>OY978528.1:54907299-55425621 GCA_963854835.1 Megamerina dolium | reverse complement strand
GGCGAACGATTAGTTTTACTTGAATACGACATAACTCTACACAACTGATCGAAAGTGTTGACTCCCTTAGTGCTGTTTGTAGAACTGCAAGGCGTTTTATTTTCAGCATTTAGAAATCCTTTTTCGTTGCAAGAAGACAGCATGGAATAATAGAGGAAGCTCATTATCGTATCAGAAGAGAGATGTATCGCATTTTTGGCGCTTCTTTCTGTTTCCCAATTCTTTCGGGATCTCCTTTTTATTTGAAAGTAAAGCTCTCGCAAGCGTTAGGTTGTATGGCACACACAAAGTGGTTTTACCAGCTAAATGGATGTGAACCAGTTATCGATGGTTATTTTTCGGCTCGTTCCATGTATATGTTCGAAATAAATAACAATACTCATAGGTTCGTTTAAAAAAAAAAAAAGATTTTCGACATGCTCACACCGCTTAATGTCTGCTCAACTTTAAAGCACAATTCAAGCACAGGACGAGGGAATGGAAAGAAAAATAGCAACAGTGTTCGTCGAATCGTCGAAGGTTACCTATCCAGGGTTGAACCATGCAAACTCATTCGATATTTTTTTACTGCACTTTCTTTTTAAAGGTACATTTTCTTAAGAGCAGCCATTCAATTGGAATTTTTTTTCTTAGATATAGTATATAAATAAAATACATAATTATTAGTTCAAATTTTAAGAGCATTTTAATAATTAAACATTTTAATAATATTTTCTCAATCGTTTGATACCCAAATCATTATACTGCGCGAACATTTTTTCGATTGTGAAAATCGATTTCTCGAAATATTGATATGATGGTGGGTACCGATCAATTCAGTAGGCTTGTCGCTAACCGACATAATTTTCTAGAACGTTGATGAAAAATATCGTGCAAAAAAACAATGTTATCAAAATTTCAATTAATTAGAGTAATAAAAAAAGCAAATGATCAACATTTTTAGTAATCAGATTCTTTGATAAATCAGCTGATAACTATGCCCTGATTTTAAACATACAAATATTGTGATGAACAAATGTGGATCGTAGTGCGTGAGAATTATAACGAGACTCCCCGTGAGAGTCACACGAACTTCACCTCATGCTCTCTTCGTTTATGTTGAATATTATTGTAAATAATATTGTATATTCTTCGTCGCCATTTACAATGTGTTTCGGGTGCAAGTCATTTTTATTGCGTTAAATGTTGACAAATTGATGAGATGTATTACTTTTTTGAATTAATGCTGAATATTATTGTAAATAATACATTACTCGTCGCCAGTTAAAATGTCTTTCAAGAGCAAATTATTCTTGTTGCGTTACATGTTGGTGCAGTTGATGAGCTTTTGATCTCTTGAGCAACGAAAAAATCATTAAAGTGCAATAACTTAAAGCAAAATTAGAAATTAAAACTATGATCTCCTGAATTATAGCCACAGATCTCACTAAAAGTAGGGTTTTGAGACCTCAATCGCAAATATCTCCGTGCTACAACTATTTTGAGAAGGGAGTTTTTTCTATGCAAATTACATAGCAATATGCGAAAAGTAAGCCAAATCTAAATTATGGTGTGAAATACATGTTTTTTATATGTTTTCATCTCAGAAAATTATATCTACAATTTCAAAATGTATCCAGACATGCTCTTGTCAAATTGTTCTAATTAATTTAGACGTAAGAGTACAGGGTGATTTTTTAGCAACTTTGGCAAAACTGTTTTTGGCGGCTCAGCTGTTTTCGTGTAACATGTTACTGACAAACATGTTCAGTTTAGTCTATAATTTAACTAAGAATTGACTTTCAAACGAACAACGCTTGCAAATTATTGAATTTTATTATCAAAATTAATGCACGGTTCATTCATTCATTCATTTTATGGTCAGTGGATTCTGAGGCTATTCGGAATCTTGTGACTAAATTTCGCACCAAATTTATATTATTGGACATTAAACCACCAGCGCGCATACGTAGAGTACGGAAAGAGGAAAATATCATAGATGTATCCGCCAGTGTTATTGATGACCGTGAATTATCGATTTGGCACCGTTCGCAGCAATTGGGCCTCTGTTACTCCACTACGTGGCAAATTTTGAGAAAGGATTTGGGTGTAAATACTTTTAAAATACAGCTGGTGCAAGAATTGAAGCGACACGACCTGACACAACGACTAACTTTTGGTGAATGGGCACTGGCAAAGTTGGATGAAGATCCACTTTTTTATCGGAAAATTGTGTTCAGCGACGCACTGTTTGGTGTGGATTATAAGCCGGTGGCATCATTTGACCGTACTTTTTCAAATACGACGAAGGCAGGAACGTTACTGTGAATGGCAAATGCTACCGTGAGATGATTAAAAAAAAAATAAATATGTGGCACTTAAAGCTCCGGAGGGCTAATTGGCCGAGCTTCTCTTCCATTACTGTTGTGCGTGTTAAATTTTTGGACAGTATTAGAAGGGCCTCTCAATTGGGCCACTGTTTCGCGTGCTATGTGGTATGTGGCACCGTCTTTTTGAAACCATATGTCAGTCAAGTCCAGCTCTTCCATTTTGGGCAAAAAATGATTTGTAATCATCGCCATGTGGATGCCGTAGCTCAGTGGTTAGTGTGTTGGCCTTCCGATCTGTAGGTCGTGGTTCAATCCCCGGCTGATGCATAACAAATTTAATATCGAAAAGATATTTCTTTCGAACGGTACCCACCTATCGACAAGCAATTGGCAATTCTTCCGACAGTAACAACTTGCCATGAAAAAGCTTCTAAAAAGAACTCTGTAACAAAGCTCAGAAAAAGTGAATTTTAATAATCAAAAGTTAATTTTAATTAATCAAATGTGTCATATAACTAATCAAATATGGACATTGAGGAAACCAAACTATATTTATATATACAATTGTTTATGTACGATATTTATAAATAACTATCATTACTCATACATGTATGAATGTATTAAAGAAATCCTAAAATATAACGCACAAAAGAAAAAATGAAAATTACTGTCATTGTCATTCCGAACACACAAAAGTCATTTATCCAAAAAAAAAAAAAAAAAAATACATTCTTCCATCACATTGTGCCTTATCGCCGTATAATAAATACACATCCAATCATACCAACATAATCAAGTAAACTATCTCGTATATTAACGGAAATGAAGTTAACTTGATTTGACACAGATTGTGTGACATTGACATTATGGGTATAGCACATATCTAACAGCAGATGGAGTGAATAATCCACCAACAACAAATGTGGCAAGAAAATTAAGAAGTTACAGCAGCAACAGCAGCAGCAGCAGCAGCTCACTTAGAAACACACTAAATACTCATTGAGTTGAATGCAATTAAGAATAAAGAGTACCCCAAACACAAGCATAAAACAATTCCAAGTTATTGTCATTATTAAAGACATTTATGCGGCGTCACGCCACTTTTTGTTATATTCGCAACAATAATAAAGATACACAACCACAGCACTGAGATGAACTTTTCGTGGGAACATCTGAAATATACTCGTACTTATAATATACTTGTACATATACTATACAAATATGATACTTAAATACGAGTAGATACCAATCAACCGCAGATACAGATATTCGAATATAGTGATATGGCAAAAATCGAATCGAAAGGGATAAGTTAGAACGTAAGTAATATTATGTATGCTGCTTTTGATGTGTATATAATTTTTATTGCTATTGCTATTGTTGTTGTTATTGTTGTTTTTATTGTGCTGTTTGTGGTATTTCATACTTCACTTATTTCGTTTATTCCTTCGATTTGCTACGAAAATTTAATCAACTAGAAAGTGATTTCATTGATGATGTTGTTCCTTGTAGCAGCAAAATACTACAAAAATATCTAGAGAAAAAAAGAAAGAAAGAAAACGAGTGAAAGACAGAGAATTCTACACACATTTGAAACACTTCACTCCAAGAACGGAAGTCAAGCACACGGTCAATGTGTGGCAAACTTACGTATGTATGTATGCATATGTGTATGTGTTTGTATTTTGTGTGTTGTGTGTTGTGAATAGTTAAAGTGTATAATGTATGTAATCTAGTGTCGATGGAAAGTCACCATCAGCATCAATGCAACACTTTTATTACTTTCCAATACTAACGATATTTGACGGCCGTTTTTTGATTTCTGTTTGCCTTCGTCGATGCGATGATTTCATTTCGCACCATGATGAAACAGAATTACAGTGATTGCTCGAATTGCAATGAAGTTTCATGATATTCATTTTCAGTTTTAGCATTTACTTGGCAAGATCTTGCAGTTGAAAACGTGGATCGAATTTTTTGCAATAAAAGTAACTTACCTTCATTGCGTAGGTGGCTAAGGCCATATTACTATCGAAAAGATTTTTCTTTCGAACGGTGGCAAGGAATTGGCAATTCTGTTAAAAGAGCTCAGTGACACAGTTTAGAAATAGTGACGTCACAAAAGTTCTGCCATTCGGAACCGGCTAATATACACGGTGTCCAATAAGTTTTAATAAAAATGTTTTTCGCTATATTAAGGCAAGTTGACGAAATGAATGGAAACATTTTATCCAAATGAGTTGTCTTATACATTATGAAAAATTATAAAAGGTTTTTATTTATTACGCCCCCCTTTGCTTTTTTTACTAAGCCCAATCTCTTTTCAAAAGAGTCGCATGCGGCACGTACATGATTCATGGGTATTTCCTCCCATATCTTTTGTAAAGTTTTACGTAGCTGCCCCAAATTTCTTATTTTATAGTCGTTAAGCTTTGCTGTTATATATCCCCATGCGAAGAAATCCATAGGATTAAGATCAGGGCTGCTTGGTGGCCACTCATCCTTCCTCAAAAAATCAGCCAAATTCTCTTCGCATCAGTCTTGACAAATTTTTGCACTATGTGATGGCGCTCCGTCTTGTTGAAAACAATAGTAGTCGTCACCAAACAAGTGTTTGCAAGCAGGGAGGACTACTGACTTCAAAACGTGCTCTTTGTAGTACACAGCATTTACTTTGACCCCTTTTTCAATAAAAACAAGCGGCAATTTACCCCTCTTGCAAAATCCGCCCCAAACCATGATCGAGAGAGCACTTTGATATCTGGGGACAAATAATTCTGATTCAGGAACATCCTCCAATGAAACAGCCCATACTCAGTCGTCCTGTGCATTATGCGATTGCTGCAACACGAAAAGTTTTTCATCAGAAAATACGAACTCGTCGCCACCGTGCCAAGCCTGAATACTGCTGACTCTTTCAGCTCTCTTGTCCTTTGAAGAAATGGAAACGCCGTGAATTTTTTGTTTTTTGTACGGCTTAAGTCCAACATCTTTTTTTAAAAGCAAATGAGCAGATGACTTGCTTATTTTTAAAGAGGCAGCTATTTTTCTCACGGAGCGGCACCTTTTTCGTCGAATTTGCTCTCTTACAATTTTGATTTGCTCTTCGTCCGGGCAGTGCGTGGACGGCCACTTTTCGGTAGATTTTCAGTAGACCCAGTTTCCTTAAATCGTTTTATGGTCTTATAAACAAAATCGCACTTGATTCCACCTTGTTTCAATGATTTGAAAATTGCATATGGCTTTATGCCTCGCAAAAATTGATTAATAATTACTTCGCGCACGTTCTTCATCGTTTTTATTTAACTCAACTACAGCTGAAATGAAATGAATTCTATGACACGCTGCTCAGAAATCTAACGGGATTTCATATATATCAAAATAAAAACATACGCCTACTTTCTGTTATTTAAAATTAACGGAAAACATATTTATTAAAACTTATTGGACACCGTGTAAGTAGCACAGCACTTTGTTTTATTTTTAATTTTTTATATTTGATTTTGTTACTAAAAATATGTACTTCGATTTTGCGTATTGGATACGTCACTGTGCTATGCTGAGAGTACACCATATACATATATACACCATTATGTTGTATATATTTTATTTGTATGTACCAACACTTTGTCACGTAAACGGAAATTGTTTCGAAATGTCATAATTTAGTTCATTAACTTTTCAATCGTTTCATGCAACGCATGCGACGATCATATACTCGTATGTGATTGTATCGACTGACTTGTGTGTACCATATACTTATAAGAGACCCTGTCCTGACCATCAGTTGACATTGTGATGGTATACAATTCAATAGTTTTTTCTTTGCTTTATTTATTTTTTTATTTTTTTATTTTTTTGGTTTTCATATGATGGTCACTGGTCTAAATCTGTCTACGATGTATTTGACGCTTGTTATTGCTTTTTTTTTTTTTTTTGATATTATTATTTGTGCGGCCTTCTACGTGAGGGTTGCATATTATAAATTATTGAAAAAGTTCAGGGATCACGTTTACAAATTAAATAGAAAGTATCATATGAGTGAATGAACGCGCAAAAGAGAATGAGTGGACACAACACGACACATGATGTCTAAATGCAAGTTTGAAAAATGTCAAAATACAAACACACACACAAAAAGAACAAATACGAATTGATATTTCTGCCAAATACTAAAATTGAAGTATGTAGGTAATACGTGCTACAGACCAGAAGACAAAATAACATTAGTAAATTTGATGAATTTGATTTATAACTATGACATTGGGTTTCTTACAACATAGTCTTACTCGTATTGGAAAACAGATTAAATTTAAAAATGATTTCATCTTCAAAATTTGGTCATTCGAATAAATTAGAAAAGAGTTAGTGTCAAATATTGATGTAAATTTGATCTGCTTCTGCATATTGTCAATATGTTTATAGTAAATATTTAAAATTATTATTTCTATTTGGTAAATAATCCAGAAAAAGTCCAATGCTGAACCGCTTTAATATCGGAGTTTAGATACCCTACATTATGACAGACATATTTTAGAAAAATCATATATCTGTCCATATTCGAATATACTCCGCATACTCTTGTATCACAGGCGTGGTATGTATCCGTTTTCGCCCAAACTGTGAATTAATTAGTAAATAATATCATATACCTATATGAAGCTTGTGCTCCATATCTTTGTATTTTCATGTTCAAAGTATGGAGGAGTTTTTAACCTATTTCGTCGATCGTCACATGTTTATTAGTTAGTCAATATCGTGCATAAAGTGCGAATATATATATATTTGAAAACATATTTTGTATGCAAGGTAGGTGTGGTTTTCATCCCATTACCTACTTACTTACTTACTTATGTGGCCATAACAACCGAATATCGATTTAGGCCGAAAATAACATGCTTCGCCAGCCATCTCTGTTCTTTGCTAGCTGGCGCCAGTTAGAAATTCCAAGCGCCGTCAGGTTCTCCAGTGCTTGGTCTTTCCACCGGAGGTTAGGTCTTCCTATTCTGCGTCGTCCTCCAGCGGGTTTTGAATATAACACCTTCTTAGCTGAAGCGTGTTCTTCCATTCGCTCGACATGACCTAGCCAGCGCAGCCGCTGGATTTTGATGCGCTTTACTATGTCATTATCGGCATACAGCTCGTACAGCTCATGGTTGTACCTTATTCGGTACTCGCCACCAACGCAAATAGGTCCAAAGATCTTACGTAGGACTTTTCTCTCGAAAACTCCAAGCATTCGCTCATCCGAGGTGGAAATTTCCAGGTTTCATCGCCATATGTTAGGACAGGCATGATGAGAGACTTGTAGAGTGTAGTTTTCGTTCTTCGAGAGAGGGCTCGACTTCTCAATTGCTTACTCAGTCCAAAGTAACAGCTGTTAGCAAGAGTTATCCTACGCATGATCTCCAAGCTGACGTCATTACTGCTGTTGATGCTGGTTCCAAGATAGACATAGTCCCTTACTACTTCAAAAGCGTAGTTGTCAACAGTGACGTGCTGTCCAAGACGCCGGGACTCTTTGTTTGTTGACACTAGATACTTCGTCTTGCCCTCGTTCACCGTAAGACCCATCCGACGCGACTCTCTTCCCAACTCTGACAATGCTGCACTGACTGCTCGCGTGTTCATGCCGATTATGTCAATATCGTCATCATACGCCAACAGCATGATACTTTTGTTGAAGATAGTGCCATTATGTCGCAGATCAGCAGCTCGAATTATTTTCTCCATAATAAGATTGAAGAAGTCGCACGATAACGAATCACCTTGTCTGAAACCCCGTTCTTTATTAAACGGTGCGGAGAGGTCCTTCCCATCGCGTTGCGCCTGCACGCAGAGTTTTTCTGTAAGAGGCGTCTTTCTCTGAGGTAGCGTCGCGACACTCCTGATCATACCACTCATTCCTCAGAGGCCGGTAGTAACGGATTACCTCCTCGCTAGTCATGGAGTGCGATATATGTGTCCACCGTGTGCATGTATCATCAAGTGGGGGAGTGTTCTGTATAAGCAGATCCGATAGTGGAGTGGCAAATGCATCTGCTCTCTCTCTCTCTCTCTCTCTCTCTCTCTCTCTCTCTCTCTCTGGTGATCGCAGCTTGCTGACGTCGAGCTTTCTCTGTGTGGGACTTCTCTTGTTATTTGCGACACATAAACGTGTGCATAAACTACAATAAGGTAGTCATCCGATTCGATGTTGTTTTCATCCCATTATCACAATTTTTTGCTGTTGCTTGTTCGTTAATGAAACGTTCGTTCGATCGTTATCTTGCCAAAGATGGACATGGACATGTTTAAATCGGTTCGAATCGTCATGTATAATATGTATAGTTTTCCATTCCCTATATGTATTACAAACCTATGCACTGACTCAATATACTCTTAACTCTTGGAGTGTAGTGATAATAACTCATACTAATTGACTTATTTTCTCCCACTATAATCATACCATCTTTGAGTACTGAAATTCAAATGTTGTTTGTGCTTTAACACCTTGCTTAAAAGTGATAAAATAGAATAGTAGCGAATGAATGACTGAATACTAAAACGTATAATTGAGAAGGGCAGATTTATAAAAATAAAAAAAAAGCGAAAAAATGGAATCTTTAGAAAATTCTACACAAGCCAGAAACAAAAGCAACAGTAACACCGATGTATTTTTGCAATCATTGCTATATTGTGTAACAGTAACAACACCAGCTACAACAACTACAACTATGTTGCACATTCATTTCAATTACATAGAAAGCTGCCATAACAATAATGAAACATACATACAGTAACCATGATTGAATGGCGTCAGTATGGGTGAAGTTTTCGTTACTGTTGCCGTTAATATACATACGTACACAAACGCTTAGATTTATAAACTTGCGTTTATTCATACTCGTATATTTTATACTTGCCTTATGGAATATAGTAGATAATGGAGAAATGAATAGATATGCTGCAGTCATTTATGCTGTTCCTGCAGCTTTTGCACTAACTACTACTAACTATGTATTATTTCTGTTGCATTTGTTACTTCTTGTATGCGTTAAGCGCCAAAACCGGTGCTTGAATTGAAATGTAAATTGTAAATTGTAATATGAATAATGAAAAAAACAACAACAAAAATAAATGCAGAACACAGTAAATATGTGTTAATAAATTTTCTCTGGAAACATAACGATAGATCGAAAAAAAACATCACATAAAATAATATAAATTGGTGCACTTCGATGAAGCACTTATGCGTGTTTAGGCGACTGCAATAATGCCAAAAATTATTTTGCAATAATGTCGACAAATTTTGTGTCATCTTTTCGACATTCTGACAGTTGAATTAATTTCGAAAAAAATTGTGGAACGAAATTTTCGATATTTTGTTTAATTTAAATAAAATTTTCGACGTTATTGGAAAATATTTTCGACGTTAATTAATTTTACATGAATGCACTACATCATTGGACAGACCGAAAAACATCCACAAACACTAGCAGAAACAAAAAAGTCGCCTTTCGATGAGGTACTCACATATAATTAAACTGCTGCAAAAATATC
Source organism: Megamerina dolium (assembly GCA_963854835.1). Taxonomy (NCBI): domain Eukaryota; kingdom Metazoa; phylum Arthropoda; class Insecta; order Diptera; family Megamerinidae; genus Megamerina; species Megamerina dolium. Next base: position 55,415,770 of record OY978528.1, on the reverse strand, counting down.
GGAATTTTTTACAGTATTGTCGAAATAGTGACAAAAGAGTTCGACATTATTGCAAGAAATAGTTGAATTAGACTATGGAATTAGATTTTCGACATTATTGCTCAAATTTTTGCAATAACATCGAAAAATTTATTTTTTTTTTAAATAAAGATAATGTCATGATTGGTAAAAATGTGCAACATTAATTCATTCGACATTAATGCAGTATACAATTCTTGACTTGCTTACGCACAATCTCGTAATGCCACTCCATTGGCGAAACCATCTGAACCATCTATCTTGCATTTCTCGCATGCAAGTCTTTACTGCACCAGTCTTTACTAGCATTATTACTTCTACCTGATGTAGCCATTCATATAATGATGCTACATTGCAAAGTATAGTACTCGTAAAAAATTGAATTTCAATTTTTAATTAAAGTGTCACATGGCATAAATATTTATGCAACAAAATGCAACACCTTTTTATGATGCAGATACAAGGCACTGCTATATGATATATGCTTAGAGCATGGCAAAATCTAGCGTTGCTAATTTTCAATAAAGTTTATTTTTCTCTGAGATCCTATCTTCCTTACTAAAGTTTTTCTATATCAAATCAAGATACGTATATGTCACTCGCACCCATAATTATTACATAAATTATCTATTCACAATTAATAAAACATTTATTTCACTACATAATAATTAAATTATGCTGAAAAAAATTGCAAACAATAAAGCAATTTTCAAGATTACACGCTGAATATCTTCTAATCAAAGCCTGTACGAGTACCTACACATAATTTGCTCACGTGAATACATGCTTATAGGTGCGCGTTTATATACGCATCCTTATATTAAATAGCCTTAAGTCGGATAAAACAATTAATAACATTTTTCCCTCACGCACAAACACACATCTGTATACATAAACATTAACACAGCAGCACACTCTGAAGAGCAGCATCAGCAACAATATGAGCAATCTTGGAAGCTCATACAACTTTTTGCACAAATATTCGTATACAATTCTACACTATTAATAATTATAATAATAATGAACCACATAATTATAGTTGAATAAATATACTTATGAATATGTCATTTTCAATAGACATATACGTATATATACGTGCATTTGTCACCCCATCTACTGGGGTATGTATATACATACCTACGTACATATGTATTTCAAAACATACATACACAAACGCACAAACTCATATCACTACAAAGCGACGCAAAGTTAAAGTCAAAGCATTTAATGAGACTTTCATAGCAATTATGTCAAAATGTGGGTATGAGTTATATGTACGTATGAGTATATGTACATAAGAATATGTCTGTTTTGTGTGTGTGTGGTATGATATTTACTTTTCATATACAAACATATGAAATGTGTGTGTGTGGGTATATTTTTGTGGTAAAATTAATTATGAAAACTTTCTGTCACATAATTTCAGCTCACAAAAAAGAAAAAAAATAAGATAAACGTTTCATTATTTCTCCGAATTTTCGCATATGCATGTATGTTTGTGTGTGCTTTGTATATGTAATTATGCTTGTATGCGTCAGTATTCTACATGTACGATATATATGATATGTGTGCATATGAATAGTTGAATCTTTGCGAGTGATTATTTAAATTTAACTATATATATCTTCATTTAATTAGAATTTTTTCTTGGAAAGTGCAACATTCTATTAACTATTATGAAATTATGAACAAAATCTAAGCACTAAACAAAAGAGCTATAATATCCTTTTAATTTTAATATCCATTTTTTGTTTTAATTCAAAAATATATAGCAGTTCGATTATCATAATGAAGGCAAAAAATTTGCATAGCTTTAAGAAATATGAATCTTCGATTAAAAACAAATTATCAAAATGTTCTTGTGAAGGGTGCTACCTTTATACCCCTGACTTTGCAGACTGTCTATTACTAGTGAAATGGCATCTCTATTTGAAAAGTGACATATTGAATGACTGGGGATCTCAGTTCTCTTGGTTCCTGGTCGACTGTGCCTCAATTTGACATCCTTACAGGAACAACTTGTGCAAAAGCATTACTTGAATAAGCTCTAAATGGTGCTGAGATCATCTTCTCAGATAGTTAAGCAGGTATTAAAGTTCTCTGCTTCTGTGGTCTTTCCTCTAAGCTTATAGCAGAGTTCCCAGACACATTACAGAGCCTAATATAAACAAAATCGTACAGGCTTGGATTTTGGGGTCACACATCAAATGAGCTTTTGGTGAAATAGCTAGAAGGGACTGATGTGGTCCATCGGACATCCAATTTTTTTGCTGTGACAGCCCCTCTATAAAAAAGAGTATACTGTCCGATAAACCAGAATCATTAGATTTCTACCGATATCCTTATTTTTCTCTCTAACCTCAAAAACCTGAGAATAATAGCTGAAAATAAACATAATTTTTCTAGAAAAGAATTCCAAGATTTATAACGAAAATACCACTACGGATTTGGATTGAATGACTCGAAAATTTTTTATGGTGATTACTCTTGTCTGTTTTATATTACACGCCTTTTATTGTGGTTCTATGTAATCGTATAGTTACTTTCCAGAGAAACTCTTATTATTTTAAATTTATTATCTGCTTTCTTATTATTATTATATTTTTGGTGCATTTCAGTCATTTTTAGTCTTTATCTTGGATAATTGTTTTTCTAAAAAGATTCCTCAATACACAATCGACTTTTGATGCTTCCTGATGCTAGTATATCTGAGCTTAGAGAACTAATTGTGATCTAAGTGCAACCTTCGGCAATTAAATTTCATCTAATAATGATTTAAATCATATTCAACTCAAATATGTGCATATGAACAGATATGTAGATATTAATGGACATACAATTTATAGATATAATATACATAATTTATACATATATGCACATATGCAATTCAATTGACTCTTTCACAAATTAATTTATAGTTGAAAACACATACTTTCATACTACACATTAGCAAACTATCCTCTATTTTCATACACCATTCTGTATATTCATTACAATCCTCCATCCATCAATATTCATTAATTTGTATGTATTAAATTATATCTGCTTTAATTGTCTGTAGTTGTATCGTATGTGTATGAACGTCATTACTACACAGTATGACTTGCTCTCATTCAATTTTATTATGATGTGTATGTGCTACTTATATAGGTACTACTGTATTTGATTGCTATTATCGAAGTAGGTACTTACATATTTCTCTATAATAGCAGCTGTGTTTGTACACACATAAGTTTCATAAATGAATGTATGATATTTGACATATAGAAATGTATATAATTTATTATACAATACAATATAATATAATATACAATATAATATAATTTATTATACAATAAATATAAGTATGCATTCTTCTTTAATGAAATCACTAACATATTATCCATTATTATTGAAAATACCTTGTTAATATTACTTACTATTGGTATTAGAAATCAGCCATATTTCGATTTTCATATCAATTTGCATAGATTATTCATAACAAATACCAATGTATAGTCTGTCCACGACTTAGGCTCATTCAATATACAATACATGTAATTCATCTCTCTTTGGACAATCACATATAAATGTGAATGATATTCTATGTTATGCATTATTTTGTATATATAATATAATCTCTAAACTGGTTAAAATGCCTCATGCAATTGTGCAAAATTATGAAGTAGGACACAAAGAAAGTATCCAATAAATATGGTTTTGAATTACGTAGAAAAGCATATCATTTAAAGTATCAATTATTTTAATTCCATTTGAAATTCACATGGTTTATTAATGAAATGATTCGCTATATATTTATGTGTTATATTATATTTGATATCAGTTCAAATTAATTCGATTAAAACTATTCATTAGTGTCCTTGCTAAGTAATTGCATGTAAGGTCATGTACGTAACATACATCAGGTACATATGGTGGTGCCGAAGGATGCCTACTAATATTACCACGAATTACAAAGCACTTGCCAAATATTGCCAATATTTAGATGAGAAAATGTTTTACCTTCTGGAAAATGCTGTTGAATTGATGTCGGCTGCAGCTAGAACTAACGAACGCAAAGTCCTATTGTTCTACTTCCCAAAGTATGACATATAGGTTCATAATAAGTCAGCTCAATATTCTTCAATTCAGAATTTGAATTTCCAACAGGATATTTATTTAAAAACTATATTTAAAATAGACCAGAGTTTACAATTTGCAAAATAATTTTAAAATATGTAGAGTTTAAGTTTCAAAAAAATGTTCTTCATCTCTTACCAAAATTGCCTTTCATAAATATTTGTTCTCACTGAATTGTATGATAATTTAATAAGCGAGAGGAAAAAACAAATTATTTCTTTAAGCAAAATTGCTTCACAATTTAATCAAATTTATTTATTTGATAACTAAGTATAAACAAAACAAAGGAAAATAGACAAATAAAAAAATTTGCAGAAATTCTTTTATAAAAGTTGCATTTTTAAAAATATATTCTCTAGAATAAAAGCATAATATATGGATATATATATATATGCGTTCATATGTTTAGCATATATATTTGTACACATTCAGTACATATCGTGGTATATTAAACGAAGAAGAAAGTGCAAGAAGCATCAACAGTACTATATACTAGCACATACTGATGACAGTGACTACAACAAAAGTAACAAGTACAACGATGAGTACCACGACGATAAGGATGATATCAAAAATGTCATGTTAAAATTTTAGTATATATGTATATATGTACTTATATGCAACCGCTGCTGCTGCTGCTGCTTTCACTGATGTTGTTGTTGCAAGCTTAGTCATTGTAAATGAATTTTTTTTCTCTTCTCCGCTGTTTTTATCATTCAGCATACATGCACAAATAATAATGTTTCTGCATGTTGAACAAAAAAAAATCAAGTTTTGCATACATAGGAGTACATTGGTAGGTTGACTACTTGGGGAAAAATTCAAGAATCCATTTCAGTAAACAATATTTCTCACAGTCTTCAAGCAATTTTTCTGGTTGAATTGGTTGGTTGGTTCCATTGTAGTAGAACATAAAAGATTTTTGGCTTAAAAGCTGAACCAAGTTAGTGTGACAAACTTTTCTCTTAGCCAATTGCACACCAATAAGATCGCATTGCAGATAACGAAGCAAATAACAGCTCCACAGACCTGTTCAGAAATATAAGATGAATTTATTATAAATAGGTAGATCAATAACTTAATGCGTGCGGTTTGCTAAGAGATGGCGCAACTTGATTATTATTCCATCGTTCCAATATTCCGAACATGCGTTGGAAAGCTACTACATTGTGCGTCTTTCTCAGAATATCTCAGCCATTTGAAGCGTAAACAACAATAATTTTTCTTCACTCAAATTTGTACCTGGAAAAGTGTTTTTGCGGGGAGTTCTTCTTCATTACTTTAATATGAAGAAAACGGCTGCCGAAAGTCATAGTATTTTGGTGGAAGTTTATAGTGAACATGATCTAGCTGAGTGAATGTGACAAATGTGGCTTGCACTTTTTAAAAGTGGTAATTTTGGCTTGGAAGACGAAGAACGTCCTGGGCAGCCAATAAAGATTGAAGATGAAGAACTGGAAGCAAAACTCGATAAAGATTGTTGCCAAATACAAGGAGAGCTTGCAAAATCTTTGGGAGTCACTCAAGCAGCAATTTCAAAACGTTTAAAAGCAGCCAGATACATTTAAAAGCAAGGAAATTGGGTGCCACATAAACTGAAGCCGAGAGACGTTGAAAGGCGATTTTGCATGTCCGAAATGCTGCTGGAATGCCACAAAAAGAAGTCATTTTTGCATCGGATTGTTACTGGTGATGAAAAATGGATCCATTATGACAAACCCAAGCGCAAAAGATCATATGTGAAACCTGGCTAACCAGCCAAATCAACTGCAAATCCGAATATCCATGGTAATGCTCTGTATTTGGTGGAATCAGAAGGGTGTGCTGTATTATGAGCTGCTAAAATCGGGTGAAACCATCAATGGAGAACGCTACCGAACACAATTAATCGGTTTGAAGAGAGTAATAGCCGAAAAACGCCCGGAATATGCGACCAGACATGAGTCCATACTTTTCTAACATGACAACGCTCGGTCTCATATTGCAATACCGGTCAAAAACTATTTGAAAAACAACGGCTGGTAAGTTTTGGTTCACCCGCCTTATAGCCCAGACCTTGCCCCGTCCGACTACAATTTATTCCGATCGATGCAGAACGCCCTCACTGGAATGGCTTGATTCATTCTTGCCCGCAAACCGGCGCAGTTCTTTTAGATGGAATCCACAAATTGCCTGGGCAATACTTTGAATAATACTATTGTACATGTTTTTCTTAAATTAAAGTATAAATTTAAAAAAAAAACCCCGCACGAATTAAGTTATAGATCAATATTATGATAGATCGGGAACACCGCAAAAGTGATTTCCTCAGACACTTAGGATAGTTATGTTCATTCAATAAAATACTTTATAGACATATTATGAGTAAGTAGGTAAGTAACTCAGAAATCTATCAAATGATATGGAATGTACCATGCTCATTGTCAGTATATCTAAACCCGAAGGATGGATAGATAGAGAAATGTTCCATAGTTTCTTGTAATGGACAGGGGATACAAATTTAACTTTTAGCGATGCCTCTGGTTGCCATATATCTCCATAGAATATGCCCTCTAATGCACCCGACCATAGATCAAAAATTATTCCCAATCGTTTCTTGATTGTTGATCGAAGTTCCTCTATTAAACTAGATAACATATTTTAATTAGTACTGGACCATTGAGTTTTCCGAAGATTCACAGCTTACCAGTTCATCGCGGTTCAATCAGTTAAGCGGTACTCAGTTAAGTTCAAGTTTGTTCCTCCTTATGACACAGTTAAATTTTGAAGTCGTGCTTTAATGCAGTCTCATTATCACTGCAAACTCGATTGTATTTTTTACGCCACTTCTTCTCAATTATCAACTACTTTCACGATGACATGGACGTAGCTTGGATGTTTTTATCCATGTGGAAGCCATATCCACCAAAAACCCAATACTTCTAGCCCAATTCATGTGTACGTGCATTCGGAACATTCTTCGTCATAAATACCGACATTTTGGTTGCACAAGTTGACATCTGCACTTTGCCAAGCATAACTTTCATTTGCTCTCTTATTCTGTCATATTGTCACTGCTACATCGTAGTAATGGTGCTGCTGCTGCTGCTGATGATGATGCTTCTGCTTCTCTGTATACAACATACATTCGTAAATATATATTACAGTACAATAACATCCGAACAATTTTCCATAAAATAAAATTCAACAAAATCGTATTTACCAAAGAAACGATAGAAAGAGTGAGAGAGAGAGCGAGAGAAAGAGCGGTAAGGGAGAAAGGAACAAAAGTAAAAGAGCCGAATGCATGTTTATCATCATTTGAAGCATGTGCATTTAAATTTGACGCGTTATGGCAGTCGAAATAAGTTGCACTCGTATTTTATATTTATTTATTTATTATTATTATTTTTTTATTTCATTCTATTTTATACTGTAAATACATACATACATAGTGGTTAACAAAAATAATGTAGAAGATATATGTGCACATATGGAGCTGCAGCATTTTCAGGAAGAGCGTACTTAGGGACATCAAATGGATATGACAGCATATTGCAGAAAATATTTATTTTAAACGAATATGAAATTTTATAATTTTTATTAGAAAAATTTTGAAAATTTATTCCTTGCGCGCTCTTATAGAAAATACTATATTTGCGCGAGAGAAATGAAGAGTCTCTTTTTTTAATGACTAATGCAATTACTAATTGTGTTGGTATAGGTACTCGTATGAAGAACATTTTTTGGGCGGATACTAGCTCTTAGTTTTTCGATGAGTATCGCAAATGACGATATTGGCATAAAATTAAATGAACAAAATAATAAAATTACAATTAAAAATTTAAAACATTCTACCATTTAGCATAAAAGTTTTAATTACAATTTAGTTATTTAATTTTATTTCTTTAGGGTAAGTGTGGTAGTTAAAAGTTAGACGAAGTTAGACATGATGCATTTATGGTGGATTTATTTATATTGAACTGCGGAAAAAAAGAAAGTAGGTGTAACAAATAAGCTTAGAAAAATTGTTAAAAAAAAATGAAGTGAAAATTTTGGCAATTGTAACGAATATATTGTAAAATTTTATATAGATACATTCACGACATTTTGGCTAGAAAAAATAAACAAGAAATGTTTGTAGACATATACATTTGATGTGTGTGAAAACTACAATACATTACTCGAAAAACCAACTATTCAAGAATGTCAAGCTACTCATCGATGGTAGTACACGTTATACCGCTCAGCCCATTTTTCCTTGTAAGCGAAGGTTGTCTTATTGAATGAATTCATACGTGCTTGCAAACTAAATTTTACTAAAAACCTTCACAACCTTTTTTGATAAGTAAATTGCTGCCCTTTAACCGAAATATTGATTCATTTTTCACAAAGAAAGGATTCAATGACACCGTCATACAGAACAGCCTCCGTCAAATCATAGCACTCTACCAAAACCTTCAAACTAAATATTTCATAATACAAGACACGAAATGTATAATCGCCGAAATAAATATATCATCTATATCATGATATATTTTTTAGCAACATTTCGTGATATTATATACACAAACTATTTCAAAATCTTTATGAAATGCAATTTTATCAATCTCAAAATATTATCAGTAGATATTATTCAGTGGATTTCTAACCGCGCAAAACTAAAAAGAAATAAAAGGACTAAAAGGACTTTATTAGAATACAACCTACTTTTAAAGCGAACCTACATATTGCCCAAAACTCCAGTTCATCTGGAAATTTTGATCTTTGGTAAAAAATACAATAATAAAAGTCAATAGATCGGGTGTCAAATGATGGCATACATATACAATATGATAATGTTTTATGCTAAAGTATCTTTAATGCAGAAAAAGAGCCTTTCTCATGCTTATGAAAGCTACGATATGTCATGCTGAACATTTTCTTTCTAGTGCAAGATTGGACTTGGCAGTGGCAAAGAATATGCTGAGACATTTTCTAGTCTGTCAAATGGCTAGACACTTCAGATGGATATGATATCTGAGGATGGTATATTGTAATATTGTAATATTGTAATTGGAAGTAATCGTACATCACGTTTATAAGACTAGAATTTTGTTTGTTCCGAAAAGCCATTTAAATGGCTTACATTCTGTGATGATATTGAAGTATGATTTCCAGGGATCCATGGAGACCATGGGATCCCAAATCAAGGTTCTAGAACGTTGTAGTGGAGTTCTGTTCTGACTAGTTCATCCGCAGCCTCATATCTATCAATTTCACAATGATCTAGATCTGCGTAGTTCATCTCCAACCTCACTTTCAACAATTTCGGAATGACTCGGAGCCAAAGTTAGTGTGACTTTGCTTAAAATTTATATTTTCGGATTATATTCATTTTTAAAACTTGACTATAGGATAAGACATCTAGCAATTTTTGCATTTACCGCTGGAACAATTTCTAATTATATTCACCCGCTTTGTCTGATCAAATACACAAGTATTTGTCATAGAATCATATGTCCTAACACCTTCATATACAGCAAATATTTTCTTTAAAATACAGTTTCATGCAAAAATATACAAATTAAGAGACAAAAAAAAAACGACAGAAGGCGTAAATAAATAACGTTATAAATGAACGCTCAACAAGCAACAAGTCTTTCAATTACTAGCACATGGTATATATTGGATGTATTATGTAATTATATTCTTACACTCACACATTTATTTAATTAAACCGCATTAAGAATATAGAATTAATTGACTTTTTGAAAGCAACAATAAAAATAATGCGCAAAAAGGAAAACAAAAACCAAAGTTCGAGTATCCTACTAAATGGGGGTAATATGTACACCTACAGTACCTATTCCTAAATTCTTACATAAGCAACGCTCAATCCCATTATTGTGAAAGTGTATTTGTATTGAGTGTATATGTGAAAATACGAAATTAAAATCTCATCATACATTAATCCAATTGAGCTGCATTACATTTACTGTTGCTGCTCCTACTAATGGTAGTGTTTTACTCTCGTTTTTCGCTTTCAAGCGTGGCTATGTGTTACATATCCAATATAAGCCGATATATAGTAAATACGCACACTTTTGAAGAAGTCGCTATTTAATTTGTGCTTGACTCATTTGTGTTACTTTTTCTTGCCTTTTCATTAACCAACTCGAAGTCAACAAACAGAGAGGTTGCAAAATCTATCTGTATTTTTAATATTGCTAGAAAATTTATCAGATTTCAAAGAATGTTTCAACGTGTATATTGAAACCTTCATCATTTGTTTGTCGCCAACATCAACAAATGATTTATTACCCTTTAGGCTGTTTATGTTCGAAGAAGGTCCCCTTTAAGCAAAACATAAATGTGTGGTTCTTTAATCTAATAAACACTTTAAAGAATATGAGACGTACGCATGTTTTATATACCACCAACACCATATGTATCAGCATCAATATGTAATTTAAATATGTAAGTACAAGGATATTAGAGTCGCACATGTGTACAAATATAATGCGTTTGTACACAAGGCACCACTCGCAAGCACTTTAACGCATTTAAAAGTCTACATTTTTAATGAGCTCAAGTGTGGTATACTCATTAGTCAACAAATGGTAGCACCAGCATCAACTTCAACAACCAGCCAATATGCTAAGTATGATGAGCAACATCACCATCATTAGCAGTAGCAGTAACAGCAACAGCAGCAGCATCAAGGCATAGACAGGACATATTGTTCTTTAATTTAACTTTCATTCATACATTGATAAATATGTAGTATGCAAGTAGGTACACATTTGCTGTTGTGAATTAATCATAATTTCGTTTCGTCATTTCCCGTTCGGCACTAATTGTGGTATGACATTGGGAAGAACAACACAATTACTTACAATACAATACTTTTGTTTTTGATATCAACATTTTAAAAGAAAGTCAAAGCAAACAATTATTTACAATATTTAATCACCATTTTGCCCCATTAAATAAATATTAGAAGTGCGAAATTTCGCCTCATTACAAAAATACTTCTTTATGAAGAATTCTATCATCATATCAAGCAAGAGTGAATTACCCGTAATGAATTGAGTTCAGCTTTAAGAGTTAACTAATCTTGATTATAAATAAATGATGGTGATGGCAATAAAAGCAAGTACTTCCAAAACAAGTTTCATATAGATTACATGCCTAAAATACTTTAATAATAAATTTTAAATTTTACAGTCTTTGTTTGTTGACTAGCAACATTTTTAGATTCTGTTTAATTGAGTCTGTTTATTGGCGGCATTATTGAATTTTTAATGTGCCAGAAATATCACATATTCAAGATAGATGCAGTCAAATAGTCTCTAGAATAGATTTGGAGATTTACCTTAAACGTCGATAAAGTAGAGAAATTGGTATTCGATTATAGTCAGTAAAATACCAAAGAGCTAGCTCGTGAACATATTATCTCTGGACAGTGCTTCAATGATTAGATTAAGATTAGACTAAGTAATGTTTAACCAATGTTTAGACCCTTAGATGTTAGTAGCGAAAACTCTACATATATAAGTGTGGTCCCAGAACTACTCGACCTAACAAAGAATCAACCAATTTGGGAAAATTGTTTCTTTATTTCTCAACAAATCTTCTACCACCAAGCCAATTTTTCAAATTTGTAAATAGAAAATAATCCAAAGAAACTCAATCTGGGCGGATAAGGTGCGTGCTGGAGCACTTCGAGCTTTAACTCATTGATTTTGGTCATCGCAATAGCGGATGTGTGAACTGGTGTTTTTGTTCTATTGTGAGCAAACGTGGCACCCATCTAGCACATAGCTTTTTCATCTCCAAATTTTCGGTCAATATACGATGTATAGCACTTTTTGAAATTCCTGTAATTTCACATAGCTCACGCACCTTCAGCCGGCGATCATCCAATACCATTTTGTGGATTGTCTTAACCGTTTCTGGAGTGACAACCTCATTTGGTAGACCACTACGGTGTTCATCTTGGAAGCTCGTACGACCTCGTTTCAATTTTTCCACCCAATATTTTATGGTCGGAAACGAAGGAGCAGACTCCCCCAGAGTAGAATCTAGTTCGGCTTTAATATTCGTTGGACTGAGACCCTTCAAATGAAAGTATTGAATTACATAACGGTGACCAATTTTTTCCATGTTTACAAATTCGCTGAGGTCATTAACCTTCGATGGCTCAAAAAAAAAAGTTCTAAACAACATGGCACCCTGAAACTTAAAAAGTAAGGTTTTATAAGGTTGCCACTTTTCACCAAAGTAATTTTTTGAAACCGCTGCCGCCATCTATATGTCAGGTGGGTAGTTCTGAGACCGCCTAGAATAGACACATGTATTCTTATTCTTATATTTTTTAATATCAATAATGTCTACATGTGTACTGTGAGTACCGTAGCCCAGTGGTTGGTGTGTTGGCCTTGCGATCGGTAGGTCTTGGTTCAAACCAATGGCTGCGACCCTGGTCGCTCAAGTAGCAAACAAAATGCCGTTTTGAGCCATAAATCTCGCTAAGACCAACTGAGTGTTAAAGGATATGTTACAACCAGCCGGAGTTGTTTATGAACTGAAGGATATGGGAGATCTCTATTTCAGATACCTGTCCGAGGTTATCAAAGAAAGGGCTACCTAAGGATGTTAATCGATTTCTTGATAAGGCCGGACATTTGCACAAGAAATGCTCTACCGTCTCCTTAGCGGTTATGTCGTTGCAGCTTCTGCAATAGTCGTTGTGCGGGAAACCCATTTTCTCAGCATGCGTACCAATAGCCCAGTGGCCTGTGCATACTGCTATTAGTTTGTGTGTGACGGCCCTAGATCTACTCAGAAGGGTCCTTGTCCTCTTCTCGTTGTAGTCTGGCCAGTTGGCTTTTGAAATTGCGCAGGTCGTGGTGCTAGTCCATTTCTGCTGCACTTTGTTTAGGTAGTATTTTTGAATAATCCACTTAGCTTCGGAGAGGGGAACACCTACATCGGCATTGGATCTTCGTTCATTGTCTGCAGATGAGCCCCTATGATCTAGCTCATCAGCATTCTCGTTGCCTGCAATTCCCTTGTGTCCTGGAACCCAGATAACTGATACTTCGAGGTAGGCAGATATTGAGGTTATTATTTGTTGAAGCATAACAAAGCATAACAAATTTAACATCGAAAAGATTTTTCTTTCGAACAATATGCACCTCTCGACAAGCAATTGGCAATTCTTCCGGCAGTAATAATTTTCCATGGAAAAGCTTCTAAAAGAACTTTCTGACAAAACACAGAAAAAGTGATGTCGCAAGAGTTCTGCCCTTCGAAACCGGCTAAAATAAGTAGGTCCCTCCCAATACTGTCAAAAATTTAACACGCACAATAGGCAACTTCGGGGCTTATAAGTGCCATATTTACTTTTTTTGTGTTGATCATCATATTCCCAATATTAATAGTAAACCGATGTGTTGTGAATCCTTTAAGTTCCTTATTCCAGTAATAGCAATTGTCACCGATGACATCAGCACACATACGAACACTAATCATTTTATTCGCACTTCTTCCAATTAGAGCATGGTAAGCCTCTATCCTCACCTTAATGCATGGGCACCTACAGATATACACAAGCGTATTTATATGCACACAAATATTTGCCTGAGGGGCAACATCCGCTGACACTTACAGCGTTAAAATTTCACAAAACGCCAACACATTTTATCCTTTGATATGTGTATCCTTTTTAATGTGTGCAAATACATAGAACCTATGTGTATGTAGTATTTGCATGTATTGTTAGCCTCACGGTAAATATCCGTAGATATGTAGAATTAGGTTTGTATCGTAACCTGCCGGTTTTATATAAACTCAAAAGTGTTATGTTGTAATAGCAATGGACACTGAGATATTTTGCCACAAATATATATAAACTACATACTACATACTAGTGGTATGTTTCTATTTGTATGTTTGTTGGTACACTATAATTTTCATGCGAATAGAATTAACTTCATTCTAGCATAAACGAACAAGCATATCCTGCTATGATATCGCATACAACAGATATTCATACATACATATAGACGTATGTATATATGTACATATGAATATACATAACTAAGCCAACATGTTTTCAGGCAAATCAAGATAATATTCAGTTAAAAAGGATGTTGAGAGCTGAATACCAGGTGGTCGTATATAGGCAAATATGATACTCGTATGTCAGTATTCGAATATGTTTAGGTATGAGTGAGATGATATCGCATCAGTTACTGTTGTTGTTATTGGTACCACATATTTATCGAATGCATTGTCATTGTACTTGGATGTTTGTTGCAAAATTCGACATATTAGGCGATATGAGCATAGATCATATCAAACTATATATTAACTATCGTACGACTAACAAAGGTGCAAAATTATATTTACAGGCACAGCTAGCTAACGTAACTAATCGACGTGATATCGTCATGTGACTACATAAACTTATGGATATATGTACAAACAAGTGTTATGAAGATTAAAAATGTTCTAAACGCAATGCCCATATGAACTAAAAATATAACCATTTAACGATTCAGTATCCTATTATTCTGGCATTTGTATTAAAGTAGTACAGTAGTATAGTATAGTAGTAGTATTATCGAAAATATCATATGAATTGAATGAGCAAAATAAAATTAAACATCGAATTTCCTTACTTAGAGTACATATTTGACACTTATTTTATCTATCTATTGTCTTAAGTGGAAGGTTCACAGACTAATTAGTCTAAAGTCCACCAATATGAGAGTTATTACCTGCTCAGGGTATGAAGACAACTCTGGCTTGTCTTCGTAAATTTGGAATATAACCTAGGCTGACATAAGCCTTAAAGATATGTATGATAGTAGGATATTGGCTATCTATTGTTATCATATATTTCTAGTACCGGTGATTTGTATGCATTGAAGGTATTTGTAGTCAGTTCCCTTAACTGGATGTTTAATTTTGGAGCTTCAGGGCGCTGTTTATAGTATCAATATGTTATAGTATCAATACGGGTGCCGTAGCTCAGTGGTTAGTGTTCGCCTTCTGATCTGTAGGTCGTGGTTCAATCCCCGGATGATGCATAACAAATTTAATATCGATAACAAATTTTTTTCAAACGGTACCCACCTGTCGGCAAGCAATTGTCAATTCTTCCGACAGTAACAACTTGCCATGAAAAAGCTTCTTAAAGAACTCTGTGACAAAGCTCAGAAAAAGTGATGTCACAAGTGTTCTGCCGTTCAGAACCGGCTAAAATAAGTAGGTCCCTTCTAATATTGTCCAAAATTTAAGACGCACAACAGTAATGGAAGATAAGCTCGGCCAATGAGCCGTTTGGGTCTTTATGTCCCACATATTTATTTTTTTTTTTTTTTTAATTTATTTGTGGTAGGGGATTGATATGTCAACTTGAATAGTGCTAGTCAGTACATCGTTGGTATCGTTGTATTTTAGTCATGCTTTATCCATACTGTCCATGGTTTGTGTGGTTTATGGATGAAGTCGACCTCTTAGCCATTCAATTCCCAAAAAGTAGAAAGCCGCCAACAACGATCTTAGAGTAGTGAATGTTTAAGTTGAGGGCATTAATGATCAGCACGGCTTGTGAAAACTGATTTCCACAGCACTATCTGTCTTAAGCTTGATATTGTATAGATGGACTTTGTGACACACATTGCATGTCATGTTGTACGAGAAGGAGTGGAAAATAATGGTAATAGTTACACCTTCAAGGTATACTTCTGACATTGCTTCATTTAATAGCAAATCATTGGCATCCTGAATCTATCAATGAGAAGAAAAGTTCTTCAGAAATTGTTGCTTACATCACCCTACCATAAGACTGTACTGTGCTTTTATGGCTTTCAAAAGTTCAGTGGAGTGATGATGGGACGAGGAAGTTAGTCTAAAATTCGGCGTACTTTGATTCCATAGAATTTTCAAGAAATGTCTAGCTTCCTACATAGCAAAATAGAAGCCATACACTTCAATCCATGTCGTGTATTATAGCGTAACATATATTTATATTAAATTACATTCAAAATTTTCAAACATTCCTCACTCACTTACTCTCTACCTCATTTCGTCTATCTCCCTCACATTGATTCACTTATGAAACTTAAAAATATCATAAATAACAGCAACGAAAATATCAAATACATTTGATCAAATATTAATTTCAAATGGCATACAAAAACGATTTGTTGTCTCTGCATGGAGTCATTGTGTATACGAAACACGTATTTATGTAAGTATTCCGATAGTATTCCACGAATAAATATTTTGCTTTTTATCGTGAATAATTCTCATCAAATAATCATAATTTTATGGGGAATAAGGAGAACAAACTTTATTTTTTTTTTTATTTATTTTTTATTTTGGTGCACTCAAAAGTTTTACCCATAAAACAACATTAAAACTCACCAAATCACAAAATCATAAAATCATAAACATCATATCGGTCGTTTTGACTGTGAATACGTACTGTCTCACTCACTTACTCATTATGTGCTGCAATCAAAATTTTTAGTTCGCCTTATTGCTGCTTTTGCTCTTAGTACTGTTGCTGTAATTGTATCTCAATGGTATTGAAGCCAATTTTCTTCCGTTACTTTGGTGAGTAGGTATTGCTGTTGAATAAAGTTTGACATTAATTCTCCGGAGTAACATTTTCTCCATAAAGAACAACAACAACAACAGCAACAAGAAAAACAAAAGGCTACCAAAACTTTTTGAGATACTTGACTTTTTCTTCTTGTTTTCTTGTCGCTTTTGCATATAAAACATGAACAAAAACAAACGACATTACAAACATTTATATAGTAGATATTATATATGTACTCGTACCATTACGTTTTCATTAAAATTTAATAAGACGCCAATATCATAATCTGACCCATTGTCATTTAAGGAGCATTGAGTATCAAAAATAGCAGCATGAGCAGCAAAAGCTAAACACAAAAAGGCCAACAACAAATAAAAAGAGAAATTATTTGTGAAATAAATAAAATAAAGTAGGCAAATGAAATCCAACTAAAATCCATAAAAGAAAAATCTACTTTTAGGCATCATTACAACCAAAGCAAATGCACAACAAATAGAAAAAAAAAGCAGAAAACTTTTCAAAGATTCCATTTTTGGATTTGTGATTTGAGAAACCTTCTAAGCATAGTCATCGTCATCATCATTATGATTATTATAATACTTATTAGTATTGTGTTTACATTTAAGTATCTCAACTTCAGTACCATATATGAATATTAATGTAGTCAGAATTGATATAAAAATGCGATTGTGTTCTATGATATATCATGATACTGAATAGAGCAGAGTATGTATAGTACTGAGGCTTTATAATTCATTGATTATAATATAGCATGATATTGAACAGTACATACATACTAGAAACTTATAATTTCTTCAATATGTCAATATCTTGAATGGGCCTCTAAAGTTCTAGTTGCCTTCGAAACTTTCATTGCCTTTCTACACCGAGTATTGTTATAAATAAACTCCCAAAAAACTGTACTGTAGGACACTATATGAAATGAGTTCGTCAGAGGAACGAAAAGCTATAATTTTACAGTGAATATTCCTTGTGAACGGCTCTGACGACGTGGGGTAAAAGTTGTTTTTTCCTTCTTCTTTCGTTTCGAAATAATATACAGTCCTTCAATTGATTCATGCCCACTTTAGTAGTACCTTGTCTCGTAATCTCTTACACTCGTTGACAAAATTCGCTATTTTGAAAGCTTGTGGTTTTTAACGATTATGCCGACAAACACTTGAAAAAATTGTAATTTTGTTGGGGACTTCCCAAATGGGTGGAAAAAGATATGATCAAAAAATATATTGGAAATTGAAAACTAATTAAGTTCAGATTTACATATAACCGTTCTAGAGGCGGTTCCTGGGCATCTACGAGGGTGGTCCCAGAACTACAATATAGATGGCGGAAGTAGTTTGAAAGAAATTACTTTGGTGAAAAGTGGAATCACATATTAATTAAAACATATGTTTTAAGTTTCAAGGCGCCACGTTGTTTAGTATTTTTTAGGACCCATCGAAAGTTAACGACCTCAGCGAATTTGTAAACATGGAAAAAATTGGTCACCATTATGTAATTCAATACTTTCATTTGATAGGTCTCAGTCCAACGAATATTAAAGCCAAACCAGATTTTACTCTGGGGGAGTCTGCTCCTTCATTTACGACCGTAACGACGAACACCGTACTGGTCGACCAATTGAAGTGGCCATGCCAGAAACGGTTAAGAAAATCCACAAAATGGTATTGGAGGATCGCCGGCTGAAGGTACGTGAGCTACATGAAATTCCAGGCATTGCAAAAAGTGCTATACGTCGTATATTCACTGAAAATTTGGAGATGAAAAAGCTGTGTGCAAGATGGGTGCCTTGTTTGCTCACAATAGAACAAAAACAACGTCGTAAATATGTTTCTACAGAGTTTTTGGCGATGTTTCACAGTGTTAAAGCCGAGTTTTTGCGTCAATTCGTAAAATTGGATGATACATGGATCCACCACTTCACATCTGAAACAAAGGATCAGTCAAAACAGTGGACTGAAAGGGGAGAATCGTGTCAAAAGAAGGCGAAGACAGTTCCATCTGCAGGCAGCCGTATGTTTTTTAAGATGTATGTAGGATAATTTTTATTGATTATCTTCAAAAAGGAAAAACAATCAACGGCGGTTAATTTGTTTCAGCGTTTAAGTCACGAAATTAAAGAAAAAATGTCGTATTTGGCGAAAAAGAAAGTGTTGTTTCTTCAAGACAAAGCACCAGTTCACACATCCGCTATTGCGATGGCCAAAATCAATGAGTTAAAGCTCGAAGCTCGATTTAGCTCCTTTGGATTATTTGCTATTTCCAATTTTGAAAAAATGACTGGGTGGTAGAAGATTGCTTGATTGATGGCGATAGATGGCTTTTTCATGAGCTAGCCAGTTCATACTTTAAACAGCGTATCGAAGCTATAGAATATCGCTGGGAAAAGTGTATAGAGCTGAAAGAAGATTATGTTGAGAAATAAAGAAAAATTTCCCCAAATTTATTGTGTTTTCTTTTTTAGGTTGGATAGTTCTGGAACCGCCCTCGTATGTTGTTATTTGTAGACTTCCAAGTATTTTGCGTTCATTTTGTATGACAGCGACTTTAAGGAGTAGAGACAAAACCAAAGGGGGTTTACGTTACATTTCCCCACAATAAAATCGATTTTCAGATGTTTTGAAGCTCATTTGGTATGGCACCATCCTTAAAGGATGGAGCTAAAGTTTAAATATATTTGAAAGTAAAACTAAAGAGGATTAACGTCATACTTTGCCCCACTATGGTCGATTCCTTGATACTTTATAAGTTTTATTTCGATTCTCACATGTTTTTAAATTCTTGTTGTATGAGCGTTCCCTTAAAAGGTGGAAATAGAGGCTAAATGTGTTCACGGAAAATGTTGAGCAGAAAATATTAGTGGGAATCATACGCTTTACACTCCTAGAAGAGACTGCTGGGAGCTGTAGAAGAAAAATTTATAAAAACGTATATTTGTTGATTTTTCTTAATTCTAGGATTAATTAATTACTTAATGAAAAAATTCCTATGGAGAATATTTCAAAAAATTTAAACAAATATATATGTGTTTATGGAATACAATTTTTAGTTGAACGTGTTGCAGTATCAATCTGTTATGACTTGCACAAAAATGTTCTCTAATATGAAATTCTATGTATTTGTAAAAGAAACTGAATACCAAATATCCCTACCTCTATTGGTACATATCCCAAAGAAATGTTTTACGTATTTCTCAAAATTGGAAAAATGCATATTAAACTATCCACAATGTTCTTTCTTATTCCAGTTACGTTCGGAAATAAATACAATTTCGATAGAATGAAATGCCTGAAAGCTCAAAAATGAAAATTAACACATACATTTAGTCGTGTGTAAGTAGATACACACTTACATAAATATAAACAAACCACATAACCAGACCACACACACACATGCCAATATTGCTCTAACTCTTTTCTAAATATCGTACTTAGTAGTGGTAAACTTGTGAACTACTTCTTTTTTTACCCTCGCTCTTCTCTTACATTTCAATTTGTGACAATTTCTTTTTATTGGCCTGTTGACACTTGCATTTGCTAGAGGCCTCAATTTATGTGAGGCTATATATTGTTACTCGTACAAATAGGTGTAATACACATACATAGTTATGTACACACTTGTCCATATGTTATACATAGATGTATCAATGGAAAAATGTGTTGAATGATTTGAAAAATGTTAACAATTGTACTATACAATCTATAAAGAATTGTAGCAACTCTGTATATAATTCGTAAAAGATTGCCCAGTTTGTACACACAAATGTAAATACAAATATTTGCTTTCGGAGCAATAAATAAAAATCATAGAATTCATACTATGTAGTGTTCACTCCACAATAGTACAAACTTAGTCACATAAAGAGAGACGATTACAAATCTATTTACCACCTTGATCAAGAAGTTCCCGGAATAACCACCGTGTGGCGCTCCCATCGTTCCAATTTGAGTTTGTTAATTTGGTACATCTGTTTTTGATATTACCTCTAAATCTTAGCGTCATAGCTTGACATTTGCAAAAGTTACGTAGCCAAGAGTACATCTATTTTAGTGCTTCCATTTCATTTTTCCATTACTTCATCTCGGCTACTGAAACGCGTTCCCCGTAATGGTTTTTTAACTCGATTGAACAGAAAGAAGTCACAGGGAGCGAATCAGGTGAATTCGGTGGCTGTTGGATGGTATGGATGTATAAAAAAACTCAAATTGGAACGATGGGAGCGTCACTCGGTGGTTATTCCGGGAACTTTTTGGTCAATGTGGTATGTCTATTTACGATTTTGAGCCAGCAGAAAATTTTAGACGGTATTAAAGATAACCTTTTCGCTCAATAACTGCCGTAATTATAAAGTGATCTAATTGAAAATTGGTATTTATCCGAAATCGGATAAAAAACACGCTTACCTATCGAACAAAAATATGTCGAAGAATGTATGTTTTCATATTTTTTTTTTTTTGTACAGCTGAGAAACTAAAACTTTATGAACTATGATACGTAAGGAATGGGAAACCTTCCAAACAAAAGCATGTTGTTGAACGTGTATTGCACTTTACGCAAGAAAATATATAGTTATCAAGCTGATATTTGCTACATACAATTGTATTTGATAATTAACAGTGATACTTGAAAACAGGAGTGATTGTATTAAGATCACGCCTACCACCCATACAAACTTATTTTTCCGTATGTATATTGTGAAACTTTTCGTACGAAAAATATGAAGTTATCATGCTTGAAAGTATAACTAATAACGATTGTTTGAGTACATCGAATTACTCGAGGATTTCTGAAAATATTCTTCCACAATATTCCATAACTTCCTAACTCCCACTACTGCTTAGTATATGTACATATATGCATATTTGCCCCTTTTGGATCATCTGATGATAATACAATGCAATATACAATTACAATAAAATTATTCATTTGCAGTTGAGAGTAGAAAAATGCTTTTCAAACATACACGCAGCTACACACATCTCCATAAACAGATATTGTATGTGAAAATCCTAGTCATCAGTAATGTCACATATCATATATGTCAATATACACCCATTATGTACACACAGCCATATGCACTTATACATGGCAACACTGATTTTCCTAATACAATAATTTCATTGATATGCTGATATTCTTGTTGTTGTTGCTACATGTAAGTAATAAAATGGAAATTGTACGCAACAAAAATCTAAATGAACGACATGGTATTATATGATAACGATATTTGTTCATGGACATGTACATATAGTTAGCTATATATGTTACTTGACTGTTACCAAAGGACAACATTATTAAAGGTATCAATGTACATATGATACTTGTTATATACTTATGGGTATCTGGGTGATGAAATTGTCAATTTCCAAAGGATCATTTTGCTATTATTTTGTTGCTGACAACAATTGCTTTCACATAAATTCCAGCATTCTAACAATTTTCAGTATTGTAAGTATTTGCTATTGAAAGTGTGTATTTTATTTGCGATTTTATGAACGTATATATGGTGCTTTTTTGGTCATAATGATATTCATATGAATGTTAATATATATACGATATGTTGACAAAAGGTCAATGTTGCACAAATTGTCGTGTATTATATGTATCTACATATATATATATATATGCAAATATGTATATAGTATGTATAATACTCATATATATATGCTTACCATATACATATACATATACTCATAAATGACTATTTAGCATTTATTTTTACTGCCAATCGATTCTAAACATATTCGTTCATATTCGTACATAGAAATTTTGTAATACTAGCCAAATTGTTGAATTTATTTGATCGTTTCATTTTGTGAAATCCTTTAATAGTATTCCATCAAATTGGAAAATATTTGACACGAAAAGCTACAAACACAAACACTCACCGAGTTATATGTTTAGTCATACTCGTTGTCGTAACTACACCCACATATGTGGGCAATGTTCTTATGTTTTGTACAAACTATAAGCACTCGATTTATGTTGTCAATTCAAATGAATACGAATTTTATAAAATGCTATGGACACCTTTTATGCACATTTACATTTACACATTTACTTTTATTTTCTTAAAAAAAATAAAAAATTAAACACATACATATAATCGAATTGATATTTGATTTTTTTTCACCAAGTAGCCATCATCATGAAATTTACATATGCACCTACGTACATTAAAGTGACCATCCAATGTATGGCAGAACAAATTTTAACTAAATCTATTTGATTTAAAGAAAAAATATGAAATAAAATGTGCATCCCAATTGGTAAAGTTAGCGTTTTTATATAATTTCTTATTATTTAAACATAAAATCACGCTTCTAAAGCAATAAAATATATACGGACATTCAATAATTTTCTCTCATCAATATTTCTTCGGAAAATACTTTCTCCCTATCTCCACCTCTTAGGGGAATCCTCTACAAAATTGATGCTATCATGAAATTTGCTCCCTTTGCTTGCTAGGACGAAATGTACGACCGACCATTATTAGTTTTGTCTTTGGAATATTTTTCTGAACTGAAATCAAGAGACGTCAAAAGCCGTTTTTTCACGTGTGAAAAACTGCTCCGACGCCAAGAAAGCGGTTTTTGCATCGAATTGTGACTGGTGCTAAAAAGTGAGTCCATTACGATAATCCAAAATGTTGGGTAACATATGGGCACCCCGGCCATGGTTAATTATCGACGGCCAAGCGGAATATTCATGGTGAGAAGATAATGCTGTGTATTTGGTGTGACCAGCTTGGTGTAGTGTAGCGGGTCAGACAATCACAGGAGACCTGTACCGAAGGCAATTGATGCGTTTGAACAGAACATAGCGAGAAAACTGCCACAATACGCCGACAGACACGACAAAGTTATTTTGCAACATGATAATGCTCGGCCACATGTTACGGCGCCCGTTGAAACGCTCAAATAGGAGGTCCTACACCACCCGCCGAATAGCCGAGACATTGCTCCTTCTGATTACCACTTGTTAGGAAAAGAACAGAACAACAGCGATTCAATTCTTACGAAAAAACCAAAAATTGGTTCGATTCATAGATTGCCTGAAAACATGTCGACTTCTTCCGATGTGGAATCCGTATGCTGCCAGAAAGATGGGAAAAAGTAGTGGCTGGCGACGAGCAAAACTTTGAACATTGAATGTATAACCAATTTTTACACAATAAATTTTCCATTTTCGAAAATAAACCGCACGAACTAATTTATACTTTCAATATATAATTTTTTTCCTGTGCTTCAATATTTATTTTTTAAAAAAATGTTTTGGAAAGATAAGGTATGATGTACCCGAGAAAGATTTACGCACTAATATCTCGTTCACTGTTCCCTCCTGCGCACCTCTGACTTCTGCTACTCAGAACGCTAGTGTTGCCATACAAATATTATAAAATTGAAACCGCCGGGTTTGTAATACGTATAAGAGACAAGTACTACAATAGTGCGGCATAAGTATTCTACTAATGGCCTTAGCTAAATCCGTCAGCCATTCACTCATTTAATTTGCAGTTATGGTCATCATACAAAACAAGTGAAATCAATCCCAATGCATCTATTAAATTTACATATAAGTTGAAGTTTTGTACTCCAATTGTTCAAAACTTTCAGCTTGAAAACATACCACATCATTTCCATAACATATTACATATAATATGACCGAACAATAGGCATTATATACCAGGTCTACAAGCTTAAATCCGCTGTTTTTCGTAAAAAAAAAAATTATTCAAAGTATTTGCCCTCACTAGCTATACATTTTGCCCATCTCTGGGGTGTATACCATGCCAAAACAATTCCTCATTTTTCGAGGCAAACCACTCGTCAACCCATTTTCCGACGTCTTCATACAAATCGGAATGCTGTTCGGCGAGCGCGTGACGGATCGACGAAAACAGGTGATAGTCAGAAGGGGCCAGGTCTGATAAATAAGCGGGATGAGGTAGCACCTCCCAATTGAGTGTGTCCAAGTAGTTTTGACTTGTGCGATATGGCGTTGTCGTGGAGAAAAATCAGCTTCTCATGTCTTTGTTCATAGCCAGGCCTTTTTTCACCCAAAGCACGACGCAATTTCACTAGTTGTTGGTGGTAGCGGTGAGTATTGACAGTTTCACCAGGTTTCAACAGCTCATAGTAGATGAAACCCTGCTGATCCCACCAAACGCACAGCATCGTCTTGCGTCCAAAGCGATTTGGTCTTAAAGAAGAAGTTGCTGCTTGGCCGGGATCGACCCACGAGTTTTTTCGTTTAGGATTCTGAAAGTACATCGACTTTTCATCGCAAGTCACCACATGATGCAGAAACGACTTTCTTTTTTGTCTAGCAAGCAAGATTTCGCATGTGTTCTGGCGTCGCTTCATCTGCCTATCGTTCAATTCATGGGGTACATATTTTCCAAATTTTTGAACCTTTCCCATTGTTAGTAAACATATGAAAATGACTTGTTGAGTAACACCTAACTGTTCGGCAAGCATTTTTTGCGATTAGGTGTCATCCTCATCCAAAAGAGCCTGTAAATCATGGTCCTCAACTTTTCTTAGTCTATTTTCACGCTTCTTGTCACTCAAGTCAAAATGGCTACCAGTCTCTGCAAGTGGTTTCCGATAGAGCACTGTCTCCACAAGCATTCGATGCGACTCAGCAGCAGATTTCTTCAAATTGAAGCAAAAAGGTAGAGCTTCCCGCGTATGCTCTTTTTCTGGCACAAAACTAGACATGATTATACGAGGAAAAATGTATGTTGTTGTATGAAATCACTGATGATGTTTACTAATTGATGTAAACAGGTATCGAACTAATAAAAAAAGGATGCACAGTCGACAATAGCTCAATATGCTCACTAACGCCATCTACGAGCAAACAGCGGATTTAACCTAGTATAGTAATATAGAGCAGAACCTACTAACGTATGTACTGTCATATGTACATATGTCTTTAAAATTGTCTTTAAAATTGTCCTTCAAGTATGAAAAGATATTTTCTGTACTATGAAAAAAAAAAGCTTCTAAATTTTAGCTCGTAATATCTCCTAGCTCATAATATATCATATAATATACATATCAGTCAAAAGATCCCACCACAGAAGCATTATATATTTTCTGCTTCTTCGAAGAATCATCTTATGTAATTGTCATAAAATATTTATATACTTTTATAACTCATTTGCTCTTGAATCACATAAGTAAATTGAATTTTCGTAAATAATTACATTTATATGTACATAGTACCAGTATGTATTATATTCAATGTATTATGCATAAATAAAACTTACCTATGATACTTTCACTTTTAAATGAAACAAAAGAGAAATCTGTATAACAACAAATGCACAAGTATTTACCACACTGTATAGATGCTATATTGGAAACCATATTTATACCAACACCGCATGATAATAATATATAAGTCTCAGTCTCTCCACTGTTTCTCAAAATATTATATAAGTAATATAATTTATTACAATTTATCTTAGATAGCAGGCGAGTAAACATAATTCCCATTGGAAGAGCAAGCCTTGAGTTATAACACATAATAAGTTGTGTCAGAAACAAATGCCATTCATTCCATATTCCTAAGCCATTGCATTCATTTTATTCCATAGTATTCATACGGTATGTAGGTATCAACATGCATACGGTATTCGTAATATTGTAAAGGGCTAAGATAACTAAAATAACTATGCTTTTACGCAAAATCCGTTTGACAAGTAGCAGCTGGACGATTGCCACAGTGTTTGTATTATTTAGATTGCTCTTGGCATTGTTGCTATTATTATTATTATTATTCATATTATTATTTTTATTATTAAAATCCTTTCGCTTCCACTAACGTCGTTGTCGTAGTCTTCGTCGTTTAGTACATATCTTCCTCGTGCTTGGCGGCAACCACTTGAGACTTGATTGAGTGATGAGCATTGTGAATTGCCATTTTAATCTAAATGCAAGTGACACCAACATCACATTGCATATGTATGTGTGCTTTTGTATTTATAGTAGATCTATCCAAAGATTTTTAATATACAATATTTTCCTTGTTTATTTAATTTTTCTTGAAATATTTTTCTTTTCTTCATACGAATTGACTAAAAACTCTTTTCAATTATGCTTTCTTAACTACTAATCATAATTTTAATAAGTCATAATTTTACTTTGCAGCGAAGAGAAAATTCTCTGCATATAGAGCAAATCATAATTTAAAATTTCATGCATTTTTGGACAGGTCTGTTCTACGTAAGTACAAATACAAAAAGAAATAAAGAGAAAACGCCTCTGAAATAATAATACACAGACACACGCGTCCATTCGAATAATCAGAAAATCGTTTCTCTTGATCTTCATCTTCCTGCATATCTTCTTCTTCTTTCTTTCTTATTCTCCGATGTCTTATTCATTCTCATCTGCTCTACTCTCTATTGCAAAAGGATTGAATTAGTGTGTATGTTGGTATGAAAGGTATGTTCATAATGAAGTGGGCGTTTTTCGTTGCATGTTCTTTATGTAATTGTGTGTCCATTTTTCAAAAACACATTCAGAAGCTAAACATCTGTATTCGTATATTCTTTCTACTATTGCCACTGGTGTTATTGCTATTTTTGGTTTAACAATAAGCTCGCTAGAAAAGTCATACAGGATCACTTGAAAAGTTTCTAGTCTAAATATGAAAACACCGTTATTTTGGTTTAAGTTTTCATTTTTTATTGAGTATAATCTCCTAATCTCAATCTGTGGTTAGTGTGTTCGCCTTCTGATCTGTAGGTCGTGGTTCAATACCCGGCTGATGCATAACAAATTTAATATCGAAAAGATTTTTCTTTCGAACGGTACCCACCTGTCGGCAAGCAATTGGCAATTCTTCCGACAGTAACAACTTGCCATGAAAAAGCTTCTAAAAAGAACTCTGTGACAAAGCTCAGAAAAAGTGATGTCACAAGTGTTCTGCCGTTCGGAACCGGCTAAAATAAGTAGGTCCATTCTAATACTGTCCAAATTTAAGACGCACAACAGTAATGGAAGAGAAGCTCGGCCAATGAGCCCTTTGGGGCTTTAAGTGCCACATATTTATTATTTTTTTTTATTTATAATCTCCTAACAGTTCAAAACACTTAGTCCAGCGCTCCTCCAATAAATCTATCCCATCATTAAAGTACGATTCCGAAAGGTCTGCAACGAAAAACGAAAAACACTTTCCACTAAGGAACTGTTTCAGGTTTCGGAACAGGTAGTAGTCGTTGGGAGCCAAATCTGATGAAGACTATGGATGATCAAACAATTCGTGTTTTAATTCCATGAATTTAGCCATTGTGAAAACACTTGTGTGAGAACGTTCGTTGACTTGATGAAAAGGGATTTTATTCTTCTTTAAACTGGGTTTGTTTTTCTTGCGAATTACTGCATTCAGTTTATCCAAATGGTTACAATAGTATAATGATTCTACCCTTCTCAACATAATCAATCAACAAAGTCCCATTTGCATTCCAAAAAACTGATGCCATAACTTTCTTGGTGATCGTGTGCTCTTCATCTTCTTTGGAGCTGAACAGCCAGCTTCAGTCCTTTGTAATCCTTCTCGTTTCAATTTAGGATCATGGTGGTAGATCCAAGTCTTATCCATACTTATAACACGACGCCAGAATTCGGTCATTCTGGTTAAAACTCTGAAAAATTTGTTTTCGATTCAGTTTTTGTTGAATTGTTAACAAATACAGCACCATTTCTCCAAGCAGCTTTTTAATATGTAATTCTTCATGTAAAATATGATGATGCCTCTGGTATCAGCTATTTCACACATAGTCGCACTTGGTTTTTCACAAACAATAACATGTACCTTTTCGGTGATTTCTGGTGTCGATGCACGACTACGATGGTACGACCACGTTTAAATTCAGCTTTTCCAATTTCTTACTATTGCATATGAAGGAACACGTTCACCTAACACCTTTACCACATCGATATAGATTTCTTGTCCAGATAAATCTTTTTTAAATAAATACTCAATAATGGTTGCCGCAGTTCAGTGGTCAGTGTATTGACTTTCTCCTCTGAAGCATAACAAGTTGAATATCGAAAAGATTTGTCTTGCTATATAGATGCTACGAGTATCTATATCTCAGACTAGAAACTTTTCAATTGACCTATACATATACGAGAATTGTTATTCATATGATCGTCCTCAAACACTTGTTGTTATACCAGATACTCAAAGAGTCAGTGACATATTGAGATTATGCTTATGTTACAAACATACACACACACAAAAGAAAAAGCGTTAGATATCAAAAAGTATTGTACATATAAGTATTATCGATCAGAATTACCATTCGAGTCGACTCATGTATATTAGTATATTAGTATCAATTAGTGCTTGAAATTAATTTCATACTTTTTGCATATAAATCTAAAGCTATCAGACTGAGGACATAAGTACATAAGAATCTGTACATAAGTTAGTCTTATCAAAGAACAGACATATTCACAAACGGGCGTAATCGGATAAAACCCCCTGCGGCTTCCCATACAAAATTATGTTTTCGTACGTATTTTTTCAAATTCTTCGAACGAAAATATAAAGTTATGAGGATGAAAATTTATATATCTAATCATATTTGTTAACGGATGAGAATGCACAAACCAAAAATCATCCAAGTCAATGTCTTCAAAATATGTCAATGATGCCATTGCACCAAACTGTCACTCTTTAAGAATGCATTGACTTCTCGATGTTGTTCAAGCGTAATTCATTTCCTTCCGCGAATATATGATACCGACTTTCTGTTAAGATTTCCAGTGGGAAAGAGCTGTCACTGTAAAAAATAGCATATGATTAAAAAAAAACCTCTAGATGGTCCACCAACAATGAACAATTTCAAAATTTCAAATATACCATATTTAAATATGAGATATTTTATTGAAATTTTAATTTTCATTTTAAACGATTAAACGCATTAATCTAGAAAAACTGCAAAGGAATTGCACTCTCTTTTTAACCCAACTTTCTGAATTCATTGAATACATTCTCAAGTATTCAATCAATCAAGTAGTTGTTTTGAAAATTAAACATTTATAAAAAATAGCAACCAACAAAAATGGCATACACATATTGCACATGTATTTGCAGTGTCATGCAATCAATCAAATAAGTAAGTAGTTTAAGTAAGATTAAAAATGTGTATAAGAAAATACTTACATACCTCTATAGTATCAGCATATCTCTATATATATTTTCATTTTCCCCTATATTTACCTACACATATTGAGGAATGCATGTAAGAAAGTGTAATC
The DNA here is from genome assembly GCA_963854835.1 of Megamerina dolium. Classification (NCBI taxonomy): domain Eukaryota; kingdom Metazoa; phylum Arthropoda; class Insecta; order Diptera; family Megamerinidae; genus Megamerina; species Megamerina dolium. Next base: position 55,385,746 of record OY978528.1, on the reverse strand, counting down.
ACCCCATGGTATATTGTAATATGTAATCATAAATAAATAAAGTCAAGAGAGCAACTTAAACTTTATTGCAACACACACACACACACCTTTTCAAACAAACCCTTTGCAAGAGTTCCTTCAAATATGAAACATCAAAAATAAGTTACAAAATAGCTTACGAGCATACATACATACTGTATAGTATATTCACCACTACCACTTACATATTTATATTTATATACTCGTATCCACATATATGTGTGTTTGTTTAAAGCGACATTTTATGGCAACACTCAGAAAAGTTTTTGACATTTTTTTCATGGAATTTTGAGCACAGGTGTTCAGAAAAATGTACAATTTTATGTATTAGCATTGGCGGCAGCATCAGTGGCAGCAGTATAAACAGTATAAGAATCAAGATAAAAATAAAATAAAAAAAAGTTACACTAAAACTCTGCTCATACGCTCATACTCACAAACACAAACACATACATATATTCATATTCACATACATGTGCGGTACACTCACTTTTATTGAATTGTTTGTTTAAAGATTTTAAGAAAGTTGAATTTAACACAATTTTTAAAACATACTTTTAGGTGATGCAATTTTAGGGGGAAATTTTCATATATAACTTTTGTGATATACACATAGTCATAGACAAAAATATTGTATACTTTATGTTTATTACTATTACAAATATGAATTTCGGAGTATATCGAAATATATGTTTCATATTATTCTTTTCATATTCAAGGAACATCATCTAAAGCGATATTTTGCATCGAGTATAATTATTTGGGACAAATTCAATACAATATCGCGTCCACATTGATTTCAGAATTATAAACTGATGAATGCTAATATTTCTACAATTTCGATGAAAAATTTTTACAAATTATTATACCCATAAAGATCAGGATACAATGGGCGTGTAATACAATGCCCTTAATAATTTGTAATGCCCATCAGGTGATGTGAAAAAGTACGATAGAGTATACATGAATATATTATTGATTAGAATCATTTCAGTAAGTCTGTCTGTCTGACTTTTTAAAAAATACTTCTATATCCCATCTTAAAGTATATTCTTTGGTCCAATCATGCAAATTATGTAATACTAAACTCTAGAAAAGACGAATACTTTTAAACAAAGTCTCCTTTATGTGTATAGTATTAAAATAACTAATTTGAAGATCATAATAATTGAATAAATAATGTGAAGTTATTATTTAATTAAGGTGGAAATTTGTTAAATTAACACTAAAAGCAACTGTCAATCAAATCAGAATGAAACTATGAACTGTATAGTTAATCATTCGATTTTAATTAACTGCCCTTATATCAATCTTAATTTCAACACTATTTTAAGCTACTGCTCTATGTTCTGATCGTAGAGTATATATCTTATATACATTTTTAGGTTTGTATTAAATATAAGTGTTGTATGAAAAGTCTGATGGAATAATTTGCAATAAGAATAATATACAAGTGACTAAGCAATTTTCATTATGGTCGCACCAGTTTTCTTAAAATAATATTAAAAATTCATTACCACAACATCGAAAACTTTACGATATGATAAATAATAATTTCAGCCTAAAATGTGCGCAATTGTTTTCTTATTTTTACTTATATATTTAGTTCAGGAACCGCAAATAATAATTATTTGTTTAAATTCCAATGAGTAAATCGACACTTTCTAAATGACGGAGAGCACAGCTGAATTCATCGAAATAATACCAGTTAAACGCAATATTGGAACCACTAAAAAAATTGAATAAAAATGTTGCGTGAAAAAATTAAATATAATTATTATTTTTGAGATTTCTATTTTTTTTTTATTCTTTAACAAATATACTCAAAACGTCATATAGTTTTCTTGTTGTGAGCACGGTGAATTTTTTTTTCATTCTCGCCTATCAATTAACTATAACAAAATAATAACATAAAACACTTTGTATATTAATAACTACGACATAAGACATAAGATAGTAATAGCTTAGATAAAATCGTGCCCTGCATCTGTAAATAAGACCCAAAATTTTGAAAGCAGGACAGTGGAAAAATTTCACATTTTACGTTCGGAAAAAATTCAAATTAATTCAAAATATATGCAATGGTTGTTTATCTACTGACTTCGAAGAACTTATAGCAGGCCCCGAGATATTGGAAATTTTGCCACATCATAAGTATTCAATCATATTGAAATACTATTTATTTATTTATGAAAAAAATCTTTTTTTTTTTTTGGATAAGCAAATTGCGTAACGTTAATGTAATTACAGTTGACACAACACATTTGAGACGACATAAATTTATACAAACATCACTAATTCATTCATAATTCTGAGAGATATGACCATATTTTTCACGAAAATTATCATACACCATATATTTCACAGTGTATAAAATGCATAACACCTAGTGCCTTTCTACGTAAATAATAAAAACAAAAAAAACTAACTCCAGCAATTGTGGCTGTTTTAAGTTTTACTACCTTTTGACAATGTGTCATTAAAGTTTCAATTTTGCTACTTGAAGTTGATACTTTCATTTTTTTCTTTCTTTCTTATTTTCATTCCCTTTTTTTTTCTTTAGAATATCCGAAGGAAACTATTTTATAGAAAAACTAAAAAAAAACTCATAACAAATCGATAAAACAATTACAAATTTATCTATAAATGACTTGATATTATGAAAATGCAAACATGAGTAGCTAATGAAAGCATTAGTAGCTAATGAATAAGAAAATTTTAAATGAAATCAAAAGGTCAAATTTAAGGTCTTTTCACTGTAGTAATGCGAATTAACTTGGTTTCGTTGATCGTTAGGATTATATTCAAAGGAACTCTATAATTTTGATAAAATTTGAAAAAGTTTTTAATATACAATAATATTTTTAGCTTTATAGTAAATTTTTTTTATATATTTAAGAAATTTGTATGCTGCCTAAATACAATAATCGACATTTTACAAAAATTTTACTTAAACTAAGAAAAGTTATGGCAAATAATAAGATGTGGAAGGTATGTTCACTGTGGTACATTCTTCTCTAATAAATTATTTTAAAGTTGTGGGAGCTATAACACAAGATGTAACGTTGTTTTCCTTTTTAACCTTCAAAAGATTCGCGATGATGTCGTCAGATTAGCGACAAGCTCATTTTGGTGTGATTGTAGCCGTTCACGATATTTTGTAACTTTCTCTTCGATTTCGTCCTTCACTAGGAGGATTTTCAGGTCTTTATGAATTTGGGTGTTAGTTACGTACCAATGAACATAGGAGTATCAATAAAATAAAACTAAAATATATATTGTATGAGTCTCTACTGCTATATAATGCATTTTTAAAAGTATTAATTACATAAATGCACGATATAAGATATTAATTAAAAGAAGCAAATTTAGGTGAGCTTCTTATCCACAACCAGCACTCTAAATGAAACGCAAAATACTGTTTATTTAAAAATATGTGTGGCACTTATAGGCCCCGAAGTGCTCTTTGGCCGAGCTTCTATTCCAGTACTGTTGTGCGTGTTAAATGTTTGTACAGTATTGGAAGGGACCTACTTATTTTAGCCGGTAAGAACGGCAGAAGTTTTGCGACATCACTTCTCCTTCACCACAGAGAGTTTGACAAATTGCCAATTGATTGCCGGCAGGTGGGTGCCGTTCAGAAGAAATATTTTCGATAGTAAAGTTTTTTTCAGCCGGGAATTGATTCAAAAGCCAGCAAACTAACCACTGATCGATGGCACCCACTTAAACACTTTTAATTAATATGTTTATTCGTTTTTTATATTTAAGAAAAACACAGAAAACATTTTGCTTTTAATGAATTAATCTGTTGAGAAGTTGAACTTTATAACTAAAAACCCTTGTATATGGGGTATAGATGACCAAAATGAGGTTACTGCGACGGCATTGGTGTTGTGTGGAGGGTGGATATCCTTTTTTTTAGTGGTTTATATTTTATTGGATCTTCTAACTTATGCTTCCTATCAATTAAAAATAAAACACATAAATTCAAAATTAGCACAGGGCGACAAGAACTCCACCATAGAGTGAACGTGATGTGAACACACTTCAACTAATAGAGTTTTATTCTCAAACCATTCTTGAAGCGTATTTTCTTGTTCTCGTAGAACTTATGATACCAATATCGGGTCTTGATTAGGGCACAATATGGCTGCATCCTCTGCAAAGGTATAGGTGGCTGTATTGGCGTTGGTCACTATTCCAGCAGCATATATCGTATAGAGCATGGGGCCCAATACACTGCTTTGTGGTACTCCAGCGTGAATGTGGTATTCGATTGAGGTGAAGCATTTATGTCTTACCACAAATTGCCAACCTGAAAGGTAGCCTTCCAGTAATATGTGGATGTTGGAAGGCGATATATTCTTTAATTTGTGAAAAAGTCCTTATCAAACGACTGGGTTATATCGAGATATACTGAGGAACAGTAATGCTTTCTTTCGTAAGTGTCTTGTGTAGTGTTTACAATGTGGTGGACTTGCTCGATAGTGCTGTACTTCTTTCGAAAACCAAACTGATGCTCAGGTATGATGTTTTTGTGGTTGATCGGATTTCTAATGGGCTCTATTGGATAAAACGTACTACTCAACTTTGTACTGGAGGTGCAATGGAGCTTTAGTCTTATTTCGTTATTATACACTGATCGTACTTTAAAACTTTCTTAGCGTCGGGGGTCTAGAATATCGTTTGTATTCACATCAGGTTTAATGCCTGTTATTATCATAATAAGACCTTTCGCACTTTTGGGTTGGTATGTGATAAAAAAAAAATTTTTTTTCAAGATAATCAAATACCTTACTATATCTTGTATGTACCTTTAGTTATTGTAACAACGTGAATCTTTGAGATCTACTGTAAGGGTCAGTGCTTTATTCAAGGAATTGGAATTATGTTCCCGAAGGTAAATTGGTGGGGACTTTACTTTTTTCCCATCTTTGTGGATGAGGTTGGATGAGAACGGTCCTGCTATGGTTCTGGTTATGCTTCTATTGTTGGTGGGGAATAATTGTGTAAATTGTGGTCTGATTGTGGTTGTGCTGATAATTCGAATCGGCTGTAACACCGAAAGTGTAGTTTACCTGCACCTTTTATACCTTATTGTAATGAATAGAACAATGTGTGTATTTTTGTCCAATTTAAAGCTGAGTTTTATTGAAAAATCTCCACAGTATGTTTTTCCAAACCATTGATTTTTATTTTGTTTCTTCAAAATAAGAATTGCACACAGCCGGACAAGAATTAATTCAATCGTTAATTGTCTAAAAAACCTAGAAACATATTATAAAGCAATTCTCACCAAAAAAGAAAAAAAAATATGCAAAAAATTACTGTGAACTCAATAGAATATACGTAAATTTTTATCCTGCAAAAAAAGAATGAAATATTATAATGACCTCGGAAAGATTCCAAGTGCTTCGTTCAAAATGTAAAAGATGAGATCGAGAGAGAGAAATTAAAAAAAAAAACTAAAATGAGATCCCAACATCGGAATTGCCCGCATGCCACCATTCATATGATACGCATACACTACGATGATTGATATCGTATCGCACGCATCGATAGCGACAGATGGCAAAACGATGTTGCTGGTGTAAACAATACCCTTACCAATTTGTAGCTCGAAAAGCCTTAGGATTAACACAATATATATTTCGAGCGTTGCACGACCTTCATAATAGTTTGAGTTTTGCGAAAATAGACTATAAGATCATCTGGTATTGCCAAAAAGTTCAATAATAAGTCTTTAGAAAGAACACTTCTGCCCACATACCAATGCTATTGGTATATTCTATTCGTCAAAATTTCACAACGAAACACATAAATTAATATTAACACTAAAAACATGCACGCAATTAAAATGAGCATAATAACCAATTAGTGTCTGCTCATCAAAAAAATTCAGCGTATATCACATTCTTTAATGTCTCGTTTTGTCCCATTCTCTACTACTCGAATATACAAACTCTATGCATAGCTGCATTCTCAAAAATGTCATCATCATCACAATCATCATCATCATACAACAGTAGCTGCCAGCCACACAATAATAAAATTGTTCAACAACAAATTTTCCATCCTGTTGCATTTCTGACAATTATTAGCCTGTCTAGGAGGCATTCCAACTGTATTGGTGCGGGCATAAATACTTACATACTATATGGTAAATTCTGTATGGCATTTACTTGGTTGGCAATGCCAAAAAATTCAAATTTCAAACAACGGAAAAAAAGGCAATTCAATAAATGCAACAAATAAAAATCGAATATGTACATGTGTATTGAAGTTCATACATACGAATATGTAAAGTATGCATTTTATTGAAAATTTTTGGTTTTCATGCCAACAAATGAAATATTTTAATTTTACAAAAATAAAAATAAATATAAACTCTACAAAAGAATCAGATAGTACGAGTGCCAAAATGTGCTTATATTTATACAAGTGCTTACTCATATAGACACGCTTCAGAAGCTAGCAAAAAAAAATACAAAAACAAAACATAAAATAGAAAAAGCAACAACTAGACATTATTCGTATTCATCATTGTATAATAATCATAATTACAACAATAATAAAATGACTTCTCTCCTTGGCCTACTAACAGTGATAAAAGCCTATTACGAAGTGACTGTTATCCAGCCAGACTACGTATGTATATATTTATTGTATTACTTCGCTCTAGCAATATTTGATGCACTGGTTACAATTAGACTAGAGGTCAAGGGAAGCTGTTATAATAGTTTTAAAATAATTTAATTCTATAATTACTTATATTCATTTATGTTTTTTATTTTTGTATGTTTAATTAATAATTTATTGCTAATATATGGGAATGAGTACTAGGACTTTCGAATGAGGTTACAGTTGTAATCATATTTCTAAACTTCCTGCAAACTCTCTTATATTTAGCTGAAAACGCAAACATAATTTTGTGTGTTGTCTAAGGCTTTTCAGCCAACGTTCACGTTACGACAAGACCCTTGAACATGTTCCATCTCTGTTATGAGTATGGCAGGGAGTTTTTGATAGAAATATTCTATATACGAGGGGACACACTTAGGCCAAGAACGTACGTTATAATATTACTCGATTATTTCTACTCGGATCGCTCACTGCGCTCTGGATTTATTTATGAATTTCAGAAGATTACCTATTGCAATGTCTGAAATGGGCGCTAGGTCCTCAGAGTTGTAATTACTTAAAGATAATTCTCGTATTTTTTATAGTGTGGAATAGTCTTATAAGAGATGCGTAACGGTTTCGAGTTATTTCCAACTTCCACAGAAGTAATGCGCGAGGTGGCTCAAACCCATCCTACCTACGGGAAGGATTTTGAGGCAGTGGCACGTGACTACTTCTACAACGGTGTTTCTGCCTAAAGTCAATAAGGTTTTGTGTGCGTTTCTTACTGAGTTTGGGCCACCACAATTTAGGTGTCCTACTAAAGGAAGATTCAGTCCGTTTGTTTTCATTGCTTTCGAGCACCATATACGAGACGACAATAAGTTGAATATGCTAGAAAATGAGATAGTTATGCACATTAAAATCCAGTGTCTGTGATGGCCATATTGATCAAATGGAGGTAATCGCTTGAAAAATGAAAGTGTTGTATTCCGAATGCCATGTTGATTGCCCACATACCGAAAAACCCAACCTTCAGTAAATTTTTTTCACATTGTGGCTTTCTAAATGCCTTTCTACTAAATTAGATGCCAAAGGAAAACATCAAGTTTGATTTGTTTTGAGATGTTGACTGAAATCGTTTTGAAAAAATTGTTAAAATCTCTCAGCATCGGGTGCAGATATAATTTTAGCTATTAATGAAAGAATTCGTTAATTCCAAACTAGTCATTTCATGTAATAATTTACATACACGTACTTGCAATCATCCAGCTGCTAGTGTTAGTACGAATAAATATGATGTGCATTCATGCAAATTTATTAGATCTGTGCGGCGGTTGTTGTGAGCTCTTAAATAAACGCATTTACTGCACTTATGAAAGTTGTTGATGTTGTTGTTTCTGTTATTATTTTTACTCCTGTTGCGCTGCTGCCTCTGCTGTTCATAATGCTTACACTGGTTATGCTGCTCTTCTTACCTCGTAGTGTTGGTATTTTCATTATGTTACTATTAAGTTGGCAACACTCCAATTTAGGCAATAAAAGCACGATATTTTGTTCGTTTTTCTGGTACATCTTCTTCTCCTTTTTCTTCTTCTGCGCAGTGCAAGAGTCATCAGGTTCGTTTGTTGCTATTATTGTCATTGAAATCGTCGTCTTCCTTGCTGCTGTCGCCGTGCTTATCGTCATCAAGTCCACCATCATCATCATCATCATAGCAAATGGTGAAAACTAATTCCATACCTACCTACTACCACGATATCGCTCGTTAAGTTTACTACGAGTACTATATGGTACCTATGCATAAATGACAAGTGTGAGTGCATGTGTATGAGTGTGTGTTTAAGTGTATATGAATAACTACCACTTCAGTTCACCACTTCATACTACCTACTGCCTGCCACTGCTGCTAACGTACGTATATAGTACGCAAATAATATTTTATGTTATGTAAAAAGCATTAAATGAGCATAAAAGTGCAACAGTAGTTGAGAGTACTTTTAAAAATAATGTCGTCATAATTTTTGTCAGTTTGCATTATCTTCTTAGTGAAAAGTTTCTTTCGAATTGTTATTATTGTAGCTATTGGTGTTGTTGCAGCAACTTGTATCTGTGTGTGTGTGTGCGTGTGCTGTGTGCTTTATTTTTTGCTTCATTATTATTATTAAATTATAAAGTTTTTACGCCAAGCAAAGGTGGGTAGACCGTAAAAATTTGTTATTAAATATGCTTATACTACATATTTTTACAAACAGAGGAGAACAAATATAAAAGCATTACGTAAGCGTAATAAATAAATAAGTTAACAACGAATATTTATGATAGAAATTTACTGTAGGAAAATTATTATGAAATATACCAAAGAGTTTAAGTATTGTTGCTTCTATGGATATTAAAAAGAGTGGACGGTTTTTGATTTTGTGTTCATCAAAGGCGGCATTCAGTTGCATAATAATTTTTCATATATGCACATATTTCGCAGACTCTCTGCGTAATTTGGGTGCGAGAAGATATGGATTTCCATATTGATTTCCCACATATTTTCGGGTCCGCACAATTTCGATTTGCTCTTGTGGCACATATTACAGTTAAAACAAGTGACTTACATATATTTGTACTGTCCTCAACAAATAAAATATACCTACCATGGTAAAGATGGTCACATGATACTATGTTCTCAGCACTCAAGGTTTTTTGCAACAGCTAAAGGGGTGAAAGGAAACTCAAGGCTCTCACCTACTATTATCACCATCACCACCTAGCTCCTATCTTACATTACATTGAGTACGAAAATAATATCTGCATTATATTGATTTATTTAGCCACTACCCAAGATATCCTCCACAAGACTTTCAAAATATTTAATTTATTTCGTCGAGTAAATAACAGAATATAATACTTTCATATACATGATGTGGTCTAAGACAGCTTTCTCAATTAGAGATCATCCACACTAATATCTAACCTGCAGTACAGCGATTTTTGAAAGAATTTAAAAGGATAAAGCTAATATACTGCGTCGATGTTTTATTAGGACTTTGAACAATAAAATAAAATTACTCCGACTTAACATTTTTAATAATTGCGATAATCTTCGTTTAATTTGATATACTTTAACCAATACTTCTTCAACAGTTTTCAAGCCATCAAACAACATTAGTTTTAGAAATGTAAATGAAAATAACAACGAATATTCTTCTACCAATGCTTTAGGTTACTTTATGTTTGAAAACGACGAAAAAAAATCACTTGATGCACAATCTAGTGAATTCAGTTGAATTCAGAAACTGCGTAAATATGTGCACGATACTTCTCTTATTTCAAAAGCACTTTGTTCCTAGAAAATAGTAAAATATTACCATAATTTTGTTTTTATTTTCAACTCTTTTAAATTGACTATAATATACATATACAGAAAGAAAGTGATTACACTATTTGATCCAAGTATTTGATTGAGGCAGTGGGCTCATGTGGGGTAAAGGTCACCATAAGCAGACTATTAAATATGCCAGTATCAGGGTCGCTTTTCGATATTGGACTTTATTGAAAAAAATGCTCAGCTAATTTTCCAGTATATCAGCACATTAGCTACGCTATCCTACCTAAGCTACTTAAAAATTTCATTTACATACTTTAAAATATTATCATTTTAAACATATTAAATTGTACCACCGACGAAATTTTGCCCACTTGACACCGTTCGGTACCAAATTTTCTCAGTCAATTCGTTTACTCGCTTAAAATACGAATTAATGAAGATGGGGGCACATCATAATTAATGTTTCTTCCAGAATATATTGAATATTTTTTATGTGGACAACTAAAAGTTAAATTTGATCGGACAATGTAATAAATGCCAATGTATATTATCATTCAAATGTTTTTAATTTTGAGCAAAAAATATAATAATATTCAATATTTCACAACGAGTATAATTACAATCATAAATTATTCTTGTGTAGCTCTTTTCATTAACATCAACTCTTCTCGGCTTATGCAAAAACTTTCTTCAATAACAAATATTCCACCCACCATTTTGTATGTATTTTGGCATTTAAGCAACCAAATTTAGATTTCATCATTTTAATTGTACTTAATTGTACATAAAATTGTTGAAAATATTAACAATAATAAACAAAAAGACATTCAACAACTAAAAGTAATACGTACGCAAATAATCGTAGTGAGATGAGGTGTTGTGATATTCTGGCGGTGGTATGTAATGTAAAAGAGTGATGATGTAGAGCTTGTCTTGTGACCACTGTATACTAAAGTACTGGAAATAATAAACTTTCAACAATTTTAACTTATTTCTGCTCTTTATATAGTATGTGTGTGTGTGTTGATTTAAGGTGTAAAAGCTGGTTTTCAATGTGGTTGTCTTTGGTGGCATAATATAGCATAGGTAACAACTACAAGTGATGCTATTGTTGAGAGACAGTTGCTGTAATTGACAAATTAAGTTTAATGCTTCTTTACCCTGTGTCATAAAATAAATAGAGAAGAGACTGTTTAAGTGGAAAAATAATTTAAATATATATTCATTTTGTATTTCTTACCTTCATTATTTATGATTATTATATAACTGCGATGGAAGGAAATATCTTATTGATATGGGTTTGAAGATATTATTCAAACACAATTGACTTTTGTAATGATTTTATGGATTATTTTCGAACCAAGTGTATAGTTTTAGATTTAATTTGGGCAAGAAAATAAATTTAATTCAATTATTCAACCCACTGCCTTCCAAATCAAATTATTCGAGGTAGTAGAGTGTAGAGTGACGTGTGAAGGAGTATTTGATGCGGCCATCTATACAATATCTGCATTTAATTATGCTGGAAATAAATAATGACAATGGAAAAAGCTACCAGTTGACTGATTTCGTTTGCTGTTAAAGTAAAATTCATCATTTAATATTTTCGAACAATTTCACTCCAAATTGATTTAATATTAATAATTTAATGATACATGAAGTATGAAATTAAGCACTTAAATATTTGTTTTCATGTTCATTTAAATTAAAATTTATAATTGTCACTTGCTTGTGAAGAATCAGTACACTCTCTAACATGCATTATGCACAAACATGTAGAAAATTGAATTTTATACCTACACAAATATAGACAAATAAATTGTTTCCATAAATCTTTGAAGAATGGCAAATAAGAATAATAATGATTCAATATTAAATTAAAATCACGTATACGCACCCATAAGCCATTTTTATGATGCTGTTATTTGTTATTGCTTTTCCGCTCAAATTTAAATTTAATTGTGTTCGTTGAATATATTTTCAAAGAAAGAAAAAACAAACTAACTACAAACTTTTTCTTTTTAATGTTATATATTAGACATCAGTACATACATATGTACACATATACCTTCCACTTCCATACAGAGGTATATCATATCACACACCTGCATATCAAAATAGAAATAGAAAATTATACTATACGATACATATAATGTAGTCATGTTTTTATAAAAGTAATTTGGTAATGTAGTCACGTTTCAATTTTGTTGTTTTTTTTTTTTAAACATACAAAAAAAAATAAGCTCCATCCAACATCAATAACTTTTGTTTAACCTATTATGGTATTGAGAAAATGTTATTACTTTTTTTGTTTGCTCTACATACACAGTTGTTTATTTTGTAAGAAATATGCCCCTTTAAGGTTAATAAAAATTTTTTCTAAATTTCGATATCAATAATATTACCTAGCATGCAAAGTATATTATACAAATGAGAGTAAGAGGGATAAATTCTTTTGAAGTTCGTCATTTTTTATTTGAAACTTTCTTAAATAAATATTACATCAATAGACATTGGTCAAATTACATTTTGAATCGCTAGTGTCACATAGTTATCACTGTGCACTAGAAAAACCAACAAAAGAAGAACACAACCTATTCTAAAGCAATGGCAAAAGGGATATAAATAATCACAGGGTAAAAGTGAGTAACAAGATCAGCAAAAAAATATATAATAAAATAGTATTGCATAATAGAGAAGTTGACTTCCAGCAATTAGTTATCCAGCTCCTTACCCCTTGGCTTAAAATCATTTTTTCAAAGCAATTTACTGCATGAAGCTCAATATTTAATAGACGATGTTGATTTCAAATGTGCAGAATTCAGCTCTTCACAAGCTCTTTCTTCAAAATTAATTTCCATTTAAAAAAAAAATGTTTTTAGATTTCCTGAGAAAATGTTGACGGTGATGAGTTTGATGGTTTTCCTCTGAGCTATGGCGCCAATAATTCCGAACAATATTATGATATGGTTTACAATTACGATCTTTCTGATATCATCGAAATAATAAAATGAATAAATGAATAAAATATCGGTCGAAATTCTGAGAAAACTATCACTTATTATATACCAACTGCTTCAACGATAAATGATGGTGTTACGAAAAAATACACGAGAATAATTACATAAAAATCATTTGTGTTACTATAAGAGAAAATAGCTTTATTTTAAAATTACGTGCTCATTCACTGGTGACTATCATACTCAAAGCGATAGTCACCACATCAGTAAGAAGCTTATCATAATGTTGTCGCAATGATGTTCGCAGTCATTAACAGTCATTCTCTGCCTTAATATTAATAATGTAGATCTATTTGATATTTATGCGCATAAAATAATTTTCACACTCGTTTGGGGGTATTTACAAACATTTCACTCAAGCATACTTACGAAAGCGGTCCCAGAAATACCCGACCTAACAAAGAAAACAACAAATTTGGGTACATTTTTCTTTATTTCTCAACATAATCTCCTTTTAGCTCTATACTCTTTTCCCAGTGATATTCTATAGCTTCGATACCCTATTTATAATATGAACTGCCTAAATCATTAAAATAGCCATCTACCGCAGACTCCAACTTTTGTGTTGGCAAATCATCTACCAACATTTTTAGCAAAATGCGGCCTTTTTTCTTTAATATCACCACTTAAACGCTGTAACAAATTATCATAATACTCGCCGTTAATTGTTTTTCCTGATGCCATAACCTTGCCTCCAGATGGAACTATCTTCGCCTTTTTTAGACACAATTCTCCCCTTTCAGTCCACTGTTTTAACTGCTCTTTTGTCTCACGTGTGAAGTGGTGGATCCATGCCTCATCCATGGTTACGAATCGACACAAAAACTCGGCTTTATTACTATAAAACATCGCCAAACACTCTATAGAAACATCTTCACGACATTGTTTTTGTTCTATTGTGAGCAAACGCGGAACACATCCTGCACACAGCTTTTTCTTTTTCAAATTTTCGGCCAATATACGATGTATAACCATTCTTGAAATGCCTTTAATTTTACCTAGATCTCGCATCTTCAGCTGGCGATCATCCAATACCATTTTGTGGATTTTCTTAACCGTTTCTGGCGTGGCCACCTCAATTGGTTGACCACTACGGTGTTCGTCTTGGCAGCTCGTACGACCTCGTTTAGACTCTGCAGACTCCCACAGAGTAGAATCTGGTTCGGCTTTAATATTCGCTGGACTTTTCAAGTGAAAGTATTGAAGTACGTAACGGTGACCAATTATTTCCATGTTTACAAATTCACTGAGGTCGTTAACTTTCGATGGCTCCAAAAAACATGCTAAATAACGTGGCGCCTTGAAACTTAAATCATATGTTTTATAAGGTTGCCACTTTTCACCAAAGTAATTTTTTTCAAACTACTGCCGCCATCCATATATCAGGTCGGGAAGTTCTGGGACCGCCCCCGTAGCACCTAATAACCAATAAACATATTTAGCGGTTCAAAAAATGCATGCATATCTAACAAACAGTGCGTCACTCTAGAATCGAATTTTTCGTAATTATGGGGTTATAGCAAAATATTGAAAGTTTCCTATAAAAGAATTCTAACCAAATTAAGCAAGTAAATTCATATCATGAACATGATTACAGCATATATAATATATGTTATTGTTTTATAAAGACACATATTACTATTCCTAGTTGTTTTCATAATTTATTTCGAATGATATTGTTTTAATATTCCCTACACACTATTCATATAAAATTTACAATATTATTAATTTCTTTCATATACTTATATATTATATGTGCATACATCAATATTCCCCGAACATGCTACCTAAACACATACATACATATCTCCAACCTTGCGCAATGCATCCTTCAAATGGGCAAACTAAACATGACGATGATGAAAAAGAAAACTAATCAAATCATAAAAAATAATAATTTCAATATGATGTTGCTTGCAGTAGAAACAACTACTCATAGTGGTATATAGCTAGTAAATACAACAACATATAAAATTATGTTGCTCGAGAGAATTGTATACATTAATATATATGAATATTTGTATATATATGTGTGTGTGTGTGTGTATATAAACATACATTCAATATTGCTTTTAAATTGCACACATATTCATATTTACTTATAAAAAAAATGCTCATTCATATTTACATATGAACATATGCATGCGATACTCTAGAGTATTTCATATAACCACACATATTGATACGCATATGTGCACGCTTTTGAGGGACTTGTACATAAATTTGCAAATGAAAATAAGTAAGTACAGAAAAAAAATTATACAAAAAAGTAAATTCTACTAAAAAATAAAAGAAATTATCATAAAATTTTATGAGCCATAAGTAAAAGTATAACAAAGTGTAGTACGACACAGTAGTTAAAGATATGTTTGTACGTATATGCAAGTAAATGAATTTTAGAAAAGCACGCGTTTTACTACAAATATGTATAGTAGCTGATAGTTATGTTCTTGTTCTAGCACACATATGTAACATGTATGATCATGTATGTGAAATATTTAGAATTTATGTTATTGAATACTCTTAACTAAATATAAGTTAACTTTATGCATAATTCTTTGCTATATATGTAGCAAGAATTTAGTGCATCGATTATTATGCATTGTTGCAGAAAATTAAATATTCTATGTTATTCGTAAATTGCTTATTTACATAGGAATTCTATATAAACATTTCATAATACATTTTAACTCGTTTTACTTTGTGATACTTAGTCATTTTTAAACACTTTCATACTCTCTTCTGATTGCCACTAGAATTTATAATTTATATAATACAATTCAGACTTATTTTTTATGTGACTAACGAATATAATATTTTTAAATTTATTTTCATTTAAAGTTGCAAAACTTTTTGAAATTCTCAATACATAGCATCACTATTAATCCATATATGTTTTATAGTCGTTTGATCAAAAACTTACTTTTACTGTTTTGCTAATTATAACTGCTTATCACAGTGCAAAGTCTCTAGCGACCATACGAGTACGTATTCGTATGTATCGTATTAACATGAAAAATATATAAAGCAGACGATAACAAAAACGAGTATAGAATATTTAATAAATTACTCCTTCATATGGTGCATTATAAACTATCATACCATGTGCTCAAAGTCGAGACTAAAAATAATAATTATTTCAAAAATATTTTGAGAAAAAAAAAACACATTGCAGCCACACGAAAATAAGATATTAATCAGCAGATGGGGCAGACATTTTTATACGTATTATAGGTTCCTGACTTCGTTATATTGACTTGATGTGGTCAAAAACCAAATTATAAAACACCGAGAATCGCTGCTAGAATGGTAAAAAGTACAATGGTCACGGGTAATTTGTCCTGCTCAACTATTTCTACCCCTTAGAGAACCTATACTACAAAATTGCCATTTAAAAAAAAAAAAGCTTACACCCACCACTCCCACTATGACCAGCCGTATTAATTTTTCATACACTTTCCTAAACATATACAATATCAGAGGGAAGCGTCGAATAGGTCTTGCGATGAACGAGAGCAAGACGAAGTACCTAGCGTTAACAAACATAGATTCCCGACGTCTTGGACAGCACTTCACTACGTTGATAACTACGTTTTTGAAGTACTGAAAGACTTTGTCTATTTTGGAACCAATATTAACACCAGTAACGCCGTCATTCTGGAGATTCTGAGAAGGATCACTCTTGCTAACAGATAATACTTTGGGCAAACTAACGAAAACTACACTCTACATGTCTCTCATCGCGCAATTTCACCTCAGATGAGAGAATGTTCGAAATTTTCGGAGAAAAGTCCTACGTAAGATCTTTAAACCTATTTGCGCTGGTGGCAAGTATCAAATAAAAAGATACTACCATGGGCTGTATTGGCTGTGTGCCACCACCGACATCGTAAAGCTCATTAAAATTCAGCGCCTACGCTGACTAAGTCATGTCGAGCGAACGAAAGAGAACGCTCCAGCTAAGTAAGTTTTATATTCGATTTTTGGTTGTAATGGCCACATACGTAAGCAAGTAAGTAACTTACTCCCTATCCTTAATCTGAAGAAACTTCACTTTCATGAGGTATATACAATATCAGATAATATTGTATTATTGAGCTGCAAATAGGAATAAATTTATAGGTTTTATACGAAATAAGAGGCGTGAGCTTCCCAGTAATAGTAGCCATGGAACTCGCATTTTTGAACAATTGTTCCATTGTGAAAATAAGTTTCTGAATATCGCATTTGGTTGTCTTTTAGACATTTGTAAAGGGAACATAATATTTAGCTTATAGTAACTGCTATGCGAGTTACTCGTATATAAAATAGTGATCGAAAATCGTCCATTTCTTGATAGAGTGACTTTTGTGTGGATAATTCGCATATATTCGTGGTACAAACATACTTAAAAATGTAGATATTCCATATAAATATACGTGAAGAATAAAAGAACAAATGTGAAATGTACAATATAAAAACCAAACCATTTTATGCAAAATCAAAGAGTTCAGAGAGTTCTGTTCATTAGTATTTTATTTTTGAAATATATCAGAAATATATATACCAGCACAGCTGGTGATAAAAATGTTGTCTATTTCTATAAAATTCCAATGCCTTGAAAAAAGAGTACGGGTATAACGAAACAAGTTCCTGAATGGAAGTGGAAAAATTAGTTTTACACACATCATTTTTTAACCTAGCCTAACCCAACTTACGAGTGCATGAAATTGGTTGCTATAGCGAAACAAATATCTAGTAGAGAACTCTGCTGTTGACACACCATTCTTTAATCTAAACCCAATATTGTAGCTTCTCCATATTTCATTTTTAACTAAAATTCAAATTTGTTTACAATAAATCTTAGAACTTATTATCTAGTAATTTTCATTGAAATTTGAGATAATTTCTTGAGTTTAACAAAATTTTTGGAAAACTAAAGTTTAAAGTTAAAAAAAAAATAAAAACGTTTATTATAAAGACAATAATTACCCTCATATATATCTCCATAACTATACCGAAACTATTACCACTACTATGACCATCATCATGCTAATGGTGATTAAGTGTTATTTTCACATATGTTGGAGTATATACTGGAGTATATATTGCATCATGGGTATATTGTAATAAATAAAACTCTTAGAAACCTCTAAACAATCGGAGCAACTTCTTTACCATAAAGAACAATAACAACAACAACAGAGATCCATAGAAAGTAGTTATACATATATGTATGTGATTATACTTACAATACATGATGCTAACAAAGTGTTGCCATTAGCATTTTATACAAAACGCAACAAAAACGAGTATGTTGCCTGCTGCTGCTAATGCTACTGTGATGCATGCATTACCATACAGTTTATTACAAATTGCAACAATAATGCCTAAATGCCTTTGCTTCTTTGCCAACATGTAAGTAAGTATGTATAAGTATATGTGTCCTATGAGTATAACTTTAATAACTAAATAAGTCTTTTCTTTTATATTTTGCTTTCACTTCAAATTATATTTGCTATATATTTTCTTTCTGTATGTTTGAAAAATAGAAAGTTTTACTATTGCTCATATTCATGCTATACATATTTTAAAGGTATAATGTTTGAAGGGTAAAATATAGAGTAAAGGGGGTTCGAGAAAGAAATAGCAAAAAAAAAAAGAATTGAAAGTAAACCAAAATTAAAACAATTCTCTTTTTCTTATTCGTTTTTGATACTACGATACTTTATCTTTCTCTTAACATTACTCAAAGACAAACATATGCTATTTCACACATATGCGCTCTGCATCTCCATTTACAATTCATATGCCAAGAGCTTTAATCTTAATTTAAAACTTTTCACATCGTTTAGGAATGAATTTTTTTCTATAAACAAAAAAAAAAATACAAATACTCATATAAGTCGTAAACAAACAGAAAACTTAGAAAAATGAGATGCACTTTTTGTTGCAATGCAGCCATGAATACTTCTATATAATATAAAGTATGTATAAGTAGATTGTATGTAGGAGAGCAGTATAATAAATACGAATTTATTAGTAGTAAATGAAGTATATTACGTGTACAAGTTCAACAGTTCAATAGATACAAGTATAATGATAATAAACAGAGTTAGTCTTTAGTTGATTACTAAGTACAGTGGACACTCGGTTAACGAACGCCCCGCTTAACGAACATTTTGCATAACAAACAAAATGGTTTGTTTAAAAACTTTCGCTTAACGCATAAAGTTTCGTATAAGAACCAACAAAAAAGAATAAAAGAAGTCAAATAAAGCATGGGATTATTCGAAAATGTTAAAACATCTACTGGCATCCATAATTGTGACCAATTGGGTCTTTTCTGTGAAAAATTGTCAAATGGTCAAACGAAACCCATATAACAGCAGAGGAGCAAAGCAATGTCAGGCTACAAAACGATGAAATATAGTTTTACTCTGCTTTTTCGTGTCAGAAATAACTTGCTGGTCAGTTATTTCTGACTTCAAGAAGCTCTACACTAAAAAATTTTCCGGCGTTGCTTTGATTGATGACTGATGGAACCAATCACACATTAAGAGTTTTGGAAAGATCTTTTCCACATCGTTACCTGTATCAAAATTATTGGAAAGGCATGGAAAAGTGTTTCCAAGAAAACTCTCGAATCTTCCTGGAGGAGCCTTTAGCGGACGAAGAGGTAACAGAAGAACACCAATAGTCTAGTGCAATTAGAGAAATGCTAAAAGCATGGGTGTCTGTGGCATCATTCATTAAAATGCATCACCCCAATCAGACAGTGGCTAAACCCCGCCACAGACTAATTACATAATAATGCTGTGTGGTATTTGCAACAAACGAAATTTAACTACTCTAGACAGCTTTTTGCTAAAGAAGAGCTAACTATGCATGGAGCTAGCTCTAACAAGATTCTGGCACAAATTGTGTTCGTTAACCGAGGGTCCACTGTATTTATAACATATTTAACATATACAACATATTTAATTTAAAACAATTTTTTTTTTGTTTTTCATAAATATGTTGAAAATATCCAGCTCATAGGAAATTTTGTGGTATTGTAGTATTTTGAAAGTGGGTGCCGTAGCTCAGTGGTTAATGCGTTGGCCTTCTGATCTGTAGGTCGTGGGTTCAATCTCCGGCTGAAGCATAACCCCACCTGCCAGCAAGGATTGGCAATTTTTCCAGCAGTAACAATTTGCAAAAATACTTCTTAAAAGAGCTCTGTGACAAAACTAAGTTAAAGTGATGTCACAAGGGCTCTGCCGTTCGGAACCGGCTAATATAAGTAGGTCCCTTCTAATGCTGTCCAAATTTAACACGCACAACAGTATTGGAAGAGAAGCTCGGTAGTATCACAATGGACCTTTCTGGCTTAAGTATATCCTCTCAGAGAGAGGCCAACTATAAAACTTAACCTAACTAACCAAGTACTTTGAAATGTAATTCCGCGTATTGTAAGTAATAAATTAAAAATATATGTGATGCGAAACCAACAAAAAAAAAACATTGCAAATTTTCTAGGCTACTTCTAATGCATTTCTACTTCCAAAATTTCCACTCAATTTTTTAAAATATTACAATACAATAATTATGATGGTTTCTGTGATATTCATTTCCAGCACTTACCCCCTACCTCTACCCTGAACAATATATTACGAATTTAACTTCCAACACTCCCAGAGTGCCCCAATAGGGTTGAAATAAATGACCGGCTTCTTTGGTAATATTGTGTCGTAACATTTTTCAAACCCACTTACCATCTATCGTCATCCCTGCAGGACCCGCAAACACAAAATCAACCTAAAATTCATGAAAATCGACAAAAAAAAACCCCAGGAAGCGACATTAGGAGGGTTAATTGTACATCTGATCCTCATAAAGTTTACCTGTTCAATATTTTTTCCAAACGTATAACATATATGCTATTTATCACCACCAATTACTGGGGCAGTCACTTAAAAGAAACCCTATATTACCTAAAATTGAGAAATCAATCCATAGTTGCCTAGAAATCGACATTAGAGGAATGAAATATACCGCCAACTATTATTGATTTTTCTTCACGGTTTTTCTATGTCTTCCGAACATATTTATCTGTCAAAAAATTGAATTTAATTTACATTGATGTCTCCAAAATAGATTAAAAGGCTGAAAGTGAAATCTGCTGGAATGCAGTCAGTTCATATCTTACTTTTCGCTTATATACAATACATATAAATTAACAAATTACTACGATAATACAGGTAGCCAACTAAGACAGCCAACAAATAAATTTTACCGAAACTGTTTACATAAAGCGAACCAGAACCTCCTCTTAATATGCAGTTTCATTATCAGCGACTTGACTTGCCATATGTACATCTTTTACAATTTCATTGACAAGAAAGGTTTCGTAAATCCTCTCTAATATACGTGCCCCTAATCTCATAGAAGTTTATCAAATGACGACATAGTGTGGCTTCGAAACTCAATAATATGAAGTGGATTTGAAAAAATGTACAAAAGGTGAGATCACGAGATAAGGATCTTATCGGCGAGTATCGATCACGGACACATTTTCTCAATAAAAATTGTTAAAGTTGTAATATTCTAATTCCTAATACAAAGCCAGTATGCACAACAGACACAATAACCGTCGTCCTGTCTGTATATGGTAAGCAAACATGTAACCAGTGGTTAGCAGACATGCAGTTATGCAGTTGTATTTAATCCCATAACTATCATTACGATGTACTTATAATAGCCACAAATATGTTTTCTATCTTGTTAATGCATTATATTATTTTTCTCTCTTCTGCTTCTTCTTCCCTTCGCCCCACTTCTGTTATATTAACATAATATACCTACGTGAAGAATAAAATATTTTATAATATTCTTTTGCTATTCACTTCTATCGACAAAATTATAAACCAAAAAAATTTTTAAATAAAATTTTATAAAAAAAAAATTCAAAACATTCAAAAAACTATGCACTCATAGCACATTAAATAGAAATATGTATGACTATATACTTATGCATACGTAATAGGTATAGGAAGTGTGTGTGTGTGTGTGTGTGTGCACGTTAAATAAAAAAACTACATTTATCTGGCGGCTAACGTTGCACTTGAATGAACTTTGTGGTATTAGCAACAGCAAAACTTTGACTTTGCCTGTTATAGCAAATAGAAATTTTTCCCCTATTTTTTTTTTTTTTTTAGAAGTTTTGTTACACATTTTTTCTCATTCTATCGTTGAGCACTGACCATAAAGAGACTAAAAAGCACACAGCTCAAAATCATTTAAATTAAGTGCATAAAGTTTAGCAGTTGTATGTACATAATGTAGTTGTATATGGTGATAGTGTGCATGATGATGATGATGATGGTGGTGGTGGTGGTCTGCTTGTGATACTGGTAGATAGGTGGCAATCCCATTGACTGAAAGTTAAAATAGTTATTAAATGTATGTTCATAGCATAGAAATATCGTATTTTATAGAGATGATGTAAATTAAATGCTCTCAACTCTATGAATATTTGAAAAAAAAAAAAACAAATATGAAAATAAATGTATTTAACAACGTACGGAACATAGTTTGACAAAAAGTTATAAAAATCGTCTATAGTTGTACGAGTTCATATATAGATAGGACGTATTGTAGTTTTAATCATCTTTACAATATTTACCACCGTTAATTATAATAGAACATCGTACAGGTATATTCATCATATGGAGTACTGGTGGTATGAGTAATTTTAATTAAATATAAATTTTCATTTTAAACGAGTAAATGAATTGATGTAGAAGAATTGCAAGACCTGGGTATTTTACTTTAAAGCCTTTGATTTTGCACAAGGAAATTATTCTAAAATATCAACATTTAATTGCATTAACGAATAATATTTGTTTTTTCATTAAACATAAATTCCTAATAATCGATGTTATTATTTTTTATTAATGTACTGCATCTGAATATGGCCTTAAATATTGTACAGTAAATTATAGAAATGAGCTAAACGCTTCATTTAACACTATAGTTGTTCTAGCTCAACTACGAATGAACATATTCATTAAAATAATCAAAAGCACAGTCGAACAATGAAAGGACAACGCGTATGTGTATGTGTCTAAGTGTCTTTATATGAATTGGGTATTGTACCCTATGTCGAATAATCTCTTTATTTTACATTCACTCAGTAACAAGCATAGAAAAATGTGCTCATAGAAAATGTGTTTCCATTTCGCACAACGCCACCATCGCTGACAACGCCAACAGTAATACTAATGCCTATTATGGCGAAAACAATAAGAATCACTGCAATTGTTGGTACTCGTATGTACACACCATAAATTCTTTGGTACTTGTGGTGACTATTTTGTTATTGTTTTCAACATTACACTCATGTACCTACTATGTGTATTTGCATACTCATATGAGTAGCACATGCTCCCATACATACGCACAAGGGTGTGCGTCAAAATGTCAAAAAGAACAATAAAATGACTGCATAAGTCATACAATTTACCAGCTTTTGTTATTTACGAATGGCAATTTTTTTTGTTGTTATTTGTTATTGTTTTATGTATATTGTTGATCGCTTGGTCAATGATGCAGAATAAACCTTTTAACTCAGCTGCATATTAATTGGAAATTACAATAAAATCGGAAATTAAATTGATGACATAGCACATTATGCAATATTTACACTTGTATACAACATAATATATACTTTCATATAAAAATATATATATGTGATAGTACGAGTACAGTAAATGCAGTTATAAATATCAACACACTAAGTATATGTTGTTATTACAAACATGGCTAAACCTGATTAAATAGACTGAGATTAATTTTAGATAATCCATGTATTTAAAATTACACCAGCAAATACTACTCGTCTATAACTAATGTCGGAAGGATATACAGTTGGATAACAAAATGAGATCAAGCAGAGGTTTACTATTTTTCTCATATCTCAAACCAAGGCTCTTAAAAGCGTGTTCCATTGAAAAGCATATCATTCTCTATTTAGAAGGGCACTTGGACTCATCTCGACTTCAGAGATAGGATTGGTTTATGTATGATTCTGACCATTTTTATTCTCCTCTATTCATTACCATATATAATCGCTTGAGCTTGATAACTTTATGTATTTGGCAGCAAAGTGTGACGTTTGTATGGGAGGTTTTTATCCGATTCCTAAATTTTTCAAATATGTCCATTTTTTTGGAATGACTAACTTTATTTGCCACATTATACTTTCATAAATTTATATTTTCGTTTTCAAAGAGTGAAAACCCACACTCTGGTATAAGATTATGTTCATTGGTTAGTAAATATAATAGTTAATATAATAGAGAGCTATATATAAGACTTCATGTAAATGTTGACCGCGGCTGCGCTTCAAATGGTTCAAACGCTGGGTCGAATTTTGCCATACTCTCTCCAATATATCGGCCGGTATCTCGCTAATAAATTTTTTAATATTGGCTTCCAGTGCGTCAACTGCTGCACTATAGACATGTCGCTATAGACAAGAGCCTTAATAGAGCCACACAAAATATATTCTAAAGGCATTAAATCGTGCGATCTCGGCGGCCAATTGACCTGCCCCAAACGTGAAATAAACTGTTCACCGAACTCGCCTCTCAATTCACAGTAACATTTCTGTCTTCGTCGTCTTTGAAAAGTTACGGTCCAATTATGCCACCGGACCATAATCCACACCAAACAGTGCATTTTTCGGTATGCAGTGACAATTCTTACAATGCTTCTGGCTGCTCTTCACATCCAATATGGCAATTTTGATTGTTCACGTATCCATTCAACCAGAAATGAGCTTCGACGATTAACACAAATATCTCGTTAAAAAGTGGATCTTCATTCAACTTTCCCAGCGCCCATTCACCAAAAGTTAGCCGTTGTGGTAGGTCGTGTGGCTTAAATTCTTGCACCAGCTGTATTTTAAAAGGTTTTGCACCCAAATCCTTCCGCAAAATTTCCACGTAGTGGAGTAACAGAGGCCCAATTCCTGCTAACTGCGCCGAATCGATAATTCACGGTCATCATTCACTTTGGAGCTGCCAAAAACAGTGTTGCCAAAAAAAAAAAGTTTCTAAAAAATTACCTTTTATAAAAGAGTGGGCATAGCTGGTGTCTTTCTTGTAAATATAATTACCTTCGCAATACTACTCCACATCTTAAATATGGTTGTCCTACGCTGAATAGTTTATAAGTTGTAGCGGAAACATTTTTTGTTTTATTTCACTTTGTATGAGAGCCACATTATATGTGGTCGTGGATTTGATGCCAAATTTTTCCCGACTGCTATATTAAACTAAGTGGAATTTATGGTTGCTCCTGGCAAACAACTGCCGAAGTTACAGCAGTTTGAATTTAAAAGAAATTTAGTAATTTTGTATGGGAATTTTAAAATTGAACTATGGAAGAAAATTTGCATAAAATTAAAGAAATTGCAAGTGACGTTAAACAATTTTTGATTTGTTTAAAAACTTTTGTACTTTTTAATTCTATTTTCACGCCAAATATTTATTTACTTTCACAATTTCGGGTTTTTTTTAATTAATTCAAATAACCTATATACGATATGGTAATAATGAAATCATTCCAATTAATTATACGCATTCACATTTCCGCATAATGAAATATCAAAGCGTTCGTGCAATTGCTAATGTAGTCATTATAGAGCTAGATAGTTAAATAATCATGTCAATGATAGAAACAGCAATAGTAGCACCAACGCCATGTATAAATAACTATATACATATTGACGTCTAAACCATATTCATTATGATTTAAATAATTCTGTCAAACATGATATTACATCCTCCCAAATGGAAAATGTACATTATAGTAACACTATCAGAATAATTATACAAAGGCACAGTACATTTGCGGTACGAAATTCAGGGATTGGTGCAGGGATCGGTGCAGAGATTTGCAGGGCCTTGTGCCTTTTGAATGCTTATCCTTTTTCATACATATGTCATTAACCAGTTGACGGTTAAATAATAAAATCAGCATTGTTTTCTTCGTTTTTAAATTAGCAGCCATTATATCCATCCATATCGTATGATCAAACATACAAGTAACTTAATGTTGTCCCTGATGCTCTAATTTTCTGATATATTATATGTATCATCCTTTCGAGATTAATTTATTTGATAATACGTTAATGTCATAAGCTATCATATGGTAAGCAATTCTTTCAAAAATATCTACTGGTAACTATAACGATACGATGTGTTTGAGTCCATATATTCGTAAATATGCAGTAAATGTATGTATGCAAATAAATCTAAATTATGTGCCACCATCATCATTGTTAATTACAATCGGAATAAACGCGCCTACTCATATAATGATATGAATTCTAATAGTGCGTGAATACAAATATGCACTATGCATAATACAAAGGGTAGTTTTTACAGTGTCATAGTTCCGAACGAAAATAAAACATAATAAAATTGAGATTAATGTCAATATTATTTAGATATTTATGGTTATTCTCTAGCCCAAATATATGTACCTACTCACTACTCACCTACTCAAATCGAAAAAGATTTTTTAACATTAATTCTTTCACCCTAACATTTTCACCGAATATATTTACCCATGTTTTCACCCCTAAGGAAGCTCTACCACAAAATTGTTGTCCTTTCAATTTAATGAAAACAACAGTTTGATAGGGACGCCTCTTAAAGAGTTATAGATATGGGGCAAGTATATTCGGCGGAAATATTGCGGTAGAAAAATTATTGTGTGACAGAAGTACAGGATCGCTGCTCTTGGTGCGTTTGGTGTGCATTATGAGATTAATTAGCAGAAGCGTTGATATAGTGCCAACCTATCCATATTCAAATGACATACCTTATATTTGAGCTGTCATACTTAATGACCGTTCTAAAGAAGACACCTTGCAATAAGTTATCAATATAATACTATAAGAAAGGGTTTTAAGCAAGGACGATATTATCTTTCAATGTTATAAAACAGGAAATATGTACCATAAAGTAATAGTTTTTTATTTATTTATTTAAATGACCACCTCGACTTTGTTTACAGGAGCAAATTCGACAAGTTCTAATTTCAATAATTCTATCCAATAAATATGGTCTAATGTCACCAATATAACTTTTGATATTCTATTTCTAATGATTTCAAATATACCCATAAGAATTAATCTAATGGTGTTAAATCACAACTTCTTGAAGGGCAGTTCACATTTGTATTTCTTGAAATTATGAATTCACTAAACTTTTATTGCAATCAGACGATGGTAACCATAGCAGCGTGTGCAGTGTGCGCCATCTTGTTGGAACCACATGTCGTCCAAATCAATTTGGACGACAAAATTGTCCTATGATTCCACCATGCTATAAACCAGACCACCCTGTTACTTTTTGAGAATGCATTGGCTCCTCAACAATCTCTTGTGTATTAGTATCGCTCCAATTTTGCATATTAACAAAGCCATTCAGATTGAAAATGAGTTTCGTCTGAAGAGATGATTTTGTTAGAAAAAATTCACATTATGTACGTTGAGTTTAAATAAAAGCGCGATTAATTTCATAAAATTTATGGATAAATGACAGCATTTGACATTTCAAAATCATATCATTCCTATTGGAAACCCCTTTATATATATAATGTATTTTGAATTTAATTTCAATTGAAATATTTTATTATTATATGTTGGTGGCTACTGCACATCACACATTCCACTGTTTCATTTAAGTAGACAAAATCCAAAGATGAGCTAACCAAATTATACACATGACAGTTCTTAATTTGTGTCAACAAATACGATGTAAATATTAGGTGTAGTAAAAGGAAATCCACTACTTTTCCAATAGATGGCTTTAGTAACACATATCTCGCGTTGTATAATTGTGATCTGGTTACGCTAGATGGCGTTCGAAAGATAGGATTTCGTACTAAATATACTTTTCAAGCAGTTTTGTGATTGCTTGACTCAGTATTGTTTGAACACGCGTAAAGAGAAAATACGCTATATTTTAGAGTTTTTCTTCAATAAAGGCGAAAACGCAAGCCAGATGGCTGAAAATGTTAAGAGTGTTTATGGTCCTAATACTATAACAACCAATCACGTGCAATTTTGGATTCGTCGAGTCCGTTCCGGTAATTTTGATGTCAAAGATGCAAGGCCAATTGTCGAAAATATCGATAAAATAATGGAAATCGTCGAGTCTGACCGTCATGTAAGCACTGTTTCTATTGCCCAGGAGCTAAACAATGCACTAAATACCGTTTGGAACCATTTAAATAAATAAAACCTTCAATTTAATGCAAAAATAATGGATTTCCTTTTAGTACGCCTAATATATGGAATATTACAATTATATTCGTAATATTCCTATTCAAATTAACACATATATATGATACATATACACATTCACATATACTTATGCAAATGAATATCAGTGTGAACTATTCAATTATTTTATTATAATTTCATTCATTTTTATTTTCGTTGTACATATATAGGTATATGCAGTTATTGCTATTTTCATTGTCATTGATATGATTGTAATTTGCATTTCTATTGTATAAAATTTCCAAAAAAAAAATTAAAAATTGTTTAAAACAAACTCACAACTTAATTACGGTTATGTATACATGTATATGTTTTAGTTATATAATATTACATTTATGCTAATATACAAACGATATATACCAACACTACATTGCTTTTTTGGTCATTTTCGTAATTAATATTGAAAATTAAGTGTATGTAAAATTAAAAAGCAAACATGAAAATTGTTTATTTGAAATTTAATGTTAAGTGTAAATTTAATTACAGCATACAATGCTATTTACTAAGCTAATAATATTTGCATTTTTGTGTTGTTGCTTTTTTTTTGGGATCCATGTAATTTGTATTGTTATTTTATGCATTATTCTTTTAATGCATATCCATTTAAAGTTGAGTTGTTCAATTTATAATTATTTAATAATTGGAATTATCATTTTTCCCCCCACTTGACATATATCTGCGTACTTGTGAGCCTATTTACGTAAGTATTTATAAATTGGATGTAGCATGAGTAATAAATCGTAATTAATTGAATTAATTTTGTGGCTTTTTTAATAATGATATAAATTTGTAAAATGTGTTTTATTACTTGCCTACATACTTACATGTAAATGGTATCAATGTAATTAATATGAAATTATCTATATAAAATAATCATGAAATATGTTTACTATCATGTGTCATTTATGTTTACATCAATATTATACAATGTAATTATGCAAAATTAATTTGCATCAAAGTCGACATATCTTCTTTTTTTTTTTTTTTCTTCTAAGATTTTTTTCTCAATGTATAATTTCTTCTTAGATTTAGATACTTCCAGCCGACTGATGTTACTTGACCTTCACAGGTGTACCAAAATGCCCTATTCAAATCTACTACTTGTACTTGTAGACCTTTAGAAACTTAAATTAATTACAATTAAATGTATCATTACTCCAATTAAATTTTATCGATTGAAATGTTGCCAGTGACAAGCTACAATGTCCTAACAGAATACATTGAATTAATGCAAATTCATGAAGCAACCCACACTTAATCTCAATGCCAAATAATAATCATCATCATCATCATTATTATCATTATCATTATGATATGAAATTACACAGGACTCTTTAGAACTCTACACACACCATCGCACTACATTTTAAATCGGCTTGCATTCACTATGCATAAAATTAAATCATCAAGAGTGCAAGAAGAACAAAAACAAGTACAGTAAATTGACTCGACATTTGTGAATCAAAGTGAAAAAGTTGCTTTTATTATGTTATTGTGAAACTGGCATAACTAAAAGTGTTAAGTACTGTTTCACTACACTCCATTACGATGCCAGATAAATGCAAAAGGGAAGTTTATAAATGAACGTGGTTAAAGGTATTGAAGGCATAAAGATATTCTTCATTTGTGGGCTGTCCAACACTAAGCAAACCAACTACCAACTATAGCCACTTGTGTATTCTTGGCAATTATTCTTCAATTCAGTTTTTTCTAGTTCATTTTCATTTTTGTTCTATCCACACAATTTTATTATTGCTTTTACGCTGTAAATGTTGAATGCGTTGTGCAAATTTTTGAAATTCAAATTCCGCTATTCAGGGTAGTGAAGGCTTATGAAGGAAGAAAAAAGATGAAACTAAGTAACAACAACAACAACAGCAGCAGCAGCAGTAACCATTATAAAGGTCACTAGCAAAGCCGAGGTCTTAGTAAAGTACTTTACTGTATAAAATTTACATGAACTATATACATACATTCTGTGTGATACGTTCCATAGTAGGGCCTCATGTTAGAACAAAAAATGTTGACTTTCCGTGCGATATATGTACATACAATGTAACAAAGTGAGTATTTACACAAACACAGCAAAAATAAATAAATAAATAGAAGCAAAAGAAAAGGGTGAATAAAATTTGCAAATCAAATATGTTACTTATACTACAAATACTAGCTGTAATTGTTTTTAGTATTCTAAATTCTGTTATTGTTTATTTATTCTTGCCAATGATAGTAAAAAAATTGTTCGTTTTTTTGGTAAAAGATGCTCTGAATTTTGACGAAGAAATGCGATTAGTTTTTTAAATATCATTCTGTAGGACTGATGTCTTCATTATTTTACTTTACCACCCATCATCGAAAATGATTGACATTATGCTATGCTTTATGCGATTAAATTCGAATATCACATATTCTGGCTAAATATTGCAAGTAAGTATTCCTATGAGCTCTTCATTCCCTTACTATATATTCTGTACATGGATTATTCTCTTGATTTGCTACAATATTTACGGTATTTTCATAAGACAGATTATAACAATTTTCATTAAATTACTTTGATTATACCTCTAAGTCTATGTCGTATCTATTGGTTTATCTATGGTATGAATACGAAAATTTGATTTCACCAAAAAACCACTCAAAATAAATTGCATTGCCTTATTATTCTACAATACATTGGCTGAATTGTATGAACATGCTCAAGTATACACTTAGGAGAAAAAAAATTATTCTTACATCAACATAAAAGTAACCATAAATATTGTTTATTATACGTACACATCCATACCAACCATATGTGTCATAATGATGACGACATTGAAAAGGAAATGATCATTGGCATTGAAACAATAATATTATCCCTTTATTTCCAATGTTATATGTACTCGTTCTTCTTAATTTTTGCTAGTAGTGATTCTTTTTGTTTTCACCCTTGGCAATTCTCATGCCTACTGAATGCCTATTTTTTATTTTCATACAATTTATTACATGTCCCTTTTATGAGGCGTAATATGCATTTTAATTTAACCATCATACAAAAATAATACAGGCACGTGCACACACACACAAAGCAATACACACACACACATAATCCATTCGCTCTTTACGTGTGCGTAAAACAGAAATTGGTCAGTTATAGCTTTGATTACTCCTGCCAGTAAAACCAAAAAGTCATGAACCATATAAGTTACCACATAAAAAACGACAAAATATAACAATAACAATAGCATTAACCACAACCATTCTTAGAATAGGTATAATAATGAAAGTATTAAGAGGAACAGATATGCACATACTCGTACATATGTGCCTACCATACTTTATACGCATATGTAAACATATTTATTTACTATGCATAGACATAAACGCTTCAAGTTAATGTTATAAATCAATTTAATGAGAAAATCACGAACAATAAATTTATTTAACTATCGTATTAATCATTTACCATGTGTCTTGTGTATTGTGCTGGCACGCACATATTCATGCGCTTGTACTCGTACATATTTAGGTGAAGTATATTGTATCTCTATATTTTTTTCACATTTGACCAAAGAAACACATCAGCATTTAATCAAAATTGTTACAATTCATTACATTACCTAATCGAAATAAAGCATTTACAGTTGCACATATGAAGGTTCTACGGTCTATATAATATAAGCGCTACTTTTTCGATGTCCTACTTTTCGACATAATTTAGAAATTGGTACTTGGTATTGCAGCATGGTATAATAATTAGTTATCAACATATCAATAGCTTTAGCCATGTCACTGGAAGTCGATCTAAACGAGGGAAAAACTAAGACTCTCCTAAGGCTTAGTAGCGGAGATATTCGAACTCTTCGAAGGACCATTATTGAAGTTGCAGTGATGAAGAGGATAAAGAAATAGTTTAGCACCCCCTCTGTAACTGTTCAAATTCTCAGAGGAGAGGAGACGAACCAAGTACATTAATGCAGCTCTCTATATCGAACTTAAGGGATTATTAAAATTGGGACTAACTGGTATTCTAAACATGTTCAAGGCTTAAGTTCACCAGCTAAAGTGACTAATGTAGGATCAGTTTATACTCATCAATATTTATATTTGTCAAAAGGCTTCCGAGTGCAACTTCTGTATTCAAGCTACTTGTATAAGCTAACTTAAACTAAATAAATCTATTTCACACGCATTACTGTGTCTTTAATCGAGCATAGCACGATTTGTTCATAGAGTCAACATCAACCATCGGAATAATTCTTAAAGCCAAAACTATTACTAACTGTAGAGAACTATTTTACTTTAACTCCATCTTACTCCACTAATGTTTTTCAAATACTTTATTTGATTGTATGAGCTATATAAAATAAGTTATTAAGAATTTAGAAATTGGGAAACTAGGAATTAATGATATAAAATTTCTGCAAGAAAAACCCTGAAGATTTACATCTTAAACAAGTATGCTATGTTATATACTATGCTTTTAAATGGTAAATTACTGCCAAAACCTGTAGTTTTGGATAATTCTCTTCATCCAATAAGCATTTGTCGAGTGTCTACCGTCTCCTCTAAGACAGATTTTAAATTTGTCCAAAAAAAAAGAAACCACTTAGCTGTATCATACTTTCTGTTTCATTCAAAATTTCCTTCGATGATATTAGAAATATATGAGCTTGTTTCTCGCTTGATTATATGCTAATTTCAATTTTATTATAATTTGGGCATATTATATTTCCAATATATTACACTACCATATACACTTCACATTGCTATAATTTTCAAACCCCTAATACTAAAGCTGTTATTACATATTTAACCTAATGATAGTTCATACTATCATTTACACTTTGGTGTGAGTTTTCTTAAAAAAAGTTTTACTTGATGGAATTCAAACGTAATATTTACTCTATATATTTGGCTGCAAATTCGAAACCAGAGATTGGTAAATAGTTAAAACATCTTCAAGTGAATAAAGTTTTTGTGTATCGTACTATAACACGTTGCAACGATGGAAGATGAGCTTAGACTAAAGCCTTACAAATTTCAAAAAATCCATCATCTTGCCGATGCTCAAAAAATTTAGATTCGAAAGAGCCAAAGCGCCGAAAGAGGTGGAATTCCGAACATTGTGTTCTTCGATGAGTCACCATTCATCATTGAGCAACATATGAACAAAAATGATAGAGTATACTTGCCGGAGAGGTCTGCTGAAAATTGAGAACGTCGAATGGCCACCAGAACACAAGCGGCACCGATGGTATGGACCACCATAACAGAAGATGGGTTCTCTGTCCGCTTGTATTCATCAACCATGGGGTGAAAATAAATGCTCAAAATTATCGGACAACTATTTTAGAGGAAGCACTGAAGCCCTGGGCAGACAAATATCTCGGTGGCAGACGTTGAACATTCCAATAGGACTCAACAACATAACACGCGTCAACCAAGAATGGCTGAAAAATAACGTGCCTTCATCATCGAATGATGCTCAGTTAGATTTTTGTGTCTGGGGTATTTTGAAGAGTAAGGTTGGCACTAAAAAGTACTAAAGTGCTGATCATCTCAAACAAGCGCTTCAATGAGAATGGGTTAAAATACCGCAAACTTAATTGCGAACTGCGTACGATGGTTTCATCTCATGTTTAAGGGCCATAGCACATTCCAAATGTGGCTATGTCAAAAACCACTAATCAAATCTTTAAATATATATATTTGTAAACAATTTTTGGTTTGATTCAAGAAATTTCATCAATAAATAAAAAATGATTGGACCTCTGTATATGTACAATTATCAAATTTTAACCGCAGCACTTTAATATGAATGTTTAGCTATATATTTTCTATGAAAATAATTTAAAATCCTATCAAATTCATATGTAATTAGGGTCACAATCGATTTTTCAAATAAACATATTTTAATATGCAATGTAGATTTACATTGTATAGTACGTCGCATTACATACGGAGCTATTCTAATAAATATGACGTAGTTATTGTGAGAAAAGGTGGGCTAAAAAAAATGCTTATGCTTATAAGTATAGAGCGGTTTCGTGATTTTTAAGCCACCGATATATTCTAATTCTTCGAAGAAGAATTTGATCAAATAAATAGTTAATTTGCGTTATGCTTTTGTTTCTTTATTTTATTTTCTTCCTATTTCTTAAAAGACGTTTAAATTTAACACTAAACTAACATCCATACTGTATCAAAGTTCTGTAACGGAAAATTACTTGGAAATATACTAAAATTACTATCCTCTTCCTCTCTCTCTCTCTCTCTCTCTCTATCTCTCTACCTTATAAGCTGCATACAAATTATAAAAATTTCACGCAGCAAACTTTAACAAAATTAAAGTAGAAAAACATGACGAAATTTAAATATTTCCAACAATAATAACAATAACAAGAGCAAAACTTTAAATCAAATGACATAAACATAAACAACAAACTAAACCAAAAAAAAAGTGGAAAAAAAAGTTTAAAAAAACCCAGAATAAAATGTAAAAAAGCTCACAACTCACAACAATATAAACAAAAGTATTGTTAGTGAAAATGGCGGCAGCAGCAGCAACAAAAATAACAACAAAGAATATGACGGTGACAGTAGTGTCATTTGTAGCTTGTTAAAATTCAGTTTTGTTTTTGTTTTTATTGCAACTGTTCTTTCTATGCTACTCTGTCTCTCCCTCTCTCTCTCTCTCTCTCTTTTTCTCATATTTTATCCACTCACCATATTGTGGCAAATGCATTTTATTTCTTATTTACTTTTTCTCTTTTAATTATTTTCTCATTTTGCCTTATTTTCTATTGCATTTTCTTACCGCATAATTTCCTTTAACTGCAGCAAAGTGGCGGCACAGCGGCAATGTTTGAACGCAATGAACAGGAAGTAAAGTGTAGGAAAATGTTGCTCTTACATTTGTTATTGTTGTCGACAACTTAAATTTTCTTACAATACCACAACATGAACAAGCTAAAGCAGCAGCAACAGCAGTAGCAACCAACAATATCACCACATGACTCAGCACAAGAGAATAACGACCGCTTGTAGCTAACAATTAATGTGCGACATGCATATTTTGCACATTAAGACACCATTATAAGTATATGAAATTTACTTAAGATGTTGCTAAATAGAAGGATAAACAACAGTACAAATAACAACAATAACAACAACAACAACAACAACGTGCATCCATTTAAATAGTAAATAAAAAGACGATGTAGCTGAAAGCATACATAGAATATAGCTAACATGATCGTCATCATTGTTATTATAAGTGGTCTTTTACCACACACACACATTCAAACAAACATCCGCACGCTTATGTGAAACATATGTGCATGACTATGCATGCATATATAAAGGGTTATCCATTTTGCGGTTTCAAAAGTAAATGTAAATAAAACACATATAAAATATTTTTTA
This sequence comes from Megamerina dolium, assembly GCA_963854835.1. Lineage (NCBI taxonomy): Eukaryota > Metazoa > Arthropoda > Insecta > Diptera > Megamerinidae > Megamerina > Megamerina dolium. The sequence continues at coordinate 55,350,036 of OY978528.1, read as the reverse complement.
TCATGATATTTCTTTTTTATTATAAAGTTTGAACGTTGACATTATGTGTGAAATACTACATCATTTAAATGACCACCACGCGAATTGTTGCAAGCATCGATTCTTTTGAGGTAATTTTCGACCACTTTTTGACACATATTGGGCGGTATCTCAGCCATAACGTGACGAATGTTGGTTTTTAGGTGCTCAAGAGTTAAAGGTTTATCTGCATAAACACCCATTCGACGTATCTACGACGTTGTGAATGGCTGGCTTCAGTTGTTGTGTGAGCTGGATTTTATATGGATGTAGGTGTAGATCCAAATGCAAAATACGCCATAATGTGCCGTAAGACAGTCCTAATTCCTGAGAACGGCGAGGAATCGACACATTCGGGTCTTCGGCAACACTTTCACTTACAGCAGCGATATTTTCGGTGGTACAAGCGAAACGATGATCCACAGGCCTTACAATATCTGTAACCGATCCAGTCTCTTCATATTTCTTCACAATTTTGCCAATTGCTTGCGTAGTTGGACGATTATGTAAACCATAATCTTCTCTTAAAGCACGATATGTGACTGTGGCAGAATCACCATTTTTGTAGTAGGTTTTTACAATTTTAATGCGTTGTGAGATAGTTAAGCGATCCATTTTCGGAAATGTCAGACTTTGAACTAAAAAAGAAAGAAATTGTTTTAACAACTCAGTTTGACAGATGTCGAAGTCTAGCCCTATACTTTTGAAACCGCGAAATGGATAACCCTTTATAGTATGTACACCATGGCGTATGAGTTTTACAATTTTCAATTAAATACAGAATTATTCATGCGCTTATTTATAAAGAAGAAAAAATAATATTACACATATATGCAGATATTTTTTATATAAAATTCTACATATAAATATTTTAATAATTTATGTTCTGGGCTGATTGAAAAGTTCATGCGGAAGGTAGAAAAAATGAAATGCTGTTTCGGTGTTCGAAAGAACATTCTTATCCAATTGGTTTAATAGTAATATTCTATTAATATTTTATCAGTATAAAAAAAATGAGGATACTATAATATATTTTAACGTTTTTGATCATTTCAGATGATTTGAATCCGAACTATAATACTCACACTGCTCTTTGCTCAGTTTTTGCAATTTATGATCACAGTAATAAAGTCAAATATTGTCCATAAACACAAAAACTTAATCCAAATATTGTTGAGAAAGTTAGATGTAGAATAAATTTTAGTTCGTTTTATAAAAAATACCCCAAAATCAATCAAAATGCAAAACATTGGATCATTTAAGGCATCCATAGCTAGAGTTTCCTTCTCTATCCTTACTATATACAGATTGCATGTATGATCTTGGTGAGTCCCTAAAATCAGCTTTGATGGCAGAATTTAATCTTCCTAATTTTTTTTCCATTGCCTCCAAATACAATATTTTTGCACCAGGTATTGAAATAGATAATAATATTCGATATTCCTTTTGAATTTGCTGTTTGAGCAATACCAATTGACCCATCGATATGCATTTATTTCTGCTTTATATACTTTCCAGAAGATCCCTTACAATGGAAAAATATATAATGTTTGCCTTTTTTCAAATCCTTTTTTGTATTTGTGAACACACATAACTAAAAATATTTTACATTTATGCTCATCAAAATTATTTGAATTTTCATTTATATGAATACTCATAGTATTAGCTACTGCACGAAATGATTATAATATTACTGCCATTGCTACTTGTTACCTACATAATAAATCATCATAGTAGCAGAGCAACTAAACACAAATACATACACAAAAGACTCAAATAGATATATACACTTACAGAGAGGAACATCAAAATCAGAGCTGAATAAAAATAAAAAGCACAAAAATGTATACAATCATATGCAAAAGTCATAGCAAGATATGAATATAATATATATGAACGGGTAGCATTGTAAATTGTGTGTGTGCGTATTTGAAATGGAGTAGAGTACTTAAATTGTATTAAAATAATAAAATTATTTCCGCACCAAATCATTTTTATGCACTAGGTTCAGAGTTGAGTTTGTAGCACTGTTGAGTTTTGAGTTGAACGAATGCAATTGTTAAGTAGTTGGTTGGTTAGATGCTTGCTGACTGGCTGGTTTGCTTCGTTTCATTTGATTATTTGTAACATACAGACATTCAGTTTCTCTGTAAGTTTTCATCATTCTTGTATTATTTTGATTTCATTATACAAAACCTACATATTCTTGGATTTTTTTTTTATTTTTTAATAAATTTTTTGTTTTTTGCCTCATCTTTGACATTTCCTTTTATACAAATAAGTATCATCATGAACATCAACAACAGAAAATATTATTGGAGCGTACCGAAAAATAATGTTTCATTACGAGTGCATTGCTTAAAACTCAGATAAGATAGTCGGAGGGAAAAATATGTAGGAAAGAGTCACGAATGTTAAGAATGTTAAATTTAAGTTGTGCAAATTTTATAAAGTAAAACCAAATAGAATCGTAAATACAAATAAAAATATGCAAAATGAAGAAAGAAAAAAAGGCAGGTATTTTTTTTTAAACAACAACACAAAACGACCAACATCATCAAGTGCACTTAAGGAAAATTAATTTATGAATATGTCTGTGTGTGTGTGTCATTTTGTGCTTGTGCGCCTCTTTTCACTTTTGTTTATCATTTATCACTCGTCTTAAATAAATTTAAGTACACTATTTTTTTTTTTTGTGGATAGCTATAAAGACAACAACAACAACAACAACAACAACAACAATATTAATAAACAACCAAAATCGTGAATATGATTCTATTCTACAATATTTAGGCCAGATTGCAATAATAAAAAGAAAATATATTTCTAGCATTTTATTGTTGACATATTTCCAATATTGAAATGACATATGTTCATTACTGTGTCTGTAACGTTAAAAAAACGTTGGGTTTCATCACTTTTTTTTTTATTACTTGCTTCCTATCGCCTCACCTCATAGGGATCCTTTACAAAATTAAGGTTTTTATAATATAAAGTTTGCTTGCTTCACTCCCTGAATTCGAACCTCAACAAGTGAAATCTATGACTAATCTCTATTAATTTTCTCTCCTCAATATTTTTTCGTAACATTATTTTCATCTATCTTCAGTCCTCCAGGGGAAACCCCAGGAGAAACCCCAATAAAATGTACAAATAACTCCATAGCTACTCAGGCATAGCCTCTGGAAAGGAAAAATAGATCACAAAAACATACTTACCTTCTATCTCAACAACTTAAGGTGGCTACCACACAAAATAAACGCGAAATGCCTGAAAATCAGCAAATAACAATGTGGTTGCTCCAAAAACGATTGTATAGCAATCAAATAAAGTGAAGACTAATTATTCATATTGAACATTTCCTATTGAACATTTACCAAGTTTACTTCATTCCCTTAGGGCAATTCCCTATAAATTTGAATTTTGTATAATTGGCTCCTACCTCTCCCATTATTTCTCCCAATATATATATTTACCCAATTTAAGAAATGGATTTTTTTGTTCTATTCCGGTTGAGTGTAAATTTGAAAAGAAAAATTTTTATTCGCAAATCATCAATTTATAGTCTTTCAAATGGACGACGTTGACACGTTGTTATGTCGGCCTGACTTTGGTTTTGGATATGACTGGTGCAATTAGGTTGAAGACTAACGTCCCAGAATATTCTCAGCGGCTTTTTACATTATTGCCGAATAATTTTTTCATATAAATGGTCATCCGCACCGCAGTTGATAATTGGATGAAAAAACCATTGTAACTCTTACTGAAATAATGTCTGTAGTGTCAAGCGTGCCAAGAGTCCACCAAAATAAACACAAATTCTAGTTCTGTAATTCTTAAAATCTAATCTAGAATTGCTTAGAAGCTCCATATCACTTCATCACCCATCTAAAGAGATAACTTATTGCCATTTATATGTGGCGCGTTATAATTGCCGATACAGCCATATATTTTTATACTCATATGTGTGTGTGTGTCTGTATATCAATCAATATTTTGAAAAAATCGAATCAAATGAAATTTTTCCCAGTTCATATGCCAATGAAGCAGTTTCTTTTTTTCCACCAATTTGCATGCATTTATTAATTACTTTTATTGAAGGTGATGCAAACATTATTTTTTTATTATTGATAAATTATGTTCTATTTTATGTAATAAAATATAAATAATAAATTTATACAACAGATGTACATGCATATTAAACCTAATACTTTTAAAACAACGATGCATGTATTTTACATACGCACTAGTATATTATTGTATACAAATACATCTATACTATCTATCTACCCAGTCGGACTTTTGTACTGTGACTACTAAATAAACTAACTTTTAGTCGATTTATTCGTTCTGACCTTCAGCCAGCTACAAAGTAATGCAGAAAACAACCAATGCGATCGTCTTAGGTTCTTTGTGAAGAACAGTGTGTAGTTTGCCTTCGTTTTAACGATGCCGACGTTAACGACATGTAAATGATATGCTTTCGCTTCTCAGTTGCTGTTTAACTTTGGAAGAACAAAGACTGTTGCGCGTTTCTAATACCACTTCTTGAACTGTTGAATCTGAGTGTTTCAGAATATTTGGAATTATGATATTGAAACAGGTATACAGAAATTACAAACTTAAAAAAAAATTTTTTTACGTCACCGACTAACTGACTTTAAATCTAATATTTTACAGCTAACTAGTAGCACACTAGTATTCAAGTGACTATAAGCTTAACTAAAAATGGTCAACTTGTAGTTAGCAGTTGTAGTCATGCAGAAGCAGACAATTGACTTTTGCAGTTCATTTCAAAGGACGTAGTCGACTTTACAACTAATATTGGTTAAAAAATAATCATCTTATAGTGTATTTAAAGTTAGTTGAATTCCCTACTGGACATCTATAATATCTATACATTGAAAAATATATGTAGGTGTATTTGTAGTATATAGTAAAATATATCATGCATAAAATTCAGATACATATGTATATTTCTACATACTTCTAGCTTTTGATCTTTTTATGTTGATGTTTTAATTTCATACCAATATATTAACATCTATTTCTGTTGAACACGTATTTTTGACATAAGGGAAAGGTCTGTCACCTTTTTCAATATGCATAAGCGAAAAGTCGTTTTATTTGTACACATATTTTAGCCTGATAACACTAAATATCGTTTTTAAACTAAGCTAAGCTTTTAAGCTAAGAGAGTTCTGTAACAACGCTGAGAAGTCACAAGAGTTTGAGATTTGGACGGAATATAAAAAGATCTCTTTTAGCACCGATTAAATTTAGCATAAACACAAAAAGACTCAAAAATCAAAAATTTTGGACTTCAAAATATTGTTGACAATGAAAATATACCGGCCTTGGCTCTCTAAACAGGAATGAAGTAGTCAATTTTGACTATATAATTCCACAGATTTTAGCAATAGAAACTACAAATGCGAAATGACGGCTTCCTCAGAGTGAGGAAATCAAGGAGTACTAAGTATTCATCGATGTTTCTAAATGAACAAAAGGCAATGTGCTACATTGGAGGTCAAAACCTAAAGGTCTACGAAGTAAATGAGTAACTTTTGACCAGCCAGTTCAACCTAACCTAATTTATTGAGATTTCCCCTACATATGTAGTTGTAGTGAATGTGTATGTATGAAGTGCAAAAACATTTCAAAACTTCATATTCTGGCATAAGCGTCATCAATCTTAAAATTATTTAAAACCAAAAAAAAGGAAATATTCAACGAATCGCTGTCAAACATTTCATTCACCAGCAGCAACACCTATGTACATATCTTCATGTGAATGGATGAATATGCAATGCATGCAATATTAAATAAAACGTATATGATGTACGTATAGTACATCTATGAGTATATGAATAGATAGGTACGTACTTATGTGTTTGAAATAAAATAAAATGCTTCTGCAAGAGTAATATTTATATAGTTGCAAGTTGAAAAAATAAATACATACATATATTGTATATAACACTCATATAACAACGGTAGGTAGCAATATTTCATTTCAACAACAGCAAGAACTGGTACAACAGAAACTACATATTGCAACATTGACGCAACATTCACAAGTATGTACTTGTTCATATATACGCAACAAACAAATCGAATGTTCAAGAAAAGCGACAAGTAATCGTGCATTCATTTATCATTTATTATTAATGAACTGAAAGCATATATACATAGTATAAAGTACAGAATATTTACAACAACAACAAGAACAACTAATGCAACAAAATATCTGCAAAAAACAATAGCATTACCTGCAACAAAGAGTTTACCGCACAGCAGGCAACAAGAAAATGTCGTTTACATAATGATGACGCGACAATAAATCGCAAGTGAGAAAAGTGAAGAATGTGAATTTTACCTCCATACCGTCGTCGCAGCAATTCAACTAGAATGGCTAATGGGAAAGATGTGATCTTTAAGATAACACACATCGGCACTGCCTGCTAATGTTGTCATCGCTCTTAGAGTTGCATACATGCATATGCATATATGGTGACACCGTCATAGCACACACACATGGTAGGAGAAGGTTCCGGTTACGAACCATGTTTTCGTAAAATGGCATAAAATTGCGTGTGCTAAATATTTTTCGATAGTTGCTGTTGCACACGAAAACCAACTCTTTTAGGTTACTTTTTCCAAAGACATTCTATCGATTCATTGTAAAACAAACAACAAATTTTGAGGAATTACCAAATTCTTTTTTTTTTTTTTTTTTGCTTAGAGAAATTTTATCACGCCAGATAATCGCCAGAAACATGTTGTATGTCACCAAAAATTTTTCCGAAATGGTAAACGTTGGTACTGTATCACTAAAATGTAAGACATACGCATATAATGCAGTGAAAACACTACAATTTCATTTAAGAGACAATGATTGACCATAACAATGGTAAATGTCATTTTGATAATCTGGCTCGAGTGGAGCATAATCGGATCTGGATATCAGCTTGTACGAGTATATGATATAGCATTTTTTCCATAATATTTATATTCGTTCATACCTTTTTATTATTATATTTATCTACAAGTCCTAATCTATAATTTTTGTTTGCATATCTTTATTTTTTCATCGATTAACTAATAAAGCTATCACTATGAAAAACTCAGTAGTAGTTACCTGGAGTTTTTTACACGATAAAGTGTGACATTATGCAAAGTATTTGATTTGACAGTACTAACATTACCGTTACCGTTTTAATTTAATGGAAAAAAAAAATCGACTGGCTCACTACCGGAGACATTACCCTACAATCTAATATTCATACACACATGAATACATTTAGCATAAGATGAAGTGAAATACGTAAAAGACAAAAAGCAAATCGAAATCAAACAACAAAGAAAAAAACAAATTGCACTAAAAAACAAACAGCATCTCACAAGTAAAAACAAAATCAATTTATGAGCTACGTTAAGTGAAAAACTTTTACCATAAAACTACAAGTAAAGATGAGAAACTTATGCATGCGTGTGAATATGTGAATACACACATCTGTATACTTACAAGTATATGACTGCACTTGACTTGGTTAATAGTCAAATCTCAAGGCAAGGATGCACCATTCGAGGCAGCAGCAGCAATAGCAGTGATAACACCAACAACAAGCGCACAATGGTAATAACAGCAGTTGCTTTTCAAGTTGCATCAACTACACACACTCACACATACATGATGATGACATTTACATTTTGTGCAAATACATATATTAGGCATGTTTGTGAGATTTTCAGAATATGGATTTTATGCTCTTAAAATTTAGTGTTTCTTTTAATAAAACCCCACATTTGTAAAAACTCTCAAAATGTTTACTGCACGATTCAGTGAAAAATATAAAATTTGAATTATTTCAAGCATTTCTTTCCATGGAAACATACATAAATTTCACTCTAGTGACAATTCCTATGCAGATATTGTCGATTTGCAGATGTCTTAAGGTTCATTTTGTATTGAGGGAAGAAAGGGGTTTGTATCTTTGTGGGAAATATTGAGAAATAAAATTGAATGGGAGTCTCTCATAGAGCTTATACCTATAGAGGGAAATCCTGTGCAAATATGAGAGTTTTTAGAGAGGTAAAGTCATCACAGATCCCCATTCATGTTTCTTTGTTAACATTTCCTTCAAACATTATTGTCCCTATTTTTACTACATAAGGCCATTCCCATATGAAATTACCATAAAAAACACCTGAAATTCAATTATAGGTGCCCAGTAAGTACTTCTAGAGTGGTAACATATGATAGTTTTACTTCCGTAATATTTTCATCATACCACTCCCGATTCTCCAAATCATAGGGGGCTGTCCTACAAAATTTATGATTTGCAAATCTTTGTGGGTTCGAATCATGCAGGCTACTAATTATTATGCACAACAGTACTGAAAGAGAAGCTCATCCAATGGGTCATTCGAAGTTAACAAATTTATATTTTACACACTGCAAAAATGAAAAGTTTTTTTGATTCCAATCATTATTCCCTGAAAAATATAAATGTTTCATTTTTGAATGCTATAGGAAAACACTGAAAATATATATTCTGCAAATTTGAGCATATCTAATATACATATATATGTTCTTGCATATGCTTGTATGAATATTCGTATTCATTTATATACAAAAACACATTTCGCACACACACATACACACATAGAAACAATACACTCATTAGAGAAGTTCTGAAAAGGTGTTGACAGGAAAATCAATTTGACATTTGCTCTCACATTCATGCAATCTTTCTTCTCACACTATATCTCTCTTTCTCTCACTTTCTCACTCTCTTTCACCCTCTCAAGACAAGTTGACACATAGGTAAGCATAAAGATGAAAATAATTAAGAGGGCAAATGTGAAGCAACAGGAAGAAGAAGAAGAAATTAGTAAAGACTCATTAGAAGAAGTAATTGTAATTATAGTGGTTAAATTGAAAGAGAAATATAAGAGACAAGAATTAAGAAATATATATATGTACATACCTATATGCATATATTACCTACAGAACATATGTTGCACAATGAATATAATAATTATGTATGTAATGTATATACACATATATAAAGATATGAATGCTTGTATATCTGCTTTAGGGTTAAAGATTTAAGTTATTAATGTATACAAATCATCATCCTACATATACTTATGTATTCTACACTTATCCAATAGAACAGAATATGACACATGAAATCATGAAATCATAAAATCACAAAATGTCAATTAAATTGTTAAATGTCATAAAAGCTCAAAAGCTTGTATGTTGATGTTTAAACATAAATATAATTTTCGACAATTTGTAATCAACCACAATTAAAATCTAATTTTAATACTTTCTTATATACGAATATTATATGCTAGATACTATAATTTCTCTTATAAAGTATTCTATATATATACATTGTATCAGCAATATATGGAGCTTATTTAGAAGAACATCGTCTCAAATATATAAGAAAAAAAGCCTTTTTATTTGATTTGATTTTCGATTTAATACCTTAAGAGTGTTATGATTGTGCAAATAATTTTAGTAAGAAGTCAAGTCAAGTCAAGAAAAAAGAATCGTCCAGTAGATAGAATACAAATTTCAATATGTTGACGATGAATTAAAATGTGGTGTCTGTATGAACGAAACAGGCCCCATTGCGTTCTTAACTTGAAAAAATTATGAAACATTCATTAAAGTACCCAGTAACCCCGACCCCTGTTCATTTCTACCACTCAACATTTTCCTTGAATATACCGGTGTAGGGTGTTTTTTAAAGAAAATAAAATGCTTATTTTAAAGTGAAAAGATAAAAATATTTTATTCAAAGTATTGGCCATCACTTTCTACACATATTGACCACCCTTCTGGAAATTTATGGATACCACTCCAAAAAAATTTATCGTCTTTTGATGAAATCCATTCAGACACCCAATTTTCCAGTTCTTCAGATATTTTGAAGTGTTATTCCTGAAGTGCGTGACCCATCGGTGAAACCAAGTGATAATCGGGAGAAGCTAAGTCTGGTGAATACGGCGGAAAGTGTAACAAATCCCAACCTAGCGATTTGATCGTAACCTGAATCGTGGAGCACAATTACCTTACCGTGTCTTCTGGTCCATTCTGGTCATTTTTCGATCAATGCATGGTTTAAATTGATCATATGTTGTCGGTAGCGAGCAGTATTAACCGTTTCACCAGGTTTCAGATCTCATGGTACACAACTGCTTTCTGATCCCACTAAACACATAGCATCCTCTTATTTCCAAAGCGATCTGGACTTGCGGTCGATGTTGATGGTTGGGCTGGTGTAACCCATAATTTTTTTTCCATTTAGAATTCTTAAAATAAATCCAATTTTCAGCACCAATCACAATTAGATGCAAAAAGCTCATTCTTTCTTGTCTTTGATGCAAAATTTCACAAGTGTTTTTCCGGTTTGCCATCTGCCGCTCCGTCAATTCATGTGGCACCCATTTTCCACTCTTTTTGATCTTTCCCATAGCTTTTAAACAATTGGAAATTGTTTATGTGTGTAACATTTATCATTTCTGCTATTTTTTGTTGACTTAAAGTGTCATCTTCGTCCAACAATGCTTGCAATTCAGGGTCTTCAAACTTTTTTGTTGGTCTTCCACGTTCGTCATTTCTCATCATCAAAATCATTACTTTTGAATCGTTGAAACCAATTTCTGTATGTTGCTTCTGAAAGAGCATGACCACCATAAGCTTCGATAAACATTCGAAGCGCTTCAGCTGTATTTTTCTTCAAAAAGAAATAATGCAATAAAACTTCCCGCAAATATAATTTTCTTGTACTGAATTTTGCATTTTTAACTTGAAAAAAAATACAATGTTGTTTGCACAATGACGTGCAATATGCTAAATATGTTTAAGAGATGTCATAACCAAAACAAAAATAATTAGGCTCGTTCATAATAATCTTTAACTGTAGAGCCATAATTTGTTACCCATAATTTCATATTTCTACACCTGGTACATAGGCAAACTTCACTACAAAATGAACTTAAAAGCTCCTGCAAATACCAGAAATAGTCTAAATAGATAAATAAAACACAGAAAATTCAAAATCACATACTATTGACTAGAAATTCAATATTTATTATAGCAGTATATTTAATATATCCTTAACAAATATAAAGAATTATATCAACGCTTGTAAAATATCAAATATAAAATCAATGGAAAACCCATCAATTGAAAACAAGTAAAAACACACACACTCTTACACGTTCATACGTACTTATGTATTCCTATTTACAAATCATCTATACATTTATCACACGCAATAATAGAAGATAAAAACAAGAAATAATCACATCAACAATAGTACTAATAGTTCTACTTAGTAGTGGTTGTACCACAAATTACTTGTATATGTGTTATCATATGTATGTAAATACATACGTATATGTATATATGTATTTATATTATGGTACAATCATATATAATTATCTATATGTAGATACTATATTTAAACAACAAATATGTCAATAACACACGCTTAAATATATTTACATATATTTTGGACATACATTTGTAGATATGTAGTAGTTAAATACATATAGGACACTTGATCAGACACATACTTGAAAGTAATGTGCATTTAATGATAATATGATTTATTATATACAATACATACGTATATATAAAACATTCACATTTACACATACTACCTATATTCATATACATACGATATCTAAATATTGTATATACACACAACAGATAATACAAAAAAAAATATCAGAATACAATCCGAAGTTTTATTCAAACTGGAGTGAAGTGAAATGAAGTACTTTATAAGAGAAAAACTATTATTGAAAAAGCAATTATTAAAATAATATGGTAATCAAGAACAGAGCAAATATTACATCAATTTGTTTAAAAAGTTATTAGAATTTCATCCTCAAAATACTCTGATGTTTTTTTGAAAAGACTAAACTATGGTGGACATACTGTGGTTAGAGATTCTTGGGTAAAAATGAGGCTAATTGCCAGTTTTCGAGTTAAGTTAGATTAGGTTAGGTTATGTGGATGGTCTCTCTCTGAGAGGACACACTTAGGCCAGAAAGGCCCATTGTGACACCACTGAGCTTCTCTTCCAATATTGTTGTGCTTGTTAAATTTGGACAGGATTGGAAGGGACCTACTTATATTAGACGGTTCCGAACGGCAGAACTCTTGTACATCACTTTAACTTAGTTTTGTAGCAGAGCTCTTTTAGGAAGCATTTTTGGCATATTGTTGCTCTCGGAAAAATAGCCAATTCTTGCCGGCAAGTGGGTACAGTTCGAAAGAAAAATTTTTTTCGATATTAAATTTCGTTATGCTTCAGCCGGGGATTGAACCCACGACCTTCCGCACTAACCACTGAGCTATGGCACCCACTTTCGGGTGCTTTAAGTCCATTTTTTATGTAGACCTCGGATAGTGAGTAAGAATGTTCAGAAAAAATTCACTAGTACCAATCATATATTTGAAATGAAAACGTAAATTTTGCTGTCATAAACTCAGTGATCGACCGGAACCTGGAAGGAATAATGAAAATGTTTACAAAAAATCTCAACTATTTTCCATGCTTTAACTGAATCGTTCGATCAAAACTGTGTGCAATTTATCGCTTAATCGAACACTCTGATTAATCAATTATTCGATTAATTTAATTTTTCCTTCGATCAAATTATTCGAATAATACCAAAAACCATGATTTAGAATAATTAAAATTTTTAATTTCACAATTTAAAATTAGATTCAGGGAAAGAGACTACTATAAATTGTATTATTTCGTTTTTTTTTATGAAATTGCTCATATATAAGAGACTATGCTTATGCTGCTGCTAGTTCAGAGCGCATCTTTTTCAATTTGAATGATATCTGTTTTTGTTTCTACTTTTTTTTTCTCTGCTATTGTTGACTGTCGGCATTATATTTATTATTGTTGTGCTTTATTGTATCTGAGCGCCCTTTGCTATTTTCAATAACTGACATAATAAATCTTTTCCGTGTCATTTCATATGCGAGTCCAATAATACATAACAACTGCAGTAACAACAAAGATTTTTTGAAGTCAACGTTACAAGAGGAGTAGAATAAAAACAAAAATAAAAACAAAATCCAACTTCAACATATTTTTTCTTTATTTAAGAAAACACATATATGTATTGACATGAGTAAAACGATACGTACAGCACTCACACACTTCCAAACACATACATGAGTTTAACTTTCTCAATACACATTCCTGTGTAGCTACTTTAAATGTGTGTTTTTTTTTCAACAATTTTTATCTTTTTATAATAAGATTAAGTGTTTCAAACCTTAAATATGAAATGTTAATATTTTTATCAACACATATCAATATTTATTATTGCCAATTTAGTTCTCTCTTACTGTCATCGAAGCTTCTATATCGACCATATTATAGAGATATAATACGGCTATAAATATAATATTCTATGTATATTGCAACAATTTGGATTCTATTGTTGCTTCTTGTTGTTTTTGTTGTTGTTTCTATTGTTTTGTATTATCTTCATAGCTATGAGCATTCGAGTCAGGACAACAAAATTTGAACACTCTGTTCTGTTCGAGTATTTTTCTTTCGAAATTAAAATATCTTGTCATAAGGCTCATAATTTTAGGCAAGTTTGATCTCATATTGCATATGATTATTTTTATTTATTTATTTAAAACTTATACATTTAAATAAAATTTTCTCTGCAGATTGGCTCATTGTCAAAATAACTGAATCCCGCACCATTTTCATAAAAAGAACTAGAAAACTTAACTTTGGAATTTAATAACCACTCTAATGTATATATATAACAACTGATTTTAGGATACTGATGAAAAGCTGATATATAAGCAACGAGAATAAAATGGATCACTTTTGCAAAGCTGCAAAATATAATCAAGCATTTTAAAATGCGTATACAAGAATAAAAATATAAGCGATATGGTTTATAAAAAAAAAGAAAAACAAATAAAATAAAAAGGATTTTTCTCAAAATACATTCACTTATACACAATGATCCTATACACTTGAGGATGTACGCATGTATGTGCGTATATGTGTATATATATACACACGTTCAAAACACAATATAAAATGTACATATATGTAAGTTTTCAGTCGGGACAACAGTCTGATGGATATATTGAGCTGTAGGGAGTTACATTGAAAACATAACAAAAACAAAATTTATTTCACAAAAAAAAAATACAAAATAAAAGCACTGAAACATAAGAATCACTATATACACATACAATCGCTTACCCATGCAAAATATGTTGTAGCATACTGTTCAGTGCATAACAATAAGCAACGAACACAAGTGCATCCTAGCATACCATATATGTATACGAATATTCCAATATATGTATATGGTATACTGACTAATGTGTAAAACCATATATGGGTAAGCATAAGTGTGTAGCATATTGAATTCATATGCTGCAGCATCAGATGACTACATGCTGCTTATGGCTTATCTATGCCTCAGTACACTGTAAGAATGAGTTGGACAATTAAATTTTGCATACTTATGTGCGAATGATCCATAACAAAATTCAATAAGTACGAGAGAAGATTATCGAATGTGATGGTTAACCTTTCAATTGGTTCAATTGGTATGTGTAAAATTCTCTTTCGACCAAATTTAATCTACTTATCCTTGCTTGCGGACAGGTATGCATATGTGAGAATGAAAACATTTTTTTTTTCTTTAGAAAAATAATTGTATAAAAATCGTTCGGTCGGAGTTCGAATTGTTGATTTGATACAAAAATCGTAAACTACGATATTTACTCAAGATATGCATGACGGGAATGAACTAATCTTTATTTTTAGAAAGTCAAAGAATGTGTTTTAGTAGAAGAAGAAGTAGTATTATTATTAATAAACGTATCCCCCAAAACAGTCCAAGCACAGCTTTAGTTTCGCTGTATCAAAAATTATATTTCCGCCTCTCCTAAAGAAATTTAAAATTCTTGGCGCTCGACATTTGTAATTTTATACTGAATATAGGCAGAGTTTTAAGCAATTTAAGGTGCAGTGTTTAAGTAATCAATTTAAGGTTGCTGCTCTCAAGATAATTCATGGAGAGGATTATGTTGTTCTTTTTATTAAAGGTTTAACAATTGAGAAAAAGAGTGTAAGCAAAGAAAATTCAAAAAAGTTCCGTTTAATTTGTACATCTTTTTGTAATTTGTGAGGAAAAAATATGAATTAGTTTAGCGTAACTAGAATAAGTGCAGTGATTAAAAAGTGGTTGCATAGGCATTTGTGCCAACTTTGACTACAGTATTTTTTAAAAACAAGAAATTAAAGTAATTTGCTATCGGTTTTAACTGAAAATGGGCCGTGAAAAATCATTAACGGTGGAAGAGAAGGCAAAAATTGATGCCTATGATGACCAAGGTCTTTCCGGCCGTGAAATTTCTATGAAAATTAATAAAAGTGCTAACGTCGTGTGGAATTATTTAAGAAATAAAGAAGAATATGGCAAAAACATGAAGGAAAGGCAAACAGTGGCCACAACAACTACGGAAAGGTGAAATATTCTAAGAATAGCCTCCAATTCTTGTGACTCTGCTGCAAAAAACCAAAGGAAAAAGTGGTTCCAGTGCTAGTCTTTCTACCATTAGAAAGATAATAAATGCAGGAGAATAAAGTAGTTTTCTCAGATGAAAAAAAGTTCAATTTTGATGGACCCGATGGGTTCAGCTACTATTTCCATGATTTGAGGAAGGAAGAACATTTTTTAGCCCGTCGCCATAGTCGAGTAGGTGGCGTTATGGTCTGGAGTGCGATATCGTTCTATGGAATCATTGACTCGGAATTGCAAACACTTTTCCATATCTGGCACATCTTCATACTTAAGTTACAAACAGAAGCACGAACTCAATACACACTGAACTCTTAGAGTCAATGGTAGAGTCTAGGACCCAAAGGGCCAGTTTTTCAGTACGAGTTTAACACTATTTTTCGATTAAACTTCAAATGTCGACGTAGTTTAAACTAAGTTTAAACGTCCCATTAAATTAAAAGTTAAATTAAGATTAACCTATCAGTTGTTCAGTTCTGTTTTTGCACGCCATTACATCTTTTCTTGCTATGTCTTAAAATGAGTTTAAATTTAGACTCGCTTCTTAACAAAGCTGAACAAGGTGCCTGATCAAAGTTCCTTGGGGCTGTTAGGGCCAAATATATTTGTATTTAACATTCGTAGGTACATTCCGATAACGGTATAAATGCATATATTTTTAATTAAGCTTACATTTAAATAACTATGTTTTAAGTGGTCAGATTGTTTAAATTTTAAAGCTTTGAAATATTTAAGATAAAATTCAACTTGTCCACAAAACAGAAAAAACAGCAAATATCGTGCATTAATTTTCTCTTAGCCAGTATACAATCTGTTGCAATTTCTCGCAGTATTTCTTGCTTTCCAGTATCGTATTTTGTAACGTTGACAAAATAATGTTGCTCATATGTGTACATACTAATGGAGACAATGAAAATTGAATAAGAACATATATAGAGAACTATAAGTAGATAGATGGGCGAGATAGGAGTCGATAGATATATATATAAGGAATCATACATTATCGACTTTTATTTGATTTATTATGTTTCTTCTTTTTCTTGGACCACTACTTTACTTGGACTTAAATAAGAAAGGTCGATGCCATCAGTTCTGTGAAGTTGGCTTTTTGCAATATTTTTTAATCTTGCTTATTTTGATGTTTCTTTTTTTTTCTAAAAGCAAACGAACAAACGAATAAATTTGAATTGTATAAATAACTTATAAATAATTCCAATGAAATAAATGGAAAACAAAAAATATATAATACTTGCTTTTTCTCTCTCGTTCTCACACATACATGAGTATGCTCTCACACACATGTTACCTAAATAAGATGAAATGTCTTGTATTGATATAAGATACGTATAAAGAAAAGACTAAAAGAAATAAAGTAAAATCAAATGACTTTGAAAAAATTGCCAAATGGTTCCAATTTTGATCATTGTTTTTTTGTTATTTATAATTTTTGTTCTATCTTCTTTTTTTTTTTTTTTTTTGCCTACATGGCTGCCATGTTGCAATTCATAAATATTAAACTAAGTATGTATGTACGTATGTCCGCCATCAGAAGAAGGTACGCAATATTGTGTGTATTTATAAGTGGGTGTATGATTTGTCTTGTGCTCATATTTGCATATTTGAAACCATTTTACTATAAAATATCATATATTTATACATATATACATATTTGTAATATATGTGTATGTACATGATCGAATAGTATTTATTGTGGCATACAATGATGATGATGCTGATATTGCTACACATTCGCATCATTGCCTCACATTCGTCTGATGTGTTTGTTGATTGAACTGTGAAAATAAGGACAGAGGTAAGGATTTTTGATGTGCTCTTTCTGTTCTTTGATGATACATACAAGTACATACATTATTTATTACTTAATTTAATTCACTGTAGTTTCTATTTCTTACGACGTTCATGTTAGTCAAGACTAACAAAACCGTAGGCTATTTATTTGAGAAAAGAACATACTATTTATGTATTTATTTGTATATATTTTTATTTATATTGTAAAGCTCCATTTTGTTGTAATTAATTTCTTATTATACATATTGAAACAGTTATATTCTCATACAAGCATCTACCAAATACCTAACATATTGCATTGATATAAAACTGCAAATGTCTTATATTACCAATGGCATTAAATTACTTCGACTTCGTTTTCTTTTTGCAGTCAATTGAATATAGTTCAAAATCAAAAATCATTCAATTTAAACTTTACCTTTCAAACTTGTTCCCAGTTGCCTGCAAAAATCAGGTGCTTTTAACAACTCCTACACCAGATTGAAGTCTTTAGCACATAAAAGTTTGTTCCACAGACATATATCGTCTGTGTGTGTCGGGGTATTTTTCTTTACCTTCCATTTGTGATATTAATTACCAACATATACGAGGCATTTACATTTATAATACTAGTAGATATAGCTACATATCTAGTTATTGAACATGGGTGATACAAATTAAGCACCTTTGTTAAATGACTTTTCAATGACTTTTCTCTATTTATGTGTTCCAGCGTGTGTGAGTTAGCGCTCTTATTTCCTAAAATGTGTGCACACTCGCATAAGAACTACTATATTATTACAAGTGCACTATTTAATTAACACTTAGACTATAGTAATAATGGTATGCATAAAGTGTTAACACATGCACGTACACGTAATTGAATGCACTATATGTTTGTATATGCATGCATCTACATATTTTTGTAGATATATAGATATCTGAGCAATATTCACAGATTCGTAGTGCAAAACAAAAACAAAGCATACAAGTCAAATAATTTATTGCATAATTCTGGGCTGAAATTACATTTTGAACACAATCTGAACTTTGTCCTTAAACTTTTGCATGCACACTCATAGACGAACATTTAGTTTATGAGTATAATTCGTTTATTTTCACATAATTTTTATACCCTTATATGTAGATAGTTATATAGCTGAATGTCACTGTATGTATATGTCTTAACGACTGTACAAATATAAATAAATTATCTATTTTTTGCCGAATTATGATATTGTGAAATACTTACCCTTCCCCATCACAGCGTATAAATTCTTTAAAAATGTTTAATGCAATATATTTTCCTCAAAGAGCTCTGTGACTAAAGTTTAAATACAGTAATTATGGTGCATGGAATCGACTAACACAAGATGATATTTTCTGTTACTTTTCATCGGAATAGAATATTTACCAATATTATTCAAAGGTGTTGATTTGCCTAGGTTAGGCTGAGGCAGCCCATTTACTAGGTCATAGCCAAAAATCAATCAGAGTCAAATGTGTCAATCAATTAGCTAATTCTTTAATATTTGTACAGAGTACTAAAAAAAACGACCTTACACTCTGGGCCGATTTATACCCTGCATACGAAGAGATTAACAAAAAGTGGGCTCGCTTTTTCGGTGTATTGCGCAGAAAAAAAAATTTTAGCCTATTATCTGAAACATTTAGAATAAGATTTAACTACTCAATTCTATGGGTAAGAATATTGTGGTTGAATATATAAAACAGTAGTCGTTTTTTTAGGGATATAGGGTTACATTAGATAGTTGAGGTGGGTCTGCAATTATTTAAAAATCTGTTTCTCTCTTCAACTCTGCAACTTCAATCTAGGTGTTAAGAATAATTGGTTTAAAAATAGAGCGAATTTCGAGGCTTTGCTTGGGAGCTACATGAAATAGTAGATGCGGTTTGCATATTTCTTGCAAAATTATTTCTTCCATCAAAACTAACTTACGTGTTAAATATGACTGTCTTAGAAGGAAGACCATGTAAATCATAACGGTTAAAAGTTTTTAATATTTCATGACTTTGTATTGGACCAACATTAAACTATCTTGTTTGCCTATATCCTACAAATCTAGTTTTACTTACATTTTGCTTCTAAAAGTACTTGTCCCATCGTTAGAAAGAAACATATTTTCGATAATAAATTCTTTATGCTTCAGCCGAGGATTGAACCCACAACCTACAGATCAGAAGTCCAACACACTAACCACTGAACTGCGGCACCCACTCTACTCTCTTCCTCCCACTCCCACTCTCCTACTTCTACTACTCCTACTCTTTATACTTCGAAAATTACTGCTGTTAAATTCTTTTTCAGTTTCTGTTGCTGCCCATCGCTGACCACTACCATTTCCCATCTTTGTGGCAACATGCGGATTCCTTGTGGAAAAATTAACGGATCTTTGGAACCGATCAAAGAATTGACCCAAGGTTTGACTTCTTCAAAATAACGGAAGTGCTGCTCAGTCAGGCCACAAGCCATCAACTGGTAATCAGATGGCGCAATGTCTGGAGAATATGGCGAATGGAGTACGACGATCCATTTCAGCGTCAGTAATGAAATGCACATTTTCAATGCGAACACCCAATATAAACAGTTGCAGTGGCTCACCCATTTCTGCCGAAATTCTTAAACAGTTTAACATCAAACTAAAGTCAAATATTGTTGTAAATTGTTTTAAATTGTGTTTGGCTGCCCCTTATATGCGTATCAGTCTTTCCGTTCCCGTTCGTACGCTTGCAGCACAGGTCCCACATGCGAAATTTCATCTAAATAGCTCTATATTTGTTCAAGTTATTGTGTGAATTAACCAGAATCAACCATACGAACGGACAAACCGACGGACGGATATCATTATATGGCCTATTTTAAGTGACACTGCTCAAAAATATATATATATACTTTTCTATATCATTGAAGCTTTCTTCAAGTGCACTCAGACAGGGTATAAAAATGATCATTCTCGGTACAAATGCTACTGAAATTATATATGAAAAGAGAAAGGGGAAAAATTTTCCAAAGTTTACAGCAAAATCTAACTGAAAATCAAAATAGAAACACAGTTTAAATACATGACGCGTAGTTCAAGCCGCTACTATGTACCCAAAAGTAAAAGCATGACAATGAGCTGAAAAATATCAACGGTTTCAATAAAATTTACCGGGAAATGTAGAGTGGACTGTCACTAGAATTATATATATTTACAGTCCCCAAATACATAACGACCAAGATCATACAAGTTGGAGTACCGTCCTCAGCAGTTAAAGTTTTTAAAATCGTTTGGAATAAGTAAGAATATAAACATTCGAAGATAAATCTTTGATTAAATTGTAGACTAAGTTAACCCACAACCATTTTTATACCCTGCATAATGCAATATGCATGGTATATTCCGTTCGGTCAGATGTTTGTGTCCACTTGAAGGAATCTCCGGAGATAGAGACATAGATATATATTCGTGATCAGCGTCGATTAAATTTTCGATTTAACGATGTCCGTCCGTCCGTCCGTCCGTCCGTCCGTCTGTCTGTCACCTGGCTGGTTCGCACGATAACTTGAATAAATATTGAGCTATTTCGATGAAATTTGGCATAAGTAATCTATGATCCAAGGGTACGGAGGGGATTGATATTGGGCATGATCGGTCAATAACCACGCCCACACCAAGCATTCAAAGCGACTAATCTCGAAATTTTCAAAATCTTTAACTTGCTATAACTCACATAATATACCACTTGGGACAACAATATTTTTCACATAGAGTTATATTATACTACTATATAACCTCGCCAAAAGTGGTTGAGCCACGCCTACTTCTTAGCGTAGCTCTCATACAAAGTGTCTGTACTTCTTTTAAATTGAAACAACTGTAACTTCTACAATCTTCTGTCCAGAATAACCATAATTGAAACTTAGATTAACATGGTAGTCGGAAATAATATGGCAGAAAATCAGTGTGCCACGCCTACTCCTTTTTGGGTCTCCCATACAAAGTCAAGGGAATTAAACTAAAATTTTAAGCTCCATAACTTACAAACCATTTAGCGTAGGACAACGAGATTTAAGGTATGGAATAGTATTGTACGAGCAACTAGACTCACTTGAAATGGGCTCACCACGCCCACTGTTTATTGTAGCCCCCATAGAAATTTTAAATTGAAACAGCTGTAACTTCGGCAATCTTCTGCCTAAAATAACCATAATTTACACTTAGATTAATATCGTAGTCGGCAAAACTGTGGCAGATAATCAGTGTGCCACGCCCACTCCTTCATGAGTCTCCCATACAAAGCCAAGGGAATTAAACTAAAAATTTAAACTCCATAACTTATAAACCATTTAGCGTAAAAGAACGAGATTTTAGGTATGGATTAGTATTGTAGGAGCAACTAGACTCACAGGAAATGGACGCGCCACGCCCACTGTTGATAGTAGCCGCCATACAAAATGACCGAATTTGTTTTAAATTGAAATAGCTGTAACTTCTGTATCCTTCTGTCTAGAACAATCATAATTAACACTTAGGTTAATATGATAGTCGGAAATAATCTGGCGAAAAATCAGCGTACCACGCCCACTTCTTATTGGGGCTCCCATACAAAGTTGAGGAAATTAAACAAAAATGTTAACCACCATAACTTAGAAACTATTCAACGTAGGACACCAAATTTAAGCTGTGGATTAACGTTGAAAAATTAATTGGATTTACTAGAAAGTGATCTCTTATGAGATAAGCGACTAGAGTGCCCAACCCCAATTACTCGGCGCCCAGTCCCCGGGAACACTTCGGTCACCCCTCAGTCCAACCCTGTATATGTTATTAAGGAAGATTGTTCTCAAGCGATTTGACCAATACCGCTAAATATACACATATTCAGTAAATGAAATCTCTAGAAAAAAAAAACAAAGAAGAATATTTTAAGTTTTCGTTTGCGTTTGAAAGTCACGCAAACATTTACATATACAAGTCTAAGGTATTACTATTATTCTCTAGTGCATTTCAAGTTAATTATTAAAAAAGCGATTTTACTTCAATGCAAGGACTGTATAACCCACACGTGTATATTCGTTTTGAAAACAAATTCAAAGTATTACAGCCATAAGTACAAATATATTACACATGTATAAATACTTACCTTACTGCTTCATATGCAATTGTAGTATATGTTTACCTATTCAGATCTCAGACGTAGCTAAAGTAGTAATTTGTTTATTTTCATTATTTTAATATTTTTAACATGTTTTCGACCTCTGTTGCTTATTTCATATACATATCTATGTAGCAGTAGGTGTGCCATGTGCTTTATGTATCAACATCAATATGCTTTCTTCCCTCTAGACTTCCTTGCCATTCATTCTAGAATTTAACTCTATTCTATTTTACTGCTATATTACACCTACACAAATAAAAAACCATCATATTCACCGTCACCACCACCACCACCACCACCTCCAACACCATAATCGTTATCATCCACTTGTACACACACCACATATACACTCGTACACCTCATGTTCAAATAACTTCACTAACATCTAAAGTATCTCAATAAATCTTAAGCTTAACATTTGCTCAAGCAGTTGTACACATATATGTTACATACATACATACATACATATAAACGAACTCATCTACATGTGTACGTTTATATGTATGAGTATATATATAAATTCACCTCCTACGCTCACCTATACATCTACGTATGCTCAGATATGTACATGCGTGCAAAGCTCATGCAACATAAATAGTCATATATCAAGCGTGTTAGAATACGTGCTTATATGTATGTATATGTGTCGATCCTGCATACAAATTCCTACGAAAAAAAAAATATATTTGTATGTACATAGGTACTCAAACATATATAACACTCATCTTGTTCATCGTTTTCATCTCGATGTTAGAACAAGTATTTTTGTACGTGCGTATAATAAATTATCGCATTAAAAAACACAACTTACTTCTTCCTCTTATGCATCATCTTATTGTAAGTACTTACTGCTTTTATTAATACATATTTTCCCTTATATCATAGTAGTTATTCAATGTAGTGGTTCTTATTATTGGTGGTGGTGGTGGTGGTGTTGTTTGCTTTTCATTTTGACTTTTACTATACTTTGCACTATTAACCATTTTCATATACGTATTATAAATATATATTAATACTAGAGTTTACTTCAATAGTACCGCATTTATGTAACAATATGTGATATAGTGCATCCCATCACATACATATCAAATACAAATGCAAATATGTTCATAAATACCATTATTAATATATTATGTAATTTAAGTAATACACAATGCATATATGTAAATATATTTGTAATACTCATACTAACACAAGCATATGCATACCTACCCAGGAGCAAATTTCTCAATACCTTGCCAACATAAGACATTATAGAACAGCTTTGAAGCAAGTGAAATCCACATCTCAGTATCGCTGTATGCATACTGCTACCAAAAGTCCTTCGCGAGAAGCGAGAAGGTAATGTTTTCAGCACATAAACTGAAATGAGCTACACAAATACGAACACTAATAATTTTCAATTGATTTGTTTATAGCACACATCTAGACAGTTGTCGAGTAAATTAATTGTTAGAGTAATGGTGCAACCGTTGGCTTGGGAATCGGCAGATCGTGAGTTCAAATCCTTTTTTCAAAAATCTTTAACAATATTTTCGAGAAAATTATTTTCATAATCACTGTTTCAAATAAAAAGAATTAAAGATAGAATGCAGATAGTAACGACTTCTGGATCCCAAAAAAAGGGTTCTGTAATCGCTTTTTACTCCTTCTATTTCCTACTCGGTATATACGATATACGTATTTTCAGTAAATACATACGAGTACCTACATATATGTATTTAGGTATTCAAATCTACTGTTGTCCATATGTTTTATGCCTTTATTGAGTAATGTGTAGTAAGCGTGTATTTCAAGATGAATGTCTGTTGAAATTTGAGAAATGATCTGCTATATTGCATTTTCATACACAACTGGACATATATTATTTACATACATATATGCAGGTACTCATGAGAATACATACATTCATATAAGGAACATGTATGTAAATATCCGAATTAAGCTAATGTACCACCTATAGAATATATTGATACATATACTGTATTGCAATACCAACCTTTGAAGAGTTCATGGTACCACAGTATTGACACTTAATCGTAAACAAAATGGAAAGATGTAACGGGTGAAGTACTGATGGGTGCAAATTACTACTGTCCGAAAAATTGCTTGCCGACAGGTGGGTACAGTTCGAAAGAAAGATATTTTCGATATTAAATTTATGCAGTAGTGTTTAAATATGATTTCGGCATATAGCCGCCGCGGCTGGCCCGAATATGGCATAATCTTCAATTTTCGGTTACTTTTTCAAGCAATTGGGGCCTAAGTTTGCCAAAACTTGCTAGTTTATCAGCATAAACAAATCGATTATCTATGAATCGAAGAGCACATATCCTCTTTTTTATGGAGCACAAATTAAAGTAACATGTCACGTTCACCTGAATGCACGTTAACATTCGTAAATTTATACTGAATGATTTAACGTTAAAACAAATTTTGGTATTTTCAGGAACTGTACTATTGAATTTTTTTTTCAATTTCAATTAAACTCTTCTCGGAAATACTTTTAAATAATATAAAAAAAAGCATTCCTTAAAAATTCACACATGATCAAATTTACATAGTAAGTAACATGTATTATGGTATGCCTTGACAAACCACGAGCAAAAAAATAGGTTCTAGGTCATGTAGGTCCAGCCAAGTAAAAGAAATTTTTACGAACAGTGCACTGAATGACTAAAAAAAAAAAAAACCTGAGTTTTATTATATTTTTCATTGTTAATGTGAAGTGTTAATTTTTAAATAGTTATTTACATTACTTAAAATGGATATTTTCAAATAACACTTCCCGTTCCCAGACTTCAAACACATATGTAGAGTATATGGGTATATATAGAATTATTTGAAATTTAAATTTAAATTGGTTTCTCCTGATTGGCTCGGATCTTATTTTTATATGAAATGTACATAATTTACTTCTAAAAATAGTAATAATAATAATAATAATAATAATAATAATAATAGTCAATTTTAATGACTGCATACAGCACTCAATGCTGATAACACAACAACTGCTTGAATTTCGATAAATTCCCATTAATTAAATTAAATTAAAACTCAATATACATAAATATACTCAAATGTATTTATTATAATAAACCAATGTACTACATAAACTACTTGAAATACAATTGAACGCAATTGAAATATGAAATATTTATTTAAATTCGAAGTACAATTATTTAAATTAATTTTATAACATACAATTTTTTCTTATTTTTCGGTTAAATATTTTCTTTTCATTTTCACATTAAATAAACATTCCCTTCATATTTATTTTTTGTATTAATTTTTTTTAACCTTTCAATAAAATAAAATACCTTTAAAATGTTATACTTAAAATATTTGCTCCTTCAGTAGCCACTCTGTATTCTGTATTCGAAAACACCTGAAAGTATACAATTATGTAAGCAGAAAAAAAGCAATCTTAAACTTAAGTATTTTGTGACTGCATTATGTCAACCACAACTATATATATATTATATGTATACTATTTGTTTATAACAGTACATATGTCAGATAGTTTATGTTGCAACGCCATCAGCGACATCAGTCGTTGCAGCAACAGCAGCAAAATGTTGCCATAATTTATGATGCATAATCTCTAAACTCAAAGTCAGCAAACTTACTGCATAACCAAAGATAAGCACAAAAAGTGCTGATGTGAATGTATGCATATCAACCTGTTCCCGTCATAATAAAATTTATATGTAAAAAATGAAAAACAACAGAAAAGAAGAGAGAAAGAAATTAATTACAACATATTTGTACAGCATAAGAATGAAATTTTAAAATACATGCTTATATTATAGTATATGTGCGAAGAAATGCATTGAAAATGATGTGGCCAATATTACGTAGGTTGCCTCTTATATTTTTTTTTAAAGTATGATCTAGTACGTTTTCGTAAAATTTGACATTTCTATTGGAAAGTTTGATATTTTTTAGCATAAACGTACTTAGAACATTTTGATGTACAATCGCTATTTGTGGTGTTTACAGTGACTTGAAAAATGAATCTCGGTCAAAAAAATGGATTTAACTCGTGAACATTTTCGAACTATAATTTTTTACGATTTTCGAAATTAATTCGCTCAACAACAGTACTTTTATCGTCTTTATGCGGCATTTGGCGATGAAGCACAAACATTCCAGACAATTTACAACTGGTTTAACGAATTCAAGCGTGGTCGCCGTTCTCTCCAGGACGAATTTCATGAAGGTCGTACAAAATCGGTCATTGCGCGTGAACTGATAAAGAAAGATCGTCATGTGACATACCGTGAGATAGAGGCATCCATGGGAATGTCAGAAATATTTGTTATCGTTGGATCCAGCATAGTTTAACAATCGCTCAAAAAACCAAACAAACCAGCAATCGACCTCGTGGGTCTTCCAACACGAGCCAAATCCAACAAAAACCATATCTTACAGGTGTCTGAGTGACAGAAGTGCTTCGACAATTGGTTTGATCGCATGCGAAAATGCATAAACCTTCTCGGAAAAGCAGTAAAACCATTTCTGATGACAATCAAATACATTTTCATACTTTAACAAAAATATATATAAAAGGCAACCTCGTATAATATTTAATTAATGTTCAATATGATCCAATAAAAAATTCTCAATTATTAACTATCACGCAAATGAAGTACTAAAGGTGGATATACTAAAAAAAAAATTCATTTTTAGTAACTATTTTTATTACTTTATGTACTTGTCATTTGGCATAATCTATAATATGGTTGCCGGCATCAAACACAGATTTGAGGAATAAAGTTTTTCTCGGCGATAAACACAGATTCGTATATTTCCCTATTACCTAACCCCAAACGTTATTACAGATTGGCATTGAGTGTTGCTTTAACCATGCCTCGGATAAGGACTACCCCTTTTGTTGACGACCCCCCGCAAACGAAATAAGGAAATGTCCGGTCCCTCTATAAGTAAGGTGCCTCTCTCCAGCTGGTTGATATCCTCAAAAAATACAAGGCTGACATCACCGCACTTCAGGAAATGCAACGGACGGGACAGAGTTGCTCTAAAATAGCATGATATATTACAGTTGTCATTCGGACATGCACAAACTTGGATGTGGATTTGTTGTCAGTAAGAGTCTGGGACATCTTGCCTCGCAGTCCACACTTGTGAACGAGCGGCTGGCAACAATCCGCATTAACGCAAAATTTTTAAACGTCAGACATATATGTGTCCACGATTCTTTCAGCGCCTCGAAGAAGTTTATGACCGCTGACCCCAATACGATATCTAAATGGTGCTTGGTGACTTTAATGCCAGGATGGGCAAGGCTGGTAACTTTAGTCCAACTGTCGGAAAATTCGGACTCCACGAGATCACTTCCGATAACGGAATGAGGGTAATCGACATCACCGCACCAAAAATATGGTAATTAGCAGTACCAGATTTAAACATCTCCACATCCATAAAGTGACGTTGCTGTCTCCAGATCAAGGAACAAAGAACCAAATTGATCACGAGATGATCGACGGAAGAAATGCTTCCAACGTGATGAACGTTAAATCAATACGTGATGCATCGACATCGACTCGGATCATACTACCTTGTTGCAGCTAAGTTGAGAAAACGTTTATATGTCGCAAAGAACAAACGAAGTCCCACACAGAGAGAGCTTGACGTCAATATGGTCTAAATGCTTATGGACAGCAAATGCAAATGGACATTCTCACACTCGAATAATGGATCTGCTTATGCAGAACACGCCCCCTCTGAATGATAAATGCTGAAGATGGATGCATATATCCCACTCCATGACTACTGCTGTCGAGCTGGTTATTTGTTTCTACCGGCCTCTGAGAAATTAGTGATATGATCAGGTGTGTCGCGACGCTACTGCATAGAAAGACGCCGCCTACAGGAAAACCCCGCGTGCAAGTGTTACGGGTGCTATTAAAAGAAAGACGTCTTTTCAGACGCAAGGAAAGACAACAAGAAACACGCGAGTGTAAAGAGATAGAGGTGAGCAGAGGCTGGACTGAGAATCAAAAATTCTTTTAGAATATCGAGGGCCTGAGCGGACCCCGCTTGCGGACGATGCAGAAGAGACAGATCCGGTAGAAAGACCAAGTACTGGAGAAACTGTCAGCGCTTGGAATCTCTAACTGGCGCCAGCTAGTGAAGAAGAGAGTTGGCTGGCTATGCACGCTAGAAGATAGTCCGCACAAAAGCAAAAGCTATCTAGATCCACTATGTCGAGTTAATATAATTGTAAAAGGTTGTTCAGACTTCTGGCTGGCTATGCACGCTAGAAGATAGTCCGCACAAAAGCAAAAGCTATCTAGATCCAATATGTCGAGTTGATATAATTGTAAAAGGTTGTTCAGACTAACTTCTGCACAAAAACTTGAAGAACATTCTAATAATACTACATATTACATTTGCCGCATTAATGTTGCCACACAAATTAATTTTACAATAACGAAAGTTTGCTACTTAAGCAAAACGCGCAATTTTTCAAATCAATCCAAGCTACCAATTGCCTAATGTATAATATGGTGTAAGTACGTAGAGTACGCACGCAGCATCGCACACTTATATATTAAAAGGAAACCGCATTATAAGCCTTCCAGGAAAATGGCCATTGACTCAGCATGTTGCACAAAATAATGCACCGCTATTTATGCAATATATAAGACTATCACTACTATTACTACTACTATCACTACTACTACCACTATCAATATCAGCATCAGTACCAGCACCAATGCCACCTGCATTTGCCAAACAACCAAGCAAGTGACAGCAGTATGTGCCAGATTAACACCACAGAATTGGTGGCCGTCTACCATTAATGGGGTATTTCAATTTTCGCACACACACGCATGTATGCAAAAGGTGCACCGTATTCTCGCAAGCATCTAGCCAATACAATACATTATTTGCATGCACAAAATCACTATGACTATGAAAGAAATAACCATGTTAAAAATCGAGTATGCATTTTTATGTGAAGGTTTTTCTTCTTCTGCTTATTTGCAAAATACATATACAGGATAATCCATTTGGTGGTTTCAGATGTGCCGTGATTCGATGGTAGACCAACAGAACGTGAATGATGAGTTTGTGACTATTTGGGCAGTGACGCGCAAGAATACGGTGCCACAAGTCACTTAATATGACCAGGTTCATTCTATTGCCTGGGAACTTCCAGGCAGTACTTCCCATCAAAATCATATGATTTTCCGTCAATGGGCTTTCTTGTTCTACTATACAAAACATCAGACTGATATGGAGAACATCTCACTCTGGAGTCATTAAAATATTGCTCCAAAATATCAAACACTACAGCCAAGAGGCATCTATTCAAACCAATTTATATTCCATTCCTTATATAGGACAAAGACACATTGACGCTGACATTTGATTAATATCTGATTTGAAATTGTATATTTCTCTACTTTAGCTTTGGATATCCCTATATATGCGAATGTGCGAATTTTAACGGCATGCTTTCCATTCTTTTTACTCCTTTATTATGTGAAATGGCTCTATGGAAGCCTTACATACGGATTCACATACGAATATGTATCTATTTGTAGTTACGAGTATATGAGTATTCATGCATATGTTGCCCCATAAAATGCCATTAACGTAGAGGAAATGGAGAAGAAGTCGCAGTAAAAAAATAAAATAGAAAGCAGCTAAAGTGCAACATAAAAACTTGTTGCCACATACTGCGTCTGCAAATGTTACAGCTGCTATTGTTATACTACTTGCTCTCTGTGTGAAGCATCATTAAAAAATCTGTGCAAAAATGTGAAAGACATGAATACTCTAACATGCAACAAAAATACATTTCATTCGGAACTGTATAAGTATCCAAATATTGTTATACTATAGTGTATGTATGTATTAGTGTCGCTCTAAATATGTATGTGTAACTTACACGCAGATCATCTGTATGAATTTGCTTCACGCATTGTGGTTTTTGCGAATGCCAAATTTTACGTTGATAATCCATGAGACCAATCTCGGTGGCACGACGCAAACTGGTCGTGCAGGAGAAGTATATCAATAATGAGACCAATAATATGGCAATACAACATCGTTGCAGCAACATTGAAATAAAGTTTGAAAATAGTAAATAAATAATAATATTATAATATATGATTATAATACAAAAATAAACAGTACCAACTAGATTGTGCATGTACTTAAGACATTATAAAGAAAATAACAACATGTATATGGAAAAAATAATATTTTTTTAAACAAATTTTACATTTCTACCGTACACATTGAAGTATCATATATACCAACCATCCCCCATCACTATACCCCAACTCCATTTAAGTACCACTTATTATTATTAAATGCACTTTCATATTAATAACAAAATAGCTTAGAGGTTCAAATATACAATATTACATAATCAAATACATTAAATATATTTCTACCCATTTACACATTAGAATTTATAATAAATATCAAGGGGAATCAAATATTTTCAAAACAAAGTTTAGAGAAGAATTAAAAACAAAAATCAAAAGGTGTCTTCACACCAAGCTCGGTTTTTCATTTTTCGTTACTTCGTACTTTTTTTGGTGTATTTTGTTTTTGAAAACCACCGAATTTTCGAAAATACACATAAAATACTACCAAGTAACAAACTATCGAAGTGATGAGATCGGTGTGAAGTCATCTAATTTATAAATTTCTGCCGTTATTCTTCAGTTTTCAAACGTATATTAAATAGACCATTTATACAAATGAATCTGACTAGATAAGGTTTTTTGTGACGTGGAATTCATGCATATAGAAATCATTATCAGCTGAAATAGGGGTACTATTTTTCGTAAAAATAAAAAATATATTTTTGCGAAAATATGTATGTCATTCTATAAATTCATAGTGCAGGTTATCCAATCTCACATATTACCGGAGGTGAACTTAAAATATTATTTGATATATCCATTAGTAAATATTTTCCCATCTGTCAATTTAAATCGCCCTAATATATGCTGTTAGTAGTTATCTGTGGAAATGTTGTATAGAGTCACTCACTATTTTGAATTTTGCTACCAGCAGAGACAATGAAATTGTAATAAATCTAATTAACCTACATACAAATATACACTATATATGTGTGTGTACATCTCTGTGCACTTACGTAATTCATTTACAATGAAATGCAACGACAACCACAACAACAACATCAACCGCAATGTAATGCATGAATAATATCATATGTAGTTAAGCAGTGTATTGTATTTTCCAAATACGAATACTATGAACGAAATATATATACATACGTAAGTACATGCATATATGTGTAATATACAAATTATTATTAATAATAGCCAATTTATATCACATCAGCTAGTAAATACTTGTATATCTAAATATATGTTGATGTGTGATATTATATTTGAAACTTATATTATTATTGAATATAGTTCTGAGTACACACAATACTTATGAGAGAAATTGATCGCAAAGTAATGATATTTCGCAGTATTTTGAATATATGCTTGAAAATATATAAAATAATTTTCAGTACCTAATTTTTCTTTATATTAATATTACAGTGCTCAATAACTATCATTGCCCGACATATTATATTATATTATCACTAACTTAACAAAAAACCCGCGTGTCGGTGCAGATCCATTTACATGTATTAGTATAAAGAATTGTTCACCTACAACGATTGTCTTTGAGGTAATATCACAAAATCAGCATCCCATACAACAACAGCAAAATAATATCATGAAAGATATACGTATATATAAATTCATATGTATCGACATGTATGTATGTAATTGACAACCATTCAAATAAATGCATATGCATTATATTCATACAAGTACACTATAATACATTCCCAATACCAATGTGCATTCAAATATCATATAAATGGTTCTGCGACATATGCACCGTACTACGTACTCCAGACCAATACTACGATATTATGTATTATGCTATTGAGTTAGTAAGCTAACTTTTCGAAAAACATTTAAAAGCTTCGTTCAGTCAGGTATTGCCTATTCATATGGATGGCCTTCACCGTCTAATCCGTAAACTTTCATATCTTATATGAATTTCTTTGCAACGATAGTCGGAAGGGGTCAGCTCTAGTTTGTAGAGAGGAGGAGACCCATCAAACATCCCATCAAAGACACGTAGTGGAAATTGTGTGTCGTCTAGCCGTGTCATTCATAATTTATTTCTTTTAAATTTCTAACCTGAAGAATAATGGGCTTGCACTTCCATAGCAAGTTTGCGTCAAAGTAACTGATGCATATATTTATGTAACACAAATTAGGCATCTAAGGGATTTTAAGTCCCAATGGATCTAACTCCAAATATGCAATGCATAATACTTTTTTTGTCTAGGTACGAAGAAAGAGTATTGTACATTTGTATTCGGGTGTTTAGTTTTTGAAGATTGCGGTTATTCAGGAAATTTCTTATGGTTGTGTTTGATATTCTGATAGGGAATTCTGATGTCATAGAATTGTATGGCATCGTTGACCAATCTTTGTTTACTTTGTTCACTTGAAGGAAAACAAAAAATGTAAATAATCCTTGAAACAAGCACATCGACAATCTAAAAGTGACATTACTGCAATTAATATAAATTCACTACTCGGTTGCGAAATTTCTTCATCGCTAAACCATTTAAAGGATATGCAGGTAAAACGCCATGATTTTTAAAATTTATTTCACAATAGTTTTATCGTTCAATAGTCATAGGTCAGGAGTATGACATGAACAGGAGTATGTTCGAAAGTAAAACACCAATGCTAAAACAGACCCTCAATTTAGGTTCTTTGAAGCTGTTACTGCGAAAAATGTATGTGAGAATGTCTGTATGTATGCATATTAAACCATACGTGCATCAAAAACAGACCCACACATACGCACACACACTCGTCCAATATGATACCTCTATTTTACTAAATTCTGTTGCATTTCTTCTCATAACAGTTTAATTTTCTTATATTTCTGAAAAATAAATTTGCCTTCATCTGCATACATACAAGCAGACTGTACATATACGTAGTAAAAAATAACTTTATAAATTTTGCATATTTTATTTATTATGCATATACAACATTGTTATTGTACAAATATTTTCCCAGTCTTGCTACGATACAAGTAACTATTTATGAGTTGGTATTCGATACTTTTTTCGAATACTGAATACTATTTATACTCTATGCTTTTATGTAAGCATTCAGATCTCACTCAGTATCGACTACATTGTGGCAATGTTTACTCTGTCTTGAATGGACGCTGTATTCTTTTAAGAGCATAAATCATTTTTGGTTATCTGCGCTATGCAAACCACTATTTATTAAAATAGACCTCACAATTTGTTGGAATTTTTACATTAAACAAATTCTATCCAATCCCAATAAGATTTTTTTTGCAACGCTATTTTCTTCAATCATTTTCATGATTACTATCATCGAGTACAAGAATACATTGGACAACACTACTTCTGCGAGTAAACTCTACTGCACTTTGTTTCACTACAAGTTGTATCATATTATTTAATATGAACAAAAATTCTGTTGTTGCTTCGCTGATGCTTTTGCTACTGCTATTTGTGCTATTGTTAGTGTAGCAACCAACTTCTGCTGTCGTAGTTGTCGTTGTTGAGTTTGTTGTTCAAAATATGACTTTTTTGGCCAGTTGGGTCATTTGTTGATCTCCTTTATGCTACAAATGCATATACCATACATGCAGATGCTTGCATACATATTTTAGTCTTCTTTTGCACTATATGCAGAATATCGGTACATCGGTATAAGTGGGTCTGTATGCAAATGCTGGCATACTATATTTTATATACCTATATAATTCAAAAAATTACAACAATATGCCTCGATGATATTGCATACTTTTGGAATAATAATAGTGAGGTGTGAAAAATAGAACATATTTCATATTTTATGAAAATTTAAATATGGTAGAAATAATATTTATATATATGGTCTATATCAAGAGTGGGCAACATTTTTATAACATGGTCCAGAAGAAATTTACATTTTTTCGGCGTGCGGTAATAGTTAATTGACACCTTCTTGTGACCGTAATTTTTTCATCGGTTATTTTGGTTTTGTATTTCGATTTCTAATATCTAATCTTGGAGAACAGTTATTCACATCAATATGTTGAGCCAAATAAAGAATAAATATATTTTTTATTATCAACTAAATTTCAAAATTGTTCAGCCAACAGATCTCGTGGGCCGGGTAGAAACTTAGCAGTTGGCCCACGAGTAGGGGTTGCCCAACTTTGGTCTATAGATAAAAGAATTATTTGTATACGTAGAGCTAATATTATTGTAGTAAATATTTATTTAAAATATTCATTAAAATAAAGAAGATTTTTTTTATAAATAAATGGAGCTATTTAATCAATACTTTAAAGAAATTTTAGATAAGCAAGTATTCAAACCGAAAATATATAATAATGTGTCTATATGCTATTACACTTATACAATACAATCTATTCATCTCACTATCCATTATACGTAGCTACATATGAACACATAAACGTCATACATTTATTTACACTTACCCGTATGTAATCATTTTTTTCAATGGTGAGCCTTTCTGTACAATATTAACCATTTTCTGTGGTGGAAAGAGTTGAATTTCTGTTAAATCGCATATTTCTTTTTCGTTGAATGTATCCGAGATTATTTTATATGCGGTTGCAACATCAACATGGAATGCAAATTCTTAATTTTTTTTTGTACATACAAACAAGAAAAATATAAGGAAAATTAAAAAAGAGAAAAAGAAATATAGTAAAAGAACAAAGTAAAATATTAGTACTACACTGGCATGTAGATAGTGTAGGAAAGCAGATAATAAAAAATTGCATACATATCATACTTATAAATACGAGTAACACATAGTAGTAACACATCCATATCCTCGTACATGACCAATCACAACCAATAGTTGTGTTTCATAAAAATTTTTTGTGAAAATTTTAAAAAAAAATTATATGAATGTCATTTGAGACATCATCTTTTTCGGGGAAAAAAAAATTCAGAAAAATTTTTTAATGACAACACCTTTTTAAATTTGGTTTGATAGTCCAATGGATCGCTGATCCGACCGAAACGAGCTATTATACATAACTTTCTATATCTATAAAGAAGAAATTTCAAAAAGTCACGGCATACATTTTTTATCACGCATTCTTCCCATTGGAGTTATATTTTAAAGCAATCCAAATATTATACTCCAGTAACAATTTTTGGTATGAAAATTATCCTAGATACAATTAGCAATTACGACACTGTCTTTTTCTTAGATCAATAAAGATAAAATTTTTTTAAGAAAATGAAATTGTGCAGCCATTTTGTGGGAACCATCTATTCGTAAATTGCGAATTCGTTCGTGGTATCAATTTACCATAGGTTCATTTCTGAAGAGTGTATTTTGCAAGTTTTCTACACAAATAAATAGATCCCTTCCAAAACTGTCTGAAATTCATACATTTTTCATAAAATATTTGTATTAATATTTCATATGTACAATGCCCAAAAGAAAATCGTTAGATAACAAACTGAAATTATAGAAAGATAAACAGCAATGGCAAAATTATAATAGCTTATGAAAATACTCAAAGGAAGAAACTATTTAAAATAAGTAGACACACATATAAAGCACATTATGTAAAGGTAAATGTCAACACAGAGTCGTTGTGGAAGAGGCTATAACTAAGAATCAGCACCGATCAAGGTCACCCAATTTGATGATACCTTGCTTTATGTGTCGTTGTGATAGCGAGAAATAAAAACCGTATTTGCACGATATACATGCACGATATACATGTTCTGGCGTAACAAGCACATTTTCACCGTAGATCGAGCTATGTATCAAAAATGATACATTTCAATTTTAGATTTATTCTTTTTACTTTAATATACTAACTTTTAAAAAGTTATGCGTGTTCGAAATAGACATTATTAGGGTTTCTGACTTTAGAAGAATTAGTGAGTGAAGCATTGGATGAGATCTGAAATAGAGCGCAGCTCATCTGAAACCGTTTTATCTAACTCTGATGTTTGTATTGGTAGTAACTGACATGCAAACCCATTGTTCTTTGCGAAATATGGCACTATTTGGAGCAGCGAATCATGCGCCGCCATGATTATTGTTTCTTTGGTGTAACAAGATTTGCATCTAGCCGGGTAAACAACATTCGTCATTCATTCCTTCTAATTTGTTGTAAAATAATATGACAATGGTTAGTTAGAACCATTCGTAAAAATAAAATAAATAGGGATCGATCCCCCCATAGTTATTGGAATATAAGAATCATAACTTTTGCAATTACTCCTGATACTACTCTCGTATAAAAGCGACAAAAATAAATATACAATTGTCATAATCTAATAGTGTGACCGATTGGAGAAAGTTGCCCGAAATAATTTAGTTTGAAAGTTTGTTTTGTTTTTATAAACAAAAGCAGGCGTTAATATGCTTGACAAAATACTAAGTTGCTACAGCTACAAACGCAAAAATAGATTTCTGCTTTAAGTACCTATAACTACCATATTATATACAATGAAATCGACATCACAAATTGAAGAGAGGCCTGAAAGCACATAAAACGTAAAAATTTCCTGTATGAACTGGCATTTCATTGGCATCGACCTATATAGAAAAACGGAAAATCGGTTTGTCTGTGGCATTGATTTCGAAACTCTCAACCAACGATCCTAGTGATAATGAGGCGGGTCCATAAACAACACATTAAGCCAATAAGTCCCTAAAAAAACGTTAGGTGTCGCCAATGCATCTATTCTAGAAATAATAAAAATAAGTGGATGACCTCATTCTAGTCCATTTGTAAAAAACTGTGTTTTAAAGCCGAGCACATCAAAACTATTCGCATAAATTGCGAAAATACCGCTTAAGAATGTACGGTAAACTATCATACTTAATGTATAAAGCATAATAAAACTTTTAAACAAATTGTGTTCATATTTGAAATATTTCTTCGAACTCTTCAAAAATGATACACAGCTAGAATTATAAAATTTTTCTAAAGCTCAATCTACGGTTAAAATACGCAATCCTTTGAATGGACACTTGATGCAATTTCATTAGCATAAACATTGATTCACAGATTACTATTAAGCTATATCTTATATTATAACGTAAAAGTATATTTTATGTATTTTTGTTTGAAATATTCCAAACTCACGATACGTCACTGCACATAAGTAAATACTATGCCATATTGTTTATACAATAAAAGGTGAATAGAAGCCACACCATTGGTACAATAGTAACAACTGCTACACTTTCGCAAAAAAATTAAATAAAATAAAAATAAAAAGAATATTAATATATGCATAAATATAGAGTGAACGAAAATTCAACCTAAAATAGAAAAATAAGAGAAACCGAAATAAAAAGAAAACCATACTACCAAGAGTTAAATATTCCTACACATACCAAACCTTACAATACAATAAAATACAGAAATAAATAGAATAGAATAGAGTAGTACAAAATAGAATAGTTTCAATAGAAATAAAACATTTTGAGATATACTTATAAATACACATAACTTCATAGTAAAGTTGTGTTATTGGTTAACCGAATCCGTGTAACCGGTTTTTTCTTTCACATATATATTGAATAATATTCGTATTCGAAAATCGGTTGGTTTTTCTAGAATATGCTTCAAATTTCACATAATTTTACTATATAACACTTTTTTTTTTTTTTTTTTTTTGTTAGCTTATTTTTTTTTTTTTTATTGAATCTTTCTTAAATACAAGAAACTAACAATAAGTATTCAAATCTTAAAAACTAAATAAAACTATGTGATATCCCCTACGTTCCATCACAATTTGGTGAGTCGCGAGATGTAGCAATTTTACAGCATATTCAGTGTGTCTTTTCTTTTTAATCGACGATGCCCCTTGCTCAGCAACAATTGCCTAGCAAGGGGATTCGGATGATTGTGTAATTTTTGAATGTAGCTTCTGCAGGACATTGCAACTTCCTCAGAAATTGTGGATACATTTAAATCTCGATGGATGTTAACGTTCCTCATATACCAAGGCGCGTTTACAATAATTCGCAGACACTTGGATTGTATTCGCTGCAATTTTTCGATATTAGAGGGAGATGCGGTGCCCCAAAACTGAATACCATAAGTCCAGATTGGTTTCAGGATTGCTTTATATAATAGCACTTTGTATTCAAGATTCAACTTTGATCTTTTATGTAACAGCCACCATAACTGATTCATTTTAAGCTTGATCTGAGTTTTCTTTGCCTCTATGTGATTTTTCCATGTCAGCCTTCTGTCGAGGTGAATACCCAAGTACTTTGTTGAGGAACATTGTGGAACTGATTGGCCATTAATTTTAAGTGGGGGACATGTATCTAGCCTTAGCGTGAAGGTTACATGTACGCTCTTTGATTCATTGACTTTTATACGCCATTTTGCTAGCCAGATTTCGAGAGAATCGACATGAGTCTGCAGGAGTTTAGTAGCTTCTATGGGGTTAGAGCGAGAGCACAATATTGCCGTATCATCAGCAAAGGTCGATATGAATGTATAGTTATTGTTGGGCATATCTGAAGTGTATAAGAGATACAGTAAGGGACCCAAAACGCTTCCTTGAGGAACGCCAGCGTGAATATCCAATGGATTTGTTGTGTAATCCTTGTGATGTACGAGAAATTGTCTTTTCGTGAGGTAGCTACTAAGCAATGAGGAGATATTTGCAGGCAGTAATAGTTTGAGTTTGTAAATAAGGCCATCGTGCCATACTTTATCGAAAGCTTGAGTGATATCAAGAAAGACAGCTGAGCAATACTTTTTTTCTTCAAAAGTGTTCCTTATCAGAGTTACAATGCGGTGGACTTGTTCTATTGTGCCGTGCTGTTTTCTAAATCCAAACTGATGTTGAGGAATCAGTTGGTTGAGATTAATAAATGGAGTTATATTCATGACAAGTAGCTTTTCAAATACTTTAGAAAGTAGAGGCAGGAGGCTGATAGGTCTGTACGATGCAACTTTTGTAGGGTCTTTTCCTGGTTTTGCTATCATAATAATTTTTGAAGTTTTCCAGCATTTGGGATAGTGTTTAATACGAAGGATAGCATTGAAAATGTGCATCAGATGAATTACTGAAGCCGGAGGTAGCTCTTTTATCATTTTACCGGTAATTTTATCTGGACCAGGTGATTTTTTTGGGTTTAAATCTTTATAAATTGCTTTGAATATGTCCTTTTTTTTAATTTTGAGCGTTATTGAGCAAGGTTGAGAAGTTAATATTGGTAATGAGGACTGTGAAGAGGGTGGATTGGGTGTAAACACACTTTTTAGGTGGTTTGCAAAAGCGAAACCCTTCTCACAGTTGCTTCTAGCCCAATTACCGTCACTCAAACGGATGGGGGAATCAGTGAGAATTGGCCGATTTGATTTTTTTGCTGATTTCCACAAAGAGTAGTCTGACGCTTCACCAGGTGTTAATTTCGCTATGTGCTCTTCTAACTCTTTGTTGTTTTTATTTTTTAAAGCTTGCTTTAACTTTCGAGTGCAGTGCTGTAGCTGTGTTTTCAGATTCGGTGATCTGAATTCTTGCCATTGTCTTCGGAGTCTTCTTTTCTGTCTTACTAGCAATTCAATATCGGCTGGTGTGTATGGGCTATAGTTTGATTGCTTGCATACCTTTGTGCAGGTGGCTGAGCTGAGAGCTAATGAGAGCAGCTGGTTGAATTTTTCGAGTGCTGAGTCTACATCGTGTCCATTTCTTAATACAGTACTCAGAGGAAGATGGGAATTTATATATTTCTTGAATTTTAACCAGTCTATTTTCTTTCTAACGCAATTGCTTTGGGGGCTTGGTGATTTTATAGATATTACCGTGGGTGAGTGGTCAGATGATAGATCATAATTACACTCTGTGGAGATATTTTCCATCTGCAAACCTTTGGCGACTCCAAAGTCTATGAGATCGGGTATTTTCCTCTTGTCCGTCGGCCAATATGTCGGTTGACCATTTGAAATAACATCGTAGCCGTGGTTAGTGATGATTAAACATAGTCTTTTGCCTTTTGGAGTTATTAATCGGGAGCCCCAGTGAGTGTGTTTGGCGTTGAAATCGCCAGCAACCAAGAATTTGCTACCAAGAGTTGAGAAAAATTCTTTATATTGCTGTTCGGTAATACTGTATCTTGGGGGACAGTATATCGCAGATATTACTAGCTTAGAGATGTA
Organism: Megamerina dolium; assembly: GCA_963854835.1. Lineage (NCBI taxonomy): Eukaryota > Metazoa > Arthropoda > Insecta > Diptera > Megamerinidae > Megamerina > Megamerina dolium. The sequence goes on along the minus strand of OY978528.1, from coordinate 55,309,188 downwards.
TTCTTCCAGACATATAGATGTTGCTTGCAAGTAGACGCTACTAAAATCTTCAAGAACATGATGTTTTATTCTGCTTTTTATCAATATGGCAGTTCCTCCGCGTGCCTTACCATGCGGATGATTTGTGGTGTACAGTTTGTAATATGGTATTTGGTAGCAATTTTTGTCAGTGAAATGGGTCTCAGATATCATCATTATGTCGATTTGGCTGGATTCAAGGAATTGAATTAGCTCCAAACGGTGCTGGCTTAAGCCGTTGGCGTTCCAGTGGCATATCTTGAGACAACTCATGGTCTGGATAGCAATGTTTGGAGTAACATCGATTGATTTTTCATCATTTCTTGCATCATTGTTTGCATTGAGTTCATGAATTGGTTCATATTCTGAATCAATGTTTGAAGCAAATGTTCAAGGGTACTTGGCTGTTGGGTGGGCAGTGAGTGTTTCTGCTCATTATTTACATTGCTTTGTTGGTGTGGGTTTTGTTTTAACACGCTAGCGTATGAATTGGTTTGATTCTTGTTTGGGATTGCAGAGAAGAATTGTGTTGCATCAATATTTTGTCTCTTACTTGAGTTGGCTATCTGAGTTTGCTCAACTGGTTTTAGAGGTTGATTGCTAGCGGAGAAATTTAGCTTTAGGGTTGTATATACTGGGCAACCTCTATAATTTGCGGTGTGATTACCTCCACAATTGCTGCATTTTTTCATGCTAGCATCGCCTTTAGATTTTGGGCATATGTTTGATTTATGGAGATCTCCACAAATCACACAAACAGCTGGCAGGGTACAATATGTCTTAGTATGTCCATATTCTTGGCAGTTGCTGCACTGAGGAGGTCCAGTTCTCTTATGGGGTTCTTCGATTGTGATTTTGCGATGCAATAAATATCGAGCTCAATACGATATAACGGTTGAGGTATATTGCTCTTGTTGAGAATGTTGAATACTGTTTTGGCTTGAAACCCTTCTTCCTGGAGGGCAAGTTTGATTTCGTTAAAACCAACGTTGGGTTCGACGCCTTTGAGTACAACGATTAAGCCCTTACTACTTTTTAGCTGATATGTGTAGTAATTCTTTTTTACAGCATCAAATTCCGCTATTACTTTGCGATAATGAGTTTCGCTGTAGATTTGCACTTTTGTTTCCTCAATTTGGCCTTTGCGAATAGGAACAACATGGAAATTCTTTGGTCCTATAAGACTTGTAATTCTAGAAATCAACTTATCTGAGTTGCGTTCTCTCAAGAAAATGGGCGGGGGTTTGAAATTTTTCTTGGAGATAATATTTTCGTCACTTTCATCACCTGAAAGCAGAGCGTATCTATTTTCCGAACTAATAGGGACAGTGTTCTGTTTTTGAATTTTTGTTGAATTCATTTGTTTTGAATTTTGCGGACTTCTCTTTCGCTTTACTACAGTAATGTAGCGATCAATACCAGTTTGAACAGCAACTGGTTCTTTATTAGTCATCGCACTAGTTGCTTTAACTACTGGGTCATGCACTTCAGTAGAAGTGCCGTTATTTGATTGCTTTGATGTTGTAGCTGTTGGTGTTACAGCAGGAGAAGCACATTGTACACTCCACGGTATAGAGGGAGATAGTATATCACGATAGAACAAATTATTTTTTTTGTCTGTATTTATTGTTGTTGCAAAATTTGATGAATTTTTAATATGTGCAGGCAAAAGATTTGCACTGTTACTTTCACTTGTGCAGTGTGTATCAACTGCTTTATTTGATAATGCACTTATCGGGGGGGTTTGCGCGGGTGACTGCAAATTATTGTTTACACACACATTAACAGGCGATTGCCGTTGCCGGAGAGGAGAGCGCTGAACACTCATACTGTAAACAAAATGTTTGCAAATTATATTATTATTTTATTTGTTTTTTTTTTTTTTTTCTAAAAATCAAAAGAAAGACGTCCACTCTTATTGGTGACTTTCGCGAAGAAATATACACTGAGAGGTATATTTCTTAGGAGTATATTTTAAAAGCACTCACAGTTACACAATTTTACAAAGTATTTGTTCAAATCGCATATTTACTGTGACACTGCATATGTCCAAAAGCATCAATATTTTGTTAAATTATGTGGCAGCTGTGTCATTAGAAAACCTTTGCTTTATACGAATTCTTCTGGATGGTCCATCAAGTGGTTACTTTTTGATTCATATGATGTTTTGACACAGACAGTACTTTTTCCCTCGGCTATACGTTAATATCATGCCTCGGTTGAAGGAAATCGCTCTACGATTGAATAACATTGTAAATTATTGCGGACATATTTGTAAAATGATCATTGTATTACCCAAATAGTACATTTATTGAAAAGAAGTTTGGCATAAATTAATAAAACATCGCACCTACTATACGCAAGTGTATGCGAGAGATTTGTGAGATGTTTTGTTGGTGAACAACAATAACAGTCCTCGTCGTCGTATAGTACGTAGCTACGAGAATGTGAATGCATTAACCGTAAGTATTTAACTAAATCCAACAATACCACGATTAACGAATTTTTGGGCGTAAAATTGATGACATGGAACTTGGTGATTTTTAGCTATAGCATGTGAGGTGCGGTGTTTCAGAGTTCTTATTCGGCTCACTTAGATCGTTGTTTTTTTTTTGCTGGGTATCGTGAAATATCGATTACTTATTAAAAATATTAAACTTATTAAAAATATCCCAGAGACATTCATAAAGTGATTCAAAATTTGCTTGACAAGATACCATACTACAAATCCAGCCAAGGTAGATTAATGAAAGCAAACGAGAAGTTGAACCCTCTTTCGAAGAATGAAAACTTTACTCTATAAACCTCTCATTGTGCTTGTCGTCAAATAAAACGTAAACTCGATGAATAAGTTTCTTTTCCAATGAGAGGAATGTGGGTGCCATGGCTCAGTGGTTAGTGTATTGGCCTTCTGATCTGTAGGTCGTGGGTTCAATCCCCGGCTAAAGCATAACAAATTTTATATCGAAAAGATTTTTCTTTCGAACGGTACCCACCTGTCGGCAAGCAATTGGCAATTCTTCCGGCATTAACAACTTGTCATGGAAAAGCTTGTCATGTCACAAGAATTCTGCCATTCCGAACCGGCTAAAATAAGTAGGTCCCTTCTAATGCTGTCCAAAATTTAACACGCACAACAGTAATGGAGGAGAAGCTCGGCCAACGAGCCCTGTGGGACTTTAAGTGCCACATATTTTTTACCAATGAGAGGAAGACTCGAGTTATTGAGAGAGAAAAATGAAAGCGTGGATGGTACACGGATATTGAAGTGATTAAGATAATTAAAATTCAGCTACTACTCTGGTTCTCTCATATCGAGAGAGTGAATAAAAAAAATAAAAAAAAAGAGAGTGAATAATCATAATAATAATCATAAACAACATTTTGAAAAATGATATTCAAACACAGTTAAAATGGTCATTAGTACGTGAAAACCAGTTTATCAAACTTTTCAAAAAGGTATTTTTATTCGATAATCGGTACCCAGAAAAAAATTAAATAATTCACAACCCCATTACCCCATTCGATTCATACCAATGCTAGTCCATACAACATGTGTGTGCTACATGAGCGCTTGGATGTAAGCATGTAAGTAACAAACAAACCAAGCAGCAACCGACCATTGGATAGATGATTCAAGCAATCACTATACAAATGCATTAGTAAGAGAAGGACTCAGACGGAGTGGAAGAAAACAGATAGTAAAAGAGAAACAGAGAGCGAGAGATAAAGAGGTACCTAAAACGAAACAGCATTATAGTAAGTATCATCATGTTACTCAACCGCATTTAGTGGCAAGACCCTTTGAAAATTTGTAGCAATACATGTGAGAGCTTTACCCAAAAATGGTGAAATGAAAACCACACACACACACACACCAAAACAAATATACATACACACATGTAAACGCATATACCATTGTGTGAATTTTTACAGTGTGAGTAATTATATGCACAATACAGTTAGATGTATGCAGGCACCTAGCTACTGATATCCTCATGTTTGCGGGTAATTGTAGGTGAGTGTGTTGAAGCAATTGAATAATGAAACACAACAGAGCATAACAACAAAGCAAAATGAGTAAATGGTATAAATAGAACATCAACCAAAAGAGTTCAGAAAGTTTAAAGTAGCTTTCTTTCACGTTTTGTTATATTGTTAATTAAAATTTAAGTAACCTCTTGCTATTATAATACTTGGCACAATGCTGGGTTACTAAATGTATTTGCAAAATAATATGTTTTCAATAACATTAACGAGTAAACTGTTAAATGGTATTGATAATTATTTCTATTGGAATAAAAGGCTCTTCATTCATGATTGATATAATGCATGTAGCGCATTTGTTTATTGGTGTTTGTATAGCTTTGGCTTTGGATTGAAAAAACCGGGACGTTAGTTTAAGTGTAAATATGTATGTGCTGATTTGTTTGGCCATTTTTCCCCCATTTTATCTTATAAAACCATTCATTCAGCGTCATAGCATTTTCGCAGATAGGCACAGTTCTTTTCTACTTCGAAAGAGTGGTTGGCAACAGTGAACTACTTTTCAAGAAACAGGGAATTTTGTACATCAAACAAATTTGACACTTCAGAACCATCTACTGAAAACTGAGTACTTCAGCTATATATGTACATAATTACTTATAATTACGATGTAATACTTACTGCCCTTGCGAATTCTAGCCAAACCATAATCGGGTTCATACCAATTCGATGCCTCATTAGGTTTTGCGTGGGCTCCTCTTTCGTGGCTATGTAAAATATCACGATAGGATTTTGATTTATTTATCGGTGGCTGTTGCAGTATTTTCAATGCATCCATGCTCATATTTGGTGGTGTTTCCAAAAATCCGTGTTCACTATCTATTGGAACAGTGGTAACTTTTTTCGCATACAATTCAATAGCGTCCGGATCAGTGGTACGCTAATTAGGCGAAAAAGAAGAAGAAGAGGATGAAGAAAGAACAAAAAAATAACACTTTTTTACAATATTTTCCCTCATTCACTTACCAAAAAATAATCACGATTATAAACAATATCCTCAATACCAATCTCCAAAGAACTGTGTATTAAATCGCGTAATGTACGTATCGTCTTCGGTTTCTCCATTAGCAATGTACCGACAATGCTTGCTGAATAGAATTGATACATGGCAAAGGAGAAGAATAAACTTGTGATAATAATGCAACGACCCGAAAATAAGCTTGTCGAAAATGTCAATCCTTTTTGTTCAAATTTCCACAGCAGTCCAGATGCAATAAAAAAGAATTCGATTCGAAATTTATACTACGAGTACAATTCAACAAAATGTGAGATGAGCATAAAAAGGTATTGTCTCAAAAAAAAAGCAAGCAAAATTGAAGTAAGTAATCAGACAATCAGACAGACAAACAAATATACCAGACATACAGAAATAAGCTGAAAATGATCTGAATAGGTTTTCTTCTATCGAACATTCAATGAATTCATTGTGTCCATATTCGTTGTAGAACAGATGTAGATGAAACGAGTCAGTCGAAGTAAATGCGAATAGATTTGACTTTAATTAGTAAGGGTTGTCTGTCAAATACACTCGTTACACTTTATATTCATACTTCATTCATGTACATATGTACACACAAACATAAGTATTTATTCAAACATTGATCGGGTCATTGAGCCAATTAGACAAACATTTCGTAACACAATAGAATGAGCTGAGTAGTAGTGCTATGAGTAGACGAATATTTACAATGATGGCACTCATTAAGAAGATGGCCAATTGTCTTGTTGAGTATGATCAATATCAAGAGGGATTTAAATTGTTGAAACTTTACTGAAAAAAATAGTTTATGAAGAGTATTTGAAGTTAAGTTTAGAACTAAGATTATTTCCACCATCTCAACATTTGTTGTTAATGTAAGATGCTTGACTTAATATAGGACAATATAGAGCCACGATTGTTAACATATTCCTGGCTTTATCAAGAAATTTTATAGGAAATATCAACAAGACTTTCTGTTGCCCCTTTGTCGACAAAATGCAATTGCATTTAAATTAAATTTTGCAATAGTAAACGAATATTTCAAAAAAAAAAAATGTAATAATCTTACCTTACTTCAACATAATTTAAAATAATAAACTATCTGAACCGAAGCGAGAAAGAGAAAACAAAAAAATTATACTACTGTTTTACTTCTACATCGTGAAAATACATGCAAACATATTTCACACCGCTTTACTCTCTCTCTCATACTCATACTTTGCGAGTTACTTACTTATTATAACATAAATATTTTGATGTTAAAATTTCTACGCTGCAATACCTTTGATACACATAAAAGGACTATTATTACATTCAACCATCATCATCATCAATACCATTGTACTGTTATGTATGCTACTCATACTACCACTACTACTATAAAATTCAATTTGGCTCTAACTATTTATGAGCAATTTGCGCAAATCTCTTCCAAAAAGCGTACACGCAAGTAAATACACATTACTCGTATAAAATAGGAACGCACTCACACACACACACACACACATACACATTCGCTTATGTACATAGTTTAAAATCAAAGTGTTAAACCTCAAGAATTCCCATTATAGAGTTTGCTGCAGCAAACTTAGACAAACCCATATAATTTTTAAAGCAAAAAAATAAAAGTCATAAGAAAAGTTGGATATACGTAAATAAGTACAATATGTATGTATTTATATGGAAGATTGAAAATTTTATACAAAATCATTTTCTATTTGTGGTCACTGTATCACCCCATACAAAATCCATGCTATAAAAGAATGTATTGTAACAATATTACAAAGATTCCTATAAACACACACCCACACAAATATGTATCTACACATAAACATGGAGTAAATAGCAGGCAATGTACACACATATGCATATGTATGTATATAAAATGAAAAATATTATTGTGGTATTTTTAAACATACGCAAGTAGCATATGCGCATTCAACTCCAGCAAATTCTTTGTATCTACAGTGATCGAAGTTTCAATAAAATCAAACACACAAATAAATTCACCTACAGTTTTGAGATTTGTATATATATCACAGTATTTGATAATAAGTATTTTCAAATAATAACTTTTGCATTCAATACATATTCAATATTTCATATAAATTTACTGATAAAAACTTATGACTACAAAGTTCACGGTTCGAATCAATATAACTTTAAAGTTACCTAAATTTTATTTAATTCCCATGATTATAGGTAAATTATTTAAAATATTATTTTTTGCCTTAAATTAATTGTTTTTTTTTTTATTTGACTACAGATACTAGAAAGCATTCTTCTGTTATTGCAGTTTACAGCCCTGAAATATTGCCATTCCTGTGCATAAAAACTAAAATACTTTTGCGTGAATTCTCGAACCAATTAAAGCTGTAAAGTACATTTAACTACTTTTAAGAAACTGATCGTAACAACTTTCTGATAAAAAATAAAGATCTCGTAGTTCTTCTCGCTAAATGAACTTAAACATTTTCTTAATTAAAATGAATCACTACCTGTATTGCTTTTACTGTTACAACTTTGTGTGTCATCTACTGCACATTCCTTTAAGTTTAAATATCTCACTTTATGCCATAGCCACCAGTTTATGAGTGCGCTGGCATTCTGTGCATGAGTTGTTGGTCGTGAATTAGACACTCAGTGGAGAAAACCTTAATATAGAAATATCTTATTCAGCAAATGAACTAAAACTATCTATATAGACATTTCTAGCTCATTATCTTTAGATATTAGATATTAGATATTTTTATCTACTCGCTACCGAGGTGTTTCCTTCAAAACGAATTTAAAACCAAATTTACAAATAACCCTATAGTCGCCCAGAAATTAGCCGTATATCCAGTCATTAATTTTTTTTAAACATACTTACTCCCTATTTCCACCCCTTACAAGAAAAATTCTACAATTAACGTTCTTATAAATTTCGCTCCCAACGAGCCCGAAGTACCACTAGAAAAGTTAAATCTATGATCCACTCCATTCAGTTTTCATGACCTAACAGTTTTGTTGAAAATACTAAGGGTAAGGTGGAGTAAATCTGACCTCCATTGTTTTCTCCAAAAGGAGAAAATGAAGCGAGTTCCTTTTAGTGTAACCAATTAAGGTTTCTAGCAAACTTTACCAATAGACCCATTTTGTTCAACGAAGTCACATTGGCGTCAAAAATATCATACTTCCGACACTTCGAAATCGTTATAAGCGAAAGAGAAGCATGGAGGAAAGAATCAATCACATTCAAGCAAGGGTCACAAGACTGGTATACGGACGGGTCGAAGCTGGAAGATGGTGGAACCGGGGCGGGAATGAATGGCCCCAAATTCTCACGATCAATCCCAATGGGTTCCTATCAAACAATCTTCCAAGCGGAAGTTCATGCCATTGAAATATGCGTGCGGAAGTGTCTTCGAAGAAAGATGCAAGGATCCCATATTATCAGCCAAGCAGCTTTGAACGCTCTTCAATCTTTTCTAAATTATTAGATGAATGTCTCAGCCTTCTAAATGAACTAGTAAACCTAAATACTGTAGTATTAAGGTGAATACCTGGCCATGAAATACACGAGGGAATTGAAAAGCTGATAAACTAGCCAAAATGGGCGCTGAAAAGCCCCTGATCGGCCCTGAACCCTTCTGTGGCTTGGAGGGTATCAGGAAATGGGAGGAAAAGAAATTTGTAAAACACTGCAGGGTAGCATCAAGCAAAACAATTCCTAATCCTAAATAAAGGGATATCTAAAAAGATACTCACATTGGGCAAAGCTAACCTACGTATTCTTTGTGGTTATTTCACATTTTCACCTCTGATACCATTTAAAGAAGTTAGATCTATCTGACACTGATGTCTACAGATTCTGCAACTTAGACATCGAAAGCTCGGAGCACATTCTCTGTGAATGCCAAGCTCTTGGCAGACAAAGACTAAACAACTTTGGTTATAGTACAGTGCCTCCATATAAATTGTGGAATAAAGAACTCAACAAAGTGCTGAAATTTATTCAAAGCCTAAACATTTAGGGTTACCTAAAGACTGCACAATAGACTGCACAAGTGTGGTCGCAGTGCATAAGGGTCTGTTAATAATAATAATAATAATAATAATAATAGTGTAACCAAAATTGTTGTATGAAAGATGTCAGTCAGTGTAGTTTGATTGGTCGAAAGAACATGTGGCTTTTTACACCTTTTAATTTTATTTCTAATAACAATATTTCTGCGTTTATTTTTGTGAAGATTCAGTGATTACTATAAATAGCTAAGTCGTTTATAATCTTCAGAAATCTAAATAATTGAAACGTATTTTGTTTTTGATGTGAATTGCCTGCTTTTTACGTTTAAATTGAACAAAAATGACGCAGTGGGGTAAATCCGACCGTCAAAGGGTGGGACGTCGTCTATTTATCGTCTATTTTCGAGCTGATTTTGTTTCTTTGTTGTGTATAAGGCAATTTTTTGTTATTTTGAAAATGAAAACGATTTTCGTCCAGCAATTGCTGCTATGCAGATGGGAATAAGAGGCGCTTCAAATGATTTTGGTATTACATGACCCATTTTGATATTGCATCGGCGCTATAAGACAAGATCTGCCGACTCACCGGTGGTACCAGAATTGAACTGACTGTTGTATTTATCCAACTCCACTTTTTTCAAATCGACTATATCTATGATTGAATGTGTGATCTATGCATGGAAAGTTGCATAAGGCTATAAATTTTCAGTTGGTATATACCACACCCTGCTAAGGCTTCATTTAAAAAGTCCACTCCTTTTGGAGCTCCCCTACAAAATGAACTTAAAGCCATCTGAAAATCGACATATAACCACATAATAGTCCAGAACTCACCCAGAGCGTTCTTCTCCACATTTCCTTTCAATATACCTACAATCTATCTCCACTACTTATGGGAGCTCCCATACAATCTTCGCACAAGTAATTTTGAGTTCATATAAATTCCCACCACTGTGCAATACAACAAAGTTGCATACTTGTTGCAAAGTTGCTTGCGTGCGCTAACTTTTTTATTTATTATTATATATACATACATAGATACATACTTGCAACACCTTACCTTGCTGACAAATTGAACCGATATAAAAGAGCAACGAGTCGAAGAATAAACCTAAACGATAATAAGTTCTCGGTAGTAGTGGTGACGATGGTGATGATGCTTGAGATGCTGTTGCTGCATCAGCATCAGCATCATTATATTCGGTTGCTCTTTCTGGTACTCCGCTATTGTGGCCACAAATAATATTTCCCCAGTGTATAAAATGGCGCTGTTGTCGTCTTTGTTGTTGTTGTTGTTGCTGATTCTTATGCGTTTGTTGATTCGCAACATTAACACCACCAATTGTATTCTCAGCACGTTGTGGCAAACGAGAAGCTACTGTTAATATTTTCTGAGCGCCGTATCTTGCTATCGAAAAATCAATATGTCTGCTATATGGTTGCGTTGCAATAGCATTAGTTGCAACGAATGCACCAACATTTATGCTACTTGCCGTGTCTACATGTTGTCTTGGCTCTGTAAATGAGCAATCAGAAAATTATGAAGATAAAGTAATTTATTTTTCTTTTTCTCTTTATGTTTTGAAGGAAAATTATTTCAAATATAATAATAAAGCACACAAAGCAAAGAATGCGTAAAGAAATGAAAGAAAGAGAAAAAAAATAAAAAGAAGTTGAAAATTAGAAATTCCAATTCAAAAGGGAATTTAATATTTACGATTCAGTTTTATAAAGGACGCGTAACAGCGGTAGCAATGACTGCACTTTATCCTTACACGCCTGAACATTTATTTAGCTAGCATGCTGTGAAAGGTTGGTTGGTTGGTTGGTTGGTTGGTTGGTTAGTTGCTTGGTTGATTCCATTCATGGAAGCTCAGCTAAAATATTTTCATTATTATCAAAATGCATGCTTTTCTTTCGTACTTAAATTTTGGTATTTCTCTCCCCTTTCCCCAATCATAGCAACAAAAAAACCCAAATAATCAAAAAATCAGTGTCCTGAAAATTGAAAGTTTTGATTTATAATGTCAAAAAGTTTTCGCTATTGCACACTTGCACACGAACATGCATATATATGGATGCGTATGCATGAATAGCTAGCATTTCGTTGCGGCAACTGTGTAATCTACACGATTGCAATTCGATATCATTTTTCATACAACTGTCTACTACAATATGGCCAGACTGTCCCTTCATATCACGCCATTAACATCGAATTGCGAACTACACACAAGAATAGCTATGAATTCAATGGTCGGTATATGGTATATTTGACGCTTCAAGTGGCTAGATGCTGCATGCTCAAATAATTTTTATTGCCACATTTCAATGCAGTGCATACATGTAGAAGATATGATACACATACACGGATGAAGCTACGCAAGATGAAGAAATTAACCCAGGCAATGTCAGAGGACTCATCTAAATCGATAATGTACATTCATTTATGCCCTTTTATTACGTAGGCACTTTCATACATATAGACCATAATGTCATACATTCCACTTTGTCGTTGTCATAGTGTTAGTCAAAGTTTCGAATGAATTCACACGCCCAACAAATGACAATGAAGCAATTCGACAAAAACAATGATTACTTATTGTTTGCTTGGAAGGAAAATTATAACTTTTCGAATTTTTTAGCATTCAGTTTTAAAGTTTGAAAAGAAGGACATAGTATATTTAGCTAAATATTTTCTATATACTCTTCAATTATGAATGTGCAAATATTATTAAGATAAATGTAAAGTTTAATCGTTTTCTTAATTTGTATTGGTTTTACTAATATCCAATTAGTGATTCTATTGCGTATTAACTACATATTTTTAGATAATTCATTTTTATTTTCATAATACCATCCATTCATATTACTGAATTATCACTCATATTATCAGGTGTAGTAAAAAGAAATCCATTATTTTCCAATAGATGGCTTTAGTAATCTGTATCTCGCGTTGTATAACTGCGATCGGGTTACGCTAGATAGCGTTAGAAAGATAGGATTTCGTACTAAATAAACTTTTCAGGCAGTTTTGTTATTGCTTGACTCAGTATTGTTTGAGCACGCGTCAAAGATGGACACCAGTAAAGAGAAAATACACTATATTTTACAGTTTTTCTTCGATAAAGGCGAAAACACCAGCTAGACGGCTGAAAATGTGAATGGTCCTGATACTGTAACAGCCAATCACGTGCAATTTTGGTTTCGTCGATTCCGTTGCGGTAATTTTGTCAAAGATGCACCACGCTCTGGAAGGCCAATTGTCGAAAATATCGATAAAATAATGAAAGTTGTCGAGTCTGACCGTCATGTTAGTACTGTTTCCATTACCCAGGAGGTAAAGATTGCACAAAAACAGTTTGGAACCATTTAAATAAGGCTGGATACAAAAAGAAGTTCGATGTGTGGGTGCCACACGAGTTAACTCAAAAAAATCTCGTGGACCGAATTTCCATATGCGAATTGCTGCTCAATCGCAACAAAATCCATCCATTTCTGAAGCGGATGGTTACTGGTGATGAAAAGTGGGTCACTTACGACAACGTCAAACGAAAACGGTCGTGGTCGAATAGCGGTGAGCCGGCGCAAACGGTGGCCAAGCCAGGATTGACGGTCAGGAAGGTTTTGCTATGTGTTTGGTGGGATTGGCAGGGAATCATCTACTATGAACTGCTCCCCTATGGCCAAACTCTTAATTTGGACCTGTACTGTCAACAATTGGACCGTCTGAAGGAAGCAATCGCCCAGAAGCGGCCAGCTTTGGCCAATTGTGTTCCATCAGGACAACGCCAGCCCACACCCATTGATAGTGACTCGCCAGAAGCTCCGGGAGCTTGGTTGGGAGGTTCTTATGCATCCACCTTATAGTCCAAACCTGGCACCCAGTGATTACTACCTGTTCCTGACTATGGCTAATGATTTTGCTGGTGAAAAATTCGCCTCAAGAGAAGCTTGTGAAAATCGACTGTCCCACTTTTTTGTCAATAGGGACGATGGTTTCTATGAGAGTGGCATTATGAAATCACCTTCAAAGTGGCAAGTTATCGAACAAATCGGTGCATATTTGACCCAAATCGGATCATTTTAACTATGCTAAATAAAGCCTTCAATTTAATGCAAAAATAATGGATTTCTGTTTACTAGAACTTTTATCTTGGTATTTGTATAGAAACAATTTTTACCATTCTATCGTTTGCCTTAGATCCTTGAAGCGAACTCATCCTTCAATTAGCTAAATGCAATGTTATACATTAATTGCGAAGTTCTTTTACAACGTACTTTTTAACATACTTTTTATGTCAACCCTTGAAGGGAGCTCCCATACAAAATAAATGCAAAGTCTCTTGAAGATCGGTAAATATCTCCAAAGCTGCCGAGAAATCATCCCTAAAGTGATAAAATAGATGACCTTGTGGAAAGAAAACGAAAGCACCTTTTATTCAAAAAATTGTTTCCATTTGTTGAATTCTGAGACAAATTGTACAATAATGACTTAATGACCCACTTTTAGAGATAATTTTGGACCAATTACGAAAATCATCGAACAAACAATGAAAACTCCTAAGGAATTAAATTTGATCATAATATGAAATATAAGTAATTAATAAAGTGAATATGAAACGAAACAAAAAAGACAGTTGAATAATTCGCATTCCTTTTGCGGATAAATATTGTACATAGATTTGTAGTTAAATATTGCATACGAACCTTTTTGATTACTTTGAACATCGAAATATCCTTTTGATTATCATATTTACGCTCGAGACTTGTTAAAAAGCAAAGAAAACTTATTGTTGCAATGCCATAGATTGCTAAAAATATCCAAATTGAATTTGAGAAAGGTTGCAAAAAGACAATACGATCATTTCTAGTATTACGCGGATGACGAAATATGAAACATGGTCTATAAGAACAGAGAAGAAAATTAAACCACATTTATAAATATGAGATATAAACAATAACAACAAATTACAAAATACACACAACAACAATAAAAGCATATCCAAATTGATACTCAAGAACTGTTCTTGCTATCAACATACTTATATTCTTGTAGAGGTATACAAGAATCGCTGTATACAATATTTACACAGAAGCAAATGAAACTCCAAAAAGATATATATTCATATTAACTAGATTTAAATCTGTTATCTTAAAGCTTAAAAAAAAATATAAGAAATAAATATTTGTCCAAAACCAGTTCTCCTAAAAACTGTTCTAAGCAAATTAGTTTTCTTAGTGCTAGGTTCTTTTCTTGACAAATCTTATGAACCCACCAACTGTCTAAATTACATGTTCACATAATGTATGGATTTGATGGCTAATCAGTAACGGACCAGACTATCCTGAATACTCGAAGTTGGGAAGGCAAATTAATTTTTCCGCACAATTGTTAATTCAATAACCGGAGCTTTTATAAAGCTTTTTTCGGTTACATTCCTTACTTTTTCTCTATTGCTATTTAACAGACATAGAGTGCAGTGCTGGCTTTTTCAGCCCTACAAACAATGTTTTTCCTCCAGTTCAGATTTCGGTCTAGGACTACTCCTAGATAGCGAGTTTTTCTCGCAGAAATAATGGAGCCCCCCTTCCTAGAGTGGGAACGTTTAAGGGTGGTGTTTTATGCTTTGTGGAGAACAAAATCAACTCCGTCCAACAAGACAACGTCATCGGAATAAGCAATCACTCCGCACCCCTTCCTCTCTATTTCCCGTAGTAGTTCGTTAACTACCAAGTTCCATAGAACAGGGGAGAGTACCCCACCTTGTGGTGTTCCTCTGCTTACACGTTTCATGACGATGGATCCACCCAGCTCGGATGTAATGAGTCTATCTTTCATATCCGTTCTATCCATCTACTAAGCGTTACCTCCACCCCAAGACGTGCAAGAGCCTCCGTGATTGCCCTGGGCTGAACATTGTTGAATGCACCTTCAATATCCATGAAAGCCGCTACAAAATTCTTTATTATGAAGAGATTTTTCTACAGTTGATACTAACGCATGTAGCTCCGTAATGTACACGTACAAGGACATAAACAAGGTGAGAGTAAATCCCTTACAACTTATTGTTTATCCAACTACATACTTATTGTATATATAGTTATATTACATGTGTTATTACCCGCTTATAGTCCGTACCTTCGGTCTCACTTGTGCATATGGAAAATTGAAATTGAAACATGTCCACGGCAGGATTTAATTTCAATTAATATGTCAACCTTAACAAAAGCCATTGTCATCTTATATCTTCCCTATCTCTCTCTCTCTCTCTCCTCTTTTCCTCTCCGCACGCATTCATAATATTTAAATCTCTCACTCTGTCTCTATCCATTTTGTTTATTGCTTTATTCGTTTGGTTCCATAAGGTCATTTGTTTAAATATAAAAGGCATTAAATTGCCATAACAATCGTTCGAACAACAACAACAAGAAAAACAGCAAATCGTTTACAAATAAATGTATTTCTAAACAAGAAAAATGGATATTTAATCATCACACACACACACATACAATCTGTATATATGCATATATTCATACGGCAGTGTGCAAGTATACACTAGTAGGTGTCGATGAAAGCACAAAATACTAAAGCTAAAGATATAAACAAATCAAAGCTGCCACAACAACAACAACAACAACAATGCGACAATTTGACAATTCGTTAGTGGTACGATAGGACATGTATCATATATCTCATTTTTCATCGCATTGACAAGCGAAGAAGACGGACAATTTATGCCAATTTAAACACAAACACAGCAACAAACCACAGAGGGGCAGCACTTGTGGCACTGCATACAAGTTGTTTTCTATATAGCATGTAGCTACATCAATAGCAGTAGGGTATTAGATATAACAAAGGTGGCGAGTAAAAGGAAACAAAATTGAAATTGAAATAACTTTTAAATCCCATTGATTGCTCTTAAAACCTACAACACCATTATCATTGCGATAGCTAACACCAATCACGTACTACAACTATGTATAACATTTTGTTCACGCCTACACTATATCTATATGTTCTAAGAGCTTTTAAATCAACACGTGTAAATACACAGAAACATATACAACGTAATTTATATATGTACTATACATCACGCATTTACGCTTTAAGCACACATTACACACATACACACAGAGACGCACAGAAACACGGCCACACTTACCTGGCGACCCAAGTCCGTGTTGTGTAATCAATCACTTTGGCACGTTCAATACGAAAGAATATCGGTGAGCCACCAATATCCGCTTGTTTACGCACCAATGCACCAATCATACCATCAAATTTGCCATTTTTTAAATAACCCCAGGTGGATGTTTGCGTTAGGATAAAGCTTTATGTTATTTTCCCCCCACCCAACAAGCATAAATATAACAAATAAGTATAGAAAATAATGGAGAAAATTAGATTGTAAATATTGGAATATTAAATTTCAATAAGCCAAAAAAAAAAATAAAAAATCGAAAAAACATGTACATTAATTTAAAATAAGTATCTACAATAATAAATTATTACATTCATATGTTAATGTTAAATTTGGCATTTGTTATTGATTACTACCTATATATCGTATATATGTATATATAGATATCCTTGTTAATATTCTTAAATATATAAGTATGTATGTCTGTACGTGAATATATGCTTACTTTAGGAAGAAATAATATAATTTAATGAAAAATTTACCTTAATTTCTGACAAAATACTTTTTAAACTCTCATAAGTTCATATATACCTACATATACGAGTACTAACTATATACAACCCATACGAATATAGCATGAAATATTAGACATATTTTAAAAGAGTTAAAAAGGTATTGCCACATATGATTTGTTTCAAGCACATAAATATTTCATTACTAAAGATATGTAGCTTATGTCTTTACATATTTCCTAAAACAACATAATGTGAACAAAAATTACATAGAGTTTGACTAATTGCAGAACAAATTGTGTATATTTACGGTGTATTAAATGATTTAATGTCGAAGGATGATAAATGAAAGGTGTCATTATAGATATTATTTATCAAAGAAGTGGACACAAAACGCCCACATTTGGTAAAGAAGATGTCAAATGTAGTTAAAGTACTGATGACTTTGAAAATTTACCTAATAGGTGCATTTTGGACAAATCGCCGAACTTAGGAAGCAACTTTTCTAGGTGTTTTTTGAACTATCCTCAAATATTAAAAAAATGTATATCTACTTGTATTCTTTATTTTATAAAAAAAAAAAAAATAAATATGTGGCACTTAAAGCCCCAAAGGGCTCATTGGCCAAGCTTCTCTTCCATTACTGTTGTGCGTCTTAAATTTGGACAGTATTAGAAGGGACCTACTTATTTTAGCCGGTTCCGAACGGCAGAACACTTGTGACATCACTTCTTCTGAGCTTTGTCACAGAGTTCTTTAAGAAGATTTTTCATGGCAAGTTGTTACTGTCGGAAGAATTGCCAATTGCTTGCCGACAGGTGGGTACCATTCGAAAGAAAAATCTTATCGATATAAAATTTGTTATGCTTTAGCCGGGGATTGAACCCACGACCTACAGATCAGAAGGCCAATACACTAACCACTGAGCCATGGCACCCACTTTATACTCATCATTATTTTCTTTTGCAATATTCCTTTATTACATTTAAAGGCACTGCGGTCAAAATGTGACAATAGTCAATTTCAAAATTGGACAGAAGAATGAAGAATGAGAAAAAACTTTCAATTAATTTGTATGATATATATATATATGGACCGATTGAGATTTTCATATTAAAAACATGAAATTACAATTAGTACTGACTTTAAGTGCATAATTTTATGTAAATTATTTATAGTACACTTATCCCAATCTTTTCCAATACGCACTGTGAAGTAGTGATGAGCGATTTAGTGATTTTTCAATATCAGTAAAAAGAGTGACTGCGATTTTAAAATGAGTTTTTAAAGCTATCGAGATTTTATTCACAGCGAAATATTATGTTAGTAGAAAAATCCCCATTATTAGCAAAAAATCAGCATTAGCTACTTCTATTCACTAACAAGGAAATAGCATATTAGTCGAAAAATCACCATCGCTGTTATTGTTGACTCGCAATAGAAATCACTATAGCGATGTTTTCAATCACGGTGATTAAATCACCGATCACTAATATACATCACTAATACAAAGTCGCTGCAGTCAAAAAGTGATAACTGCCAACAGACTATGCTAATATATTATTGTTTGTTTTGGAATGGTAAAAATCAAAAGAATTTCATTAACAATTTTTATTAGTATCGAAGGAATCGTAAATTCAAATTCCACTATTTGAATTTATATGAATTTTGATGTTCGCTAATTGACTAAGAAACAGTCTGATGAAGCCATATTTGCGAATAAGAACGCATTCGAATAGAACTGCCGCAATATCATTTTGACAATCCTAAAAAGTGTTGCCAAAATAACGATTCATCAGTATGAAGGAATCACACTATGAAACGTAAAAAATTCACGAGCCCTCCACATCCTCTCTCAAATGAGTTATAGAACGTTCAACATCCATTCTATTACCATTTTTTGGGACACCAAATGAATTTTGTTAATAAATTATGGCATAACTTTCAAAATGATTATTTGTTTGTATTATTTGCAACCTTTAAGGTCAGCTGAATGTAAAACCTGTTGGATGAATAAGTCATAGCAGCTATAGAAGTACATTTTGTATTCAGTGAAATTATATTTTATTTATTTTCTTTACAAAAACAGTGCTTTTCTTATCGAATCCGAGTTCTTATATAATTTCTACGAAAAACGATTTCTTCCCTACTTGTATTTAATTTTCTACTTAGATCGGCTGTCCCAAATTTCATATGCGAGTATTAACACACACATATGATGATTAGCAATTAACGATGAAATTTCATGGAATGTACTAAATTCGATTATGGAAAAAATATATAAAAAAAGGTATTCAGTTTTTTTTTATATCATTGAAAAATATCTGTGAAACATCTTATGACCGCAAATTTAAAATTAAAAAAATACTGACAATTATCACTTTTCAACCTCCGCTTCTTCATATGAAGATTCCACAATATTTACACTCCCTCCATTGACCACTGCCATAAAACTAATTTAATCAATGCAACAAGAATTGTATAAAAGTTAACCATAACCAAGCGATTTGCAATTTTACACGATACAAAATAAAACTAAACAGGAATAAGGAAAGAAGAAAAAAACAAAAAAAAAATCTTTAAAAATATTCGCAAATGAAGCACAAGCCGAAACAAATAGAAACTCAATGAAATTGGTAATATATATGCGTATATCGTACATGCATACAACATGTCGAAGAAAGCAACGAACCTGAAATTGTACAAATCTCTGACGTACGATAGTAAAGCGAAATTGAAACGATTCATTGAATCCAGATGAGTATCATAATGTGTTGTAAGATAATGCTCTAAGGTATCGGTACTATTCTTGTGGGTTATCTGTAACAAAATATTTGAAGAAAAACAAAATCATATAGAATGTGAATGTGTAATAAGAAAAGTTGGAAATATATAGAAACAGAAAAAAAGGAAATGATTTTGTACATATATGGAAAATGAGACTAAAATCAAAATAGATCGAAAAAATGATGGAACAAAGAAGAAAATTATCAAAAGACAATGACACACTGCAAAGAAAAAAACGAATTGAAAACCATTCAAGCAATTTAGTGTAAATACACAAATGCAATGCATATACACATATTAAGAGCATGCTCACGCATAAATACATTCGTACTGAAATCCCCTATGAGTACCCAAAACTCAAACGCATACACACACAACGAATGCTAAATAGGAACTAAAGGAAGCAAAGGATGCCTGAAGCTGTTTCTTCTTTGTGTATATGTGTAATATCTACTCATGGGATATGATTTTATAGCGTTTTCATGTACAATATGGTGGTGTGTATGTATACAATACAATCTCATATACAAGTTGAGGCATCGGTTAAACAAGCAAAAGCAATACGTAAGCAAAGCATAAGCAACGTTTCATTTGACACTTTGGCTCAAAACCCGCATATTGTACCAATACAAGTATGTATCATCATGATGTAAAAGCACAAAAATTTCAAACAGAAAAAGAGAAACATACACAAATGCATGTATCGCAAAATAGTAGTAATATTGGTAAGTGCCAAAAATGGCACATGGGAAATCAAAAGACAATGTATTTTGAATGTATTGAATACATGTCTATCACCAAATGATGTATCATTCATACACCACGTTTCCATACTCATCTACTCAATGTTGGATGATGTAGGTACTCAGATATTACACACAAACGCAAATCCCCTTATAATCTCTGAAACACATATACATACTCATACATACAATATGTATTGGAATTACCACAATAATGCAGCGTATACGCGCCAATTTCATGTCCATTCGTCTTGTAATGGTGGTTGATCTCTGATACCAGGAGGCAATTTTGAAACCATCATTAAGTGTGAAATTTCCAATTTCCGAAATGTTCAATTGGCCACCATATTGTTGTCCAGGATTCCTAATTTAACAGTAAGTATGTACAAAGGTATTTGTTAGTAGCAGAAGGTACAATGCAGAATGATTTAAATACGAATAAGAAAATGTATGCGGATAGCTAGATGTATTTGATTTAAAAGTAGATAGAATAAAATCACTTCCTTCAAACTTCAATGGTACTGAGAAAAAATTACACAATATTTTTATGAGGAATTATTAGGTATTATTATTTTATTAGGAATTATTCTTATTGTATAATAAGTCCAACGTTAGTTTCAAATTAATCACAAAATATCAATTATACAGCCACACGAAAACCCAAAATGGTATTGTTAATAAAAAATATAATTTTTTATGGGAGCTGCCCAAAGAGGAAGAGATAGGGGTAAATTTGTTCGAAAAAAACGCTGCCGGGGACCAATTAATGGAATTTGGTTATATAATTCTTTGTTATAGGGACGATTCCTGCGAAGTTATGGAGTTATTTGGCGCTCTTCAGCTATTTATACGTAGATTTTGAAGATAGAGAGTAGGTACCTTAAGAGGAAATGTTATGTGGGAAGTGTTGAGTGGATCGCTATGGAACCAGTTGTAGCGAATTTAATAATAACGTTAAATTTGTAGGAGAGCCACTCCAATGGGTATTTTAAGGAGTTAAGTACATGTGACATATAAATATATATATGTGCTATGTATGGTATATATATATATATATATATATATATATATATATATATATATATATATATATATATATATCTTACATTTTGGACAGTATTAGAAGGGACCTACTAATTTTAGCCGGTTCCGAATGGCAGAACTCTTACGACATCACTTTTTTGAGCTTTGTTATGGAGTTCTTTTAGAAGCTTTTCTAAAAGAAGGCGAATTATTACTGCCGGAAGAATTGCAAATTGCTTCTGACAGGCGGGTACCGTTCGAAAGCAAAATCTTTTCGATATTAATTTTGTTATGCTTTGTTATGTTATGCCAGGGATTCAACCGACCAGAAGGCCAACACACTAACCAATCAGCTACGGCACCCACATATACATACATACACATATATACACACAATCAGTACGTATATAGTAATTAGTTCTTAAAAATATTCATATAAATATAAGTTTTTACATTCTCTGCTTTACTATATTGACCAAATGTTCCTTTTCTACTATTGCTGTATTTTTATTTTCGATCCACCGTATCTGTTGTTCATCAATATATATACAAGTATATATTCATCAATGATATTTGTATGTATGGTATTTGTACATACATATATTTGTAAGCTCGCTCAATTACATTTGTAGTGTTGTAGTTCTTGTATTCTTCTTCTTTCTTTACTTGCAAATATTTTGTAATTTTTTTTTTTCCTCTTCTTTGTCATTGTTCATTGTTGTTGTTGCTGTTGTTGTGTTTGGTTGTAAAATCTTGTAACAATATGCCCGAAGGATCAATTTAATAAGTTTGTACTTTGACTTTGGTAAATGACTCTATCTTTTTTTTTTTTTTTGCATTATTATTATACCCTGCATAATGCAATATGCATGGTATATTCATTTCGGTCAGATGTTTGTGTCCACTTGAAGGAATCTCCGGAGATATAGACATGGATATATATTCGTGATCAGCGTCGATTAAATTTTCGATTTAACGATGTCCGTCCGTCCGTCCGTCTGTCTGTCACCTGGCTGGTTCGCACGATAACTTGAGTAAATATTGAGCTATTTCGATGAAATTTGGCATAAGTAATCTATGATCCAAGGGTACGGAGGGGATTGATATTGGGTATGATCGGTCAATAACCACGCCCACACCAAGCATTCAAAGCGACTAACCTCGAAATTTTCAAAATCTTTAACTTGCTATAACTCACACAATATACCACTTGGGGCAACAATATTTTGCACATAGAGTTATATTATACTACTGTATAACCTCACCAAAAGTGGATGAGCCACGCCTACTTTCTAGCGTAGCTCCCATACAAAGTGTCTGTACTTCTTTTAAATTGAAACTGCTGTAACTTCTACAATCTTCTGTCCAGAATAACCATAATTGACACTTAGATTAACACGGTAGTCGGAAATAATATGGCAGAAAATCAATGTGCCACGCCCACTCCTTTTTGGGTCTCCCATACAAAGTTGCGGAAATTAAAAAAAATGTTACCGGTTATAACTTGCAAACTATTCAGCGTAGAATAACGAGATTTAAGGTGTGGATTAGTGTTGTACGAGCAACTAGGCTCACAGAAAGTGGGCGCACCACGCCCAGTGTTTATCGTAGCCCCCATACAAATTTTAAATTGAAACAGCTGTAACTTCGGCAATCTTCTGTCTAGAATAACCATAATTGACACTTAAATTAATATCATAGTCGGCAAAAATCTGGCAGAAAATCAGTGTACCACGCCCACTCCTTCATGGGTCTCCCATACAAAGTCGAGTGAATTAAACTAAAATTTTAAGCTACATAGCTTACAAACCATTTAGCCTAGGACAACGAGACTTAGGGTATGGATTAGTATTGTACGAGCAACTAGGCTCACAGAAAATGGGCGCACCACGCCCAGTGTTTATCGTAGCCCCCATACAAATTTTAAATTGAAACAGCTGTAACTTAGGCAATCAAGTGTCTACAATAACCATAATTTACACTTAAATTAATATCGTAGTCGGAAATAATCTGGCGAAAAATCAGCGTACCACGCCCACTTCTTATTGGGGCTCCCATACAAAGTTGAGGAAATTAAACAAAAATGTTAACCACCATAACTTAGAAACTATTCAACGTAGGACACCAAATTTAAGGTGTGGATTAACATTGAAAAATTAATTGGATTTACTAGAAAGTGGTAAGCCACGCCCACTTTTTATATAGCTCCCATACTAAGCCTCGGAATTATCTTAAAATCCTTTTACTTCGTCAAAGTCTACCATATTTCGAGTGTAAATTAGTAGTATATACAAAAATTGTTTCTCGAAAAGTGGAAATAAAAGAAAAGTTGGATATTCGAGTAAACTTTTTATATATAAATCTACATATGCAGGGTATAGTTTGGTCGGCCCCAGCCGACTGTAAGGAGATTTTTTTTATTCATTTTGCTTTTGTAATTTTGTTTATTTGTTGCATTTTGTTGCATCAACCATCTAGCAAGTAATCAACTCTATATATATAGAGCTTTAGTAATCTCTGTAGCTACATATCATTTGAATAAAGTTGCTATTCCCTGTTTTAAATTTTTTAAAAGTATTTTCAATCAGACAGAGCAAATCATTAAAAGAAATGAAATAAAATAAAATGTTAGCATACATAGGTATGATGAACAATGGAATAAATGTAACTACATACCTATACATCTACATGTATATGTTAGGAAGAGCTCCATAGGTTGAGATGGATTTTGTTTTTGAGTCATTAACAATAACTGATTGAACCATTTGAAGAAGTTCATCAACATTGAAAAGCTATATAGCATGGCAAAGTTTGATCGTAGATTCGTATAAGCAAAATAGAAAACTGTTTAACCACAAACCAAGGTGTTAAAATGGTTTTAAAGTTATTGTTGAAGTACTTAAAATACGAGGGGGGTCCCAGAACAAAGAAAACAACAAATTTGGGAAAATCTTCTTTATATCTCAATATAATCTCCTTTTAGCTCTATACACTTTTCACAGCGATATTCTATAGCTTTGATACCCTGTTGATAGTATGAACTGTCTACCTCATAATAATAGCCATCTACCGCAGACTCCACCTCTTCATTGTTTGGAAAACTTCTACCACCAAGCCATTTTTTCAAATTTGGAAATAGGAAATAATCCAAAGGAGCTAAATCTGGCGAATAAGGTGCGTGCTGAAGCAATTCGAGCTTTAACTCATTGATTTTGGCCATAAAATTTGTGGATATTTGAACTGGTGTTTTTGTTCTATTGTGAGCAAACGCGGCACCCATCTTGCACACAGTTTTTCATCTCCAAAATTTTTGGTCAATATACAATGTATAGCACTTTTTGAAATTTTTGAAATGCCTTTAATTTCACCTCAGAGTAGAATCTAGATCGGCTTTAATATTCGTTGGACTGAGACCTTTCAAATGAAAGTATTGAATTAAATTACGGTGACCAATTTTTTCCATGTTTACAAATTCACTGACATCGTTAACTTTCGATGGCTCCAAAAAAAAATTAATAAACAACGTAGCGCCTTGAAACTTGAAACATATGTTTTATAAGGTTGCTCTTTTCACCAAAGTAATTTTTTTCAGTCTACTGCCTCCATCTATATGTAAGGTCGGGTAGCTCTGGGACCGCCCTCGTATATTCTAATATTATAGTTAAAGTTCAATATAAAATTATACTTTACACTTTAGAACAGGGATGTTTATTATTCAGGATGAAACAAAATTTGAGGCATTATAATCTGTGAGCATTTTAGCCTATAAGAGTCTTCTTAGTTATTTGCGGAATTTTTATCGCGATTGATGTTGTTGATGCTGGGCTCCTCATATTTTTTTCAATGAAAACCAGATTCGTTATACTTTTTCTTCATAAAAACCGTCATCTGAACAGTATAATGATAGAATATGTTAGAAATCTGTCAAATCCAGCAGCTTATTTTTAAATTAATTTAAATATTTTTATTCAATATTTACCAATCATGCAAGAGTTAAACCGTAATTTGGAGTTAAGTAACGAGATAGATGTACGAAAAAATATAAAACTGAATTACGTATTTACTAAATTCGCTAAAATAATTAACTATAGTTTAGTTAACTAAAATATTGAACAAGAGAATAATGTGGCATGACTTAGAAATTTGTGAATTCTAAAAAAGTATATTGTAAAAGTTTGGATTGCCAAAGTATATATTTTGTAGTTACAAAACATACTATTAAAAGCATGAATATATATTTATTTAGTACTATTAGCTATTGGTTAACTAATAGTTAACCTATAATATTCGGTGGCAAGTATAAGCAATGGTTAACTTAACACACTAGGCTGTGGGATAAACTCTTATCATCACTTAACACATAAATGCAAATCATAGCAAAATATCGAAATTACCGATTATCGAGTTCGAAATTACCGGTTCCTAAATCAGAAGCGCATGCCCAAAAGGTCAACCCCCTAAGCATCATATCCCTAAAAAGTAAAACAAAAATCGAAAAAACCTGTCTATACTACTAGATGTACGTACCTTTCTCCTATTTAATATATAATATTGAATGAAAAATTCAAACTGACACATAAAGTTAGTTGAAAAATTTAATATATTCTTTCATGGGTATACAATAAATCAATCAAATATAAATGTTACTTAATCTGAACAAGAACAACAACGACAATGAAATCGGTGAAAGCAAATGCAAACTTGAAAACTTTCTTCTCTCCCCCCGCTCATTGATGTAATGTTGAAGTTTTTAATCAGCAAATTGAAAAACTTCTCTTTCAACCATCTATACATACATAATACATATATAAATTTACATACTCATATGTATGCTCATATACATACGAATAAAAACATGTAAAAGTGAAAGATAACGAGACATAATCGTGCATCTATCCACATTGCATATTTCTGTTGCTGCATGCAAACTCTTACATAAGTATATCCTACATATTCAATTTAAGTACATGCGAGCATGTACATTCACTGACGGACAAACTCACTACGTAACTGACTGACTAACTGATTCCTTCGCTTACTCGCTCACTCACCAGACATCATAAAGCATATAGTAATCCTTCTTTTGAAGTATCTGCTTCTCCTTTGCCACATCATCCTTACTGTTGTTATTATTCTTCTTTTTATTATTTTTATTATTACAATTGCCTAAAGGCATCATGGTATGTTGACGACATTGATGACGTATTGCACGTTTCATACGCATACGTTTTGCCAATATTAACTCAGTATTTATATTGAAGTTGATTTTTTCGAGAAACTTTTCTATAATCTCTACATTACCATCAGCATCAGCATCAGCATCAGCATCAGCATTGTGCTCATTACGAATAGTCTCCGAAGGAGTAGCAGCAGCACCACCACCACCACTACTATTACCACAAATGCTTCTGAATTTTCTAGATGATGTTCTCATTGTTGCTGCTGTTGTAACATTAACTAAACATTGCTGTTGCTGTTGCTGCCATTGACGGTTGCCAATAACATTTGCACCATTATCCTGCGATTTTAACTTGACGGCATCAGCAACAACAATATTATCCTTCAGCTTTTTTATTGTTTGCCTACTATTGTCGTCGTTGTTGACAACTTTCATATTGTTGTCATTAGCATCAGCATCATCGCCATCATCGCCATCATCATTATCATCAACAGCATTGCTATTTTCATCGATTTCATTTTGTTGCCGATTAAATGCATAATCCTCAATCAACAACCAATGATATGCCGAGTTAAAAAGTGCTTTTTGCGAGGCCTTTCACCACAATGACACATTGGCATTAAATATGGGATTCACAACAGGTATATAGGTAGTTATATACGACAGCAGCAAGCAGTAAGCAATATATAGCAAATCGATGTTGAATTTCATATATCAATATTTGTGTCCATAAAATTGTTTTCATCATCAGCATCCGTATCAACATTATCGTAGTTAACATAGAAGAAAATGACAACATGTGTGAAGACAAAATAGAAATACGAAACAGGAAAAGAAATAGAAAATTAGATACGTATTACAATATTATTTTTCTTTATCAACATTGCTATTATTGCATATTGGTTGTTCGCAATTGATTGCATGCAATTTTTTTCATACAAATACCATCACCATCACTACCGATCATACTAAGAAGCAAAACAATAAGTATCATAAAAATAGAACAGAAAAAGAGAACGCAAAAAATGGAACTATTCACAAAAGAATCGACATCGAAAACAAGGAAGAATAACAAAGAATGTAAAAATGAATCTACATAGATGAGGTTCAATTTAAATGGGTGATTTGCTAGAATATCGTAGTTTCAAATTGAAATACAGCACGCGGAAGATGTTTCAAATAACATGAGTTTTTTTTTCTTCATTTCACACATTTAATAATAAAGAGAATTTATCCAAAATTTAAGGTTTGTAAGAAATCGCAAACAAAGTTTTATCAATTAATTTATATTATTTATTAAAAAGCGATTCAGAGTTAACTCTCTCCGCCAAGTTACGGTTTGACTGAAGTTAATTGCTTCACTAAGTTCCGTAATTTTATGATAAAATCTCAAAAAATGAAGATTTTGAATTAGATCTCTTTATTATTAAATGTATGATTTATTGAGTAATTTTATACTCCTCCAGATGCAATTAACGTAAAACTTAAGCAAAACCTTAAGTTCTTTGAAATGAAATTTAAATCCAAATGGGCTGTAAGTTGGTTTAAGCACGATGTCTTCGTTAAAAAGGAGGCTACAAGGCTTGATTCTCATTTTAATTTCCAGACACGTTTCGTGAGTTTTTTTTTTTTATAACGTGAATTATAAAAGTATATTTAAAAATCGTACAAATACAGTAAAATTTAAAGACCTTTTGAGTGACGCACTCAAAAGTTACTGCAGTTGATGTCCATAGTATTACATGCGGGTAACAGTACATAAATTCTTATTCATGGTAGCGATATAGATAGTTAATCATTCTTTTGTACTGATTGCAGCACTATCGAAAGAAATCACGACATATGGAAAAAAATTTTGATAAATTTTACTGGAAAAATGTCACATGAAATGCCAAAACTTGCTCTTGTGGTGTCTCTTCTTATGTCTTCAGAACCGACAATATCTACTCAAAGAGAGATAATAAAAAATAAACCAAAGAATTTGGAATATATACAAGTGTACATATTTCTAAACGAGCCTGTGTCTAAAGAGCGCAACTACGTGGATAGTTTTTGGCCAAATATTAAGATAGATGAGGGTATTGAAAACGATAAAGAATAATACGATTCAGAAGACAGTGATTAACCAAAAAGTGGTGGAAATCTCTTAATTTTCTTTTGTGTATAGATTCATTTTTTCACAAATCTGTGCAATATATATAATATAAATAAAGTATAAGACATTATGTTGCTTTGCGGATCAAAGGTTTATTTTCCAATAAGAAGCAACTAATAGGAATATATGATCATTTTGTATGTAAGCATATGGGTCTGAATGTTATATATGTATACAATATGTATGTGGAAATAAAAGATTTTTTGTTTACAATGATGAATATAAATTAATAAACATTTATTAAAATTATTTATATTAAATCAAGTTGAAAGCTTCTTCGAAACTGAAACCTATTTTAAGAATTTTGGTCACGATTTTTGTCGATTTTGGGCTGGGCCTCGAACCAATCTTGCATTACTATATTACAGATGTATGTTTTTCTAGGTAAAACAAATGTGTAAACCGAATTTCATCAAAATAGGATAACTTGACAATTTTTCACATTTCGTCATTCCTATATACAAAACTTGATCGAAATCGGAAAACGTTTACTATTATTGCCCGCACCTTATATGCGTACATTACACTGTGCGCCGTTATAGTTATCGAATTTTTGTTTCCAAAAATTTTTAAAAATGACTATGACGACATTTGGTTTCAACAGAACGCAGCCACATTTCACACAGCCACCATAATATTCGATCTTTTGCACACTGTCTTTGCAAATCGAATAATCACCCGAAATCCTGATGTCAGTTGGGCGCCTCGGAGATTAGAGTTTCACCACATTGGACTATTTTTTATTAAGCTAACCACACGAAATCAACGGTGCCATTCATGAGGTTGAAGCCCAAACAATCCAAAAAGGTACTGAAAAATTGGTTGATGAGATTAAATACGTCAGTCATTTGAATGATGTTGTGTTTCATTCTTAAATGGAAAAGTTCAATTTTTCTAATAAACTCATAATTTTAAAAAAATATTCGTTAATTTTTTTATAGTCGATTCTAATTCCAAACTTTAAATAGCCCACAATATACATATGACAGTTTGTCTGTCTCTCAGATTTGATTCATTTTCTGATATATAATTATTGTGACAAGAAACACCCTCTATTTATGTAAAACGAAAACTAGAATAATATTATCACAATGCATATATAAGGTTTAGTAAAAAGGAATCCATTATTTAGAATAATTAGAATTTAGCTTAGTTAGAATGATCGGATTTAGATCAAGTATGCACCGTTTTGTTCGATAACTTGTTGTCATTTTGAAGGTAATTTCATAATGCCACTCTCGTAGAAACCCTCGTCCCTATTGGCAAAAAACTGGGACAGTTGATTTTCACAAGCTTCTCTTGAGGCGAATAGACAGGAATAGGTAGTAATCACTTGGTGCCAGGTCCGGACTATAAGGTGGATGCATACGAACCTCCCAACCAAGCTCCCGGAGCTTCTGGCGAGTCACTATCGATGGGTGTGGGCTGGCGTTGTCCTGATGGAACACAATTTCTCTCCTAGAGGCCAAAACTGTCTGCTTCTGGGTGATTGCTTCCTTCGGACCGTCCAATTGTTGACAGTACAGGTCCAAATTAAGAGTTTGGCCGTAGGGGAGCAGTTCATAGTAGATGACTCTCTGCCAATCCCACCAAACACATAGCAAAACCTTCCTGACCGTCAATCCTGGCTTGACCACCGTTTGCGCCAGCTCACCGCGATTCGACCACGACCGTTTTCGCTTGACGTTGTCGTAAGTGATCGACTTTTCATCACCTGTAACCATCCGCTTCAGGAATGGATCGATTTTGTTGCGACTCAGCAGCGATTCGAATATGGAAATTCGGTCCATGAGATTTTTTTGAGTTAACTCGTGTGGCACCCACACATCGAACTTCTTTTTGTATCCAGCCTTATTTAAATGGTTCCAAACTGTTTTTGTGCAATCTTTTCCTCCTGGGTAATGGAAACAGTACTAACATGACGGTCAGACAACTTTCATTATTTTATCGATATTTTCGACAATTGGCCTTCCAGAGCGTGGTGCATCTTTGACAAAATTACCGGAACGGAATCGACGAAACCAAAATTGCACGTGATTGGCTGTTACAGTATCAGGACCATTCACATTTTCAGCCGTCTGGCTTGTGTTTTCGCCTTTATCGAAGAAAAACTGTCAAATATGGCGTATTTTCTCTTTACTGGTGTCCATCTTTGACGCGTGCTCAAACAATACTGAGTCAAGCAATCACAAAACTGCCTGAAAAGTTGATTTAGTACGAAATCCTATCTTTCTAATGTCAACTAGCGTAGCCCGATCACACTTATACAACGCGAGATACAGATTACTAAAGCCATCTATTGGATAAATAATAGCTTTCTTTTTACTACACCTGATATGTACATACCTACGAGTATGTATATTTATTTTTCAATCGTAACAAGTATAATTGCATAGATTTCCTTATAATCACTGATTTGTGACCCTGTTACTACCACCATCAGCAACAGTAGCAAAGTAATATAAGTACTATTTTCGCCTGTTACTTTTATGTTTTCATTTTGTTATCTTTCACAACTTTTTTTCTTCTCTCTTGCACTCTTTGGGTTTGTTCGACTTATATACAGTGGTGGAAATTTCAATAAAATCAAATATAAATATTTTAAATAAATATACTCACATTAACTGCGGTTTCTGAAGGTCTTGTAATTACTTTCAAACAACAATCCTTGAATTACATATTTTCAGAAAAAAAATTAATTTTCTTCAAAAAAATGTAAATTTTACCTATCTCATATCAAAAGGAAATTTTTAATAATTTGTTCCTCTTTTGCAGCTACTTACTCTGTGCTGATCTCTCCCTATCTCACCCTATCAACGACTCTAACGATATTGCCATAAATTCATAATCATTTCAAGTTTCTGGTTTTAAATCGAAACTTCTAGCTAGGCAAGACATAATTCTCTATTAAGTCTTAGCTGCACGTTTAAGTCGCTCTGTACGTTTAATCAGCGCCAGTCGTACAAGCTATAAATAAAGGAACTAAGACTGTCCCAATTTTGCTGCAAAGTGATTGACTGTTTCAAAGAATTTTGAATTTAAAATTGTATTCAAATACTTTCCTTATTTGATTTTCTACCACTATTAGCATGTCGGTATATCGTTATCCATATCTTTAAAAAAAGAATCCTCTTTCATCATTACGTTTTGTCTATGGTATGACAACATCTTCTTATTATTTTTTTTTTTTTTTTTGTCTCTATGATGATTTCAATTATAGTAGGATTACCAATTATCCTTGTTGTTACACACTGTAATTTTTCCACTTTTCTTTCTTACACTGATTCGGATTTTTTGTTTATTCTCATGGTCTTTTTGTCTTTGTGCCATAGATAAGTAGTCAGATTGCAAAATGCATGAGATCTTTGTTGTTTTAATGAGCA
This sequence comes from Megamerina dolium, assembly GCA_963854835.1. Lineage (NCBI taxonomy): Eukaryota > Metazoa > Arthropoda > Insecta > Diptera > Megamerinidae > Megamerina > Megamerina dolium. Next base: position 55,277,209 of record OY978528.1, on the reverse strand, counting down.
TAACGAATGAATGTAGCGGTTTGTAATGCATAAAATATATTATAAACGAATAAACACACACACACACACACACAAACACATATATACGATAAAGTACTGATAAATAAATGAAAGAAAAAAGTAAATGCAAATAGCTTCTTAGTCATGTGCTTAGTGCGCTTTTATTGGTATGATTTGAAATTATAATATCACTTACTCATACTTGAAACATAATACATATACATACATTTACAGAGATCATGAATTTATGTATTCAAGTGGTTACTTACCATATAATATATGGGATTATATGAAATAAGTAAGTAAATTTCCCCAGTAATATATTAATAAAGTGGATTTATTTAGAAAAGTAGGTACTATATATATTTGATATTTACCTTTCTAATAATGCACTTTTCAAGTTTAACTGAATACATAACTTTTGCCAATATTTAAATAATTTTTATGCTTTTAAAATGAAATAATTTATAATACAAGAAAATGTAGAATTTCAAAAAATAATGTATGATAATGTTGTTGTAAAAATAACAATAATATCGAGCGATTAGTTATAAAGAATTTATTTTTCCTGTGATCGTATATTCTTACTGGACTCACCCCTCCACACTTCATGGTCAAAAGGACGGCAACCAGTGCGGCATTAAGACTGCCCAATTTATCCAACCTTAAAGAAGGCTATCTCACAGGACATACAAAGATCATGGACACCGTTTGGGGCTCTCCATGTCTTGTGGTATTCAACAAGATGGATAGAAGTGGTGAAGTGGTCATCAACGACCATTCGGCTTGGCGGAATAGCGATATGATCCCAAAAGGGTACTCACAGTTATGGTACACTGATGGGTTTAAGATGGAAGATGGCTGTGCGGGGGCTGGAATTGTTGGACCAAGATTTCGAAAAGCAATCGCAATGGGGAAAACCGCTTCCATCTTTCAGGCGGAGGTCCATGCCTTAGAGGTATGTGCGAGAGAATGCATACGTAGGGGCATCCGTGGTACCAAAATATGCATCCTGTCGGATAGACAGGCGGCTCTAAAGTCCCTGGCAAAATTCTCGTTTCAGTCAAAGCTGGTTTGGGAATGTTTTAAATTTCTCAATGCCCTGGCAACAAAGAATCCTGTCACCCTAATGTGGGTGCCGGGACACGAGGGACACGAGGGAAACGAAATGTCCGACTCTCTTGCAAAGGAAGGCGCAAACACTCCTTTCATTGGACCAGAGCCCTTCTGCGGGGCTACAAACAGTTTCTTAAACAACCTGATATGTGAGAGGGAGAAACGGGATCTTCTCGACTACTGGAGAGCCCAGTCGAAGCAACTTATTGATCCCACACATGTTAGGGTGGATGCTGTACTTAACTTCAGCATAAATGACATAAAACTCTACACAGAGCTGTTCATTGGGCACTGTGGACTTAACTACCATATGAAAAAAATAGGTGTGGTAGAAAACGATACCTGTCGACTCTGTCATGAAGAGCAGGAAACATCGGAACATATTCTATGCAATTGCCCAGCAGTGGCAGGACGTAGACTTGACTACCTAGGTAATGGAATCTTGATTCCAAACCACATAGGTAAAATTAAGTCTAGAATTGTTTTAGTTGGGCAATAGGCGCACAAAAGATCTTTTAGGTCGCAGTGCAAATATAACCTGTATAATAATAATCAAATATTTCGTATATATCGCTCATCTAACTACATTGTATAATATATGAACTACTTTAGTCAAATATTTATAGTGAACTAAAATAATAACCAGAGATATATTTTATCGAAATTTTTCATAAAATAGCCATGCTTCATGTGTAAAAACACTATTCAATATGGACATGATCGGTCGACTACAACGTACACAAGGAGCAATCATAACTTACTAAACATTTCATATACAACAACCATTTTTAGCACGTGAATTGATATTTGAGAGGGTAATAGTGTTGCTCCCATACAAAGACGCACCTATGAAACCCTTAATGATATCATTATATACCTTTTGAAATATATCTGTGAGACACCAATATTTGGTATATTTATTATTTCATTTTTTCTTTGATATGTGAACACACATTTTAGTGGTGGAAAAATTATTACAAAGTGAACATACCACCCCCACTATTTTACATATCTCCCATATAGCCTCAATATTTTTAACCGCTGAATTATATAGTTATAGCCGTATATTTAGCTTAAAACAGATATATATTTTAACGTTTAAGAATGTACCTGAAAATACATTGACTATACAAAATATGCGCATCGTTCATACACATTTTATATATCACTCACAGAGCACAGAGTATAAATAAGTCAGCCTAGACCAACTCGAAGACTATATTTTGTAACAGGAAATGAAAAACAGTAAACACACTAACAACAACAACAACAACAGATTAAATCATGTTACCAAATCTGACAATAGTAATCGTCATATTACGAAATAATCAATACTAAAACTGCTGTAATGCCAAAAGCAACACAGACAAACCATATACAATATATGTATGTACAAGCAATATTTATGAATACGAATAAATTGACTACTGATATCAATAATTACATATGTATCAGAGCACAATAACTAGTCTCCACCCAAATAACCTCGCTTACTTACCATTTCAAGTAAACGACGGCTGACCGGACCACATGATAAATTCAATACAACCATTTGATGCCGTATATCAGATGGTAATATATGCTCCAACCAATTTGCATTCCTGTATGAATTTCTCGAATCACCAGTACCAGCAAGACGTCTACTAGTTTTACTACTACCACCGCCATCACCATAATCATTGTTGTACCTTCGATTGTAGTTCTTCATATTGGTATTTTGTTGATTCTTATTCTTTTGTATGCTGTTACGTTCTTGCTTATTGATTAATTGATCGATTTGCACAACTTTAATTAAAATACCCCTTGGGATTATGTTCGTCGTTGCTTCAGTTGTTGGGATTGTTGTTATAGTTATATCATCGCTGGAAGATGATTTCTCAGCGAAACGACCATCAGCAGCCACATCAGCAATACTATTACTGCCACTACTAGTGACATTTGCATTTCCATTTCCGTTTCCGTTTACATTTGATGCTGCTGACATGGCTTTTGTTGGCATTGGTGGTCGTATCGAATTCGTCATTGCTTTATTATTATTGTTATTTTTGTTTGAAAGCACTGTTGTTGTTTTGGTATTATATATACCTTTTAGTATATCAATTGTATTGCGTACATTCATATCTTTTCGCTTATTACGCTTATTTTTCATCTTGTTGTCTTTTCCCATAGTATTAATATTTACAGCCATTTCACGACAGGTCAGATAAGTAACTCTTGATATTTGCTTATATTTAATTGCAAATTCATAAATTAACTCCTTTTGTAGACGAACAATCATATCGTCATCATCATCATCATCATCATTATCGTCATCATCATCGCCATCATCTGCATTAATGCTATCATGCAATTTATTGTCGTCATTAATTCCATCTTCAACACTTTTATCATAATCAATTATTTTGGCTTTATATTTTTGCGCTTTTTCACTCAAATTTCTCATGCTAGAAGCATAAGTTTGAACAACAATGCTCATCATCATCATCATCAGCATTAATATTCTCAATATCATTATTACGTTCATCATCAATAAAGTATTTCTTCAGTGTTGCCTTTATATCGCTTGCCTTTTTGCACAAGTCTCTTTGTCTGTCTCGTCTCTGTTTGACATTTTGTTCTATTTTACTACTGCTACTACTTAATGTTTCATTAATTCCATTCAATTGATCCTTTGTCACTGTTTTTAAAGCAACAGCTTGTTTGTACTCCTCAGTTGGAAAGCTTATGGAATTATCATTGCTGCCATCACCATCGCCATCACCATCACCATCAGCATCACCATTGTCACCATCATAAATCGTTATTGTTGTTATTGCTTCTGCTGCTACCATGTCATTATTTATAGTAGTACGTTCATCGTTGCCATTGCCTACTGCTAGGCCAACAACGGCATCAATATTTGCCCATGCCAATAATAATGAGGGCAACGCCAGCAACACGCAATACATTAAAATTAACAACACAATTTTTATTTTGTTATTAAAAATTGTTTGCTTTGTTTGGGACATCATAAATTTGCCTAAAAGTATGAACATACATTTATGTAGGGGAAAAGTTCCATAGGTTGGAAAGACTTGTTTTTAGGAGATTATTTTTAAAACGACAAATGTACATTACAATTTTGTACATTACTGCTCGATTAGACAATGATTATAGCCTAGACAGACGGCAGCCTAATTCCGGATTACCGAGTTAATTTAAATTAACTCGGGCATTAACTGCAGCTAATCCGCATAAACTTTATGAGTAGTTAATTCTCAAAATAAAAGAGGATTAGCGCAATTTGCGGTGGCAACACTGCTAAACATTTTCTATTGTGAATTTTTCTCGATCCATTTTACAAAATATTAGTGTGTGTTCGCTTATAAAAAACTTTCAACAATTGTTAACATGAAAAGCGTTGGCGAACAAATAAATCCAGCTGTCAATTACGAACTGTGAATGTTAATTTACAAGTTTATGATAATTTTCAGTTCACGTACTTCTTGTAGATTTTCTTATATCGAGAGTGACAGATGACAGAAATTGATAGTGATAGTAATGTAAGTGAGCGAACCTAATAAAACAGCAATTAGCCGTTTAGTCAATCCGCAATACTGCCGTCTGTCAGATTAATATTTTATTCGGATTAAATGCGCCGTTAATCCGGATTAACGCTGCCATCTATCTAGACTATTACTGTCAATTTACCAATTTCTTACTAATTATAACCAGGGATTAAAAACATAAAAAATATGTATTTTTGAAGAAAAAAAATTTGGAAACTTTAAATTCCGTTGTATCAAAACTTGGGTATACGGTATACCATGCACATGGTATACCGCACACTTTTGAAAAAGAAACATAATTTTGTATTGGAAGCACGCAAGGTTTTCAATTGATAGCGCCTATTTTCATAAGTAATATTATGCGACGAGCTTCAGTCTTATAGCTTTATAAATTCATACTCAAATTGCAGCCAAGAATAAATATTATATGAGAAGTGGGTGTGGTTTTCACCACTTCATTTGCAAATATAACAGTATTTAGTTTGTTCGAAAGAAAAATCTTTTCGATATTAAATTTTGTTATACTTCAGCCGGAGATTGAACCCACGAGCTACAGCTCAGAAGGCCAACGCACTAAGCACTGAGCTACGCACCCACCAAAAAATATGTATACAAAAGCATAACTCTGTATGCCAGGTAGGTGTAGTTTTTATTCGATTCATACCATTTTAAAATATGTTCATTAGTTAATAAATGTCATTGTATGTACTAAATTTCAGCTTAATATTTAATAAATATAATTCTACGTACAGAGTTTCAACTTAATGACTTGAAATTTGCAGGCAAGAAATGTTAAAAAATACATACGAGAGCACAATTTTGTATGAGAGGTAGGCGCAATTTTTATCAGTTTCAATCTATTTTCCTTCTTGACGATGAATTGGTCAACTTAATCCTAAGTACCCAGATTAAGCTGGCTTACTTAATTTTTTTGCCATAGAAAAGTGCAAAATCACAAATTCAATAACATATATTTATATGAGAGGTAGACTTGTTTCTGATCCGATTCTACGCATTTTCTAGTATATCAATTCTGCGGTCACAATAACTTTATATCATAGTTCGAAAATATTAATAAATATAAGTGCATTCAAAAACGTTAATACTATTTAATACAAATTTACTATTTAATACAAATGTTTATTTTCGAACGCATTCATGAATGAACAATTGAAAATTTTTTATTACAGTTCACTCATATATATGAAGAAAACAAAAATGTATGATTATTTATATATGAGCGCATGAGATAATAACATTTATTCACAAATGAAGCATTCCAAAACGGACAATCTACCATATATGAATCGCTCAGAAATGATACTTTTATAAATGAGCAACCTCTCACATATAAATCGTTCAGAAATGATATTTTCAGAAACGAGCATTTGTATATGCATCGTTGCATCAAATAAAAAAAAAATAAATATGTGGCACTTAAAGCCCCAAAGGGCTCATTGACCGAGCTTCTCTTCCATTACTGTTGTGCGTCTTAAATTTGGACAGTATTAGAAGGGACCTACTTATTTTAGCCGGTTCCGAACGGCAGAACACTTGTGATATCACTTTTTCTGAGCTTTGTCACAGAGTTTTTTTAGAAGCTTTTTCCTGGCAAGTTGTTACTGTCGGAAGAATTGCCAATTTCTTACCGACAGGTGGGTACCATTCGAAAGAAAAATCTTATCGCATCAAATAATTGAGAGAAATAAATTAAAATATTTTTCATTGGAAATAAAAAAAAATCTCCTTACAGTCGGCTGGGGCCGACCAAATTATACCCTGCATATGTAGAGGTATATATAAAAAGTTTGCTCGTATATCCATCCTTTTCTTCCATTACTTTGTATAGGACCTACATTAAGAAGCAGGCGTACCTCACCAATTTTGGAGGATCAATTTCTGCCTATAATACTAAACTACATAGGTTGCAATGGGGTGACCTAGGCGTATTAATTAATAAGTTATGGGTGTTTTAATGTTTAAGATAAATCCGAGACTTTGTACGGAAGCTATATAAAAAGTGGGCGTAACGTATCTCTTTCTGGTATATCTAATTAATTTTTCAATATCTATTCACACCTTAAATTTGGTTGTCCTACGCTAAATGGTTTGTAAGTTATGGAGCTTAAAAGTTTTAGTTTAATTCCCTTGACTTTGTATGGGAGACTCTTGAAGAAGTGGGCGTGGCACACTGATTTTCTGGCAGATTTTTGCCGACTACGATATTAATCTAAGTGTCAATTATGTTTATTTTAGGCAGAAGATTGCCGAAGTTACAGCTGTTTCAATTTAAAATTTGTATGGGGGCTACAATAAACAGTGGGCGTGGCGCGCCCATTTCAAGTGAGTCTAGTTGCTCGTACAATACTATTCCATACCTTAAATCTCATTGTCCTACGCTAAATGGTTTGTAAGTTATGGAGCTTAAAATTTTAGTTTAATTCCCTTGACTTTGTATGGGAGACTCATGAAGGAGTGGACGTGGCACACTGATTTTCTGTCAGATTTTTGCCGACTACGATATTAATTTAAGTGTCAATTATGGTTATTCTAGACAGAAGATTGCCGAAGTTACAGCTGTTTCAATTTAAAATTTGTATGGGGGCTACGATAAACAGTGGGCGTGGTGCGCCCATTTTCTGTGAGCCTAGTTGCTCGTACAATACTAATCCACGCCTTAAATCTCGTTATTCTACGCTGAATAGTTTGCAAGTTATAACCGGTAACATTTTTTTGAATTTCCGCAACTTTGTATTGGAGACCCAAAAAGGAGTGGGCGTGGCACACTGATTTTCTGTCAGATTATTTCCGACTGCGATATTAATCTAAGTGTCAATTATGGTTATTCTGGATAGAAGATTGTAGAAGTTACAGCTGTTTCAATTTAAAAGAAGTACAGACACTTTGTATGAGAGCTACGGTAAAAAGTAGGCGTGGCTCAACCACTTTTGGCGAGGTTATATAGTAGTATAATATAAGTCTATGTACCAAATATTGTTGTCCCAAGTGGTATATTATGTGAGTTATAGCAAGTTCAAGATTTTTAAAATTTCGAGGTTAGTCGCTTTGAATGCTTGGTGTGGGCGTGGTTATTGACCGATCATGCCCAATATCAATCCCCTCCGTTCCCTTGGATCATAGATTACTTATGCCAAATTTCATCGAAATAGCTCAATATTTACTCAAGTTATCGTGCGAACCAGCCAGGTGACAGACAGACGGACGGACAGACATCGTTAAATCGAAAATTTAAGCGACGCTGATCACGAATATATATCTATGTCTATATCTCCGGAGATTCCTTCAAGTGGACACAAACATCTGACCGAAATGAATATACCTTGCATATTGCATTATGCAGGGTATAAAAATATGTGGCTGCCAAATGCATAAGACAAATATTTGGAATTTAAATTCAAGTCGGTCACATATCTTAACCTCTTAGCGTCACCTAGGAGTGGTGGGAGCCATTTTATAAAAAATATCATTTTTGGAAGGTAGCCCCTCAATGGGGTAATGATTATGGGTTACGGGTGATGAGTTTATTCTCGATACCATTTTGGGTAGCTATGTGCTTATTTGACAATTTTAAAGAGTTTTTTCACAAGTTCATATGGCAACCCACTTAAGGGTGATGATGAATGTTAAATAATATCGGGAAAAAAAATTGCACAAAGTAAAACTAAAGTGGGTTGGAGTCATATTTCACCCACATAGAAGCAATGAATATCGATGGAGGATTTTGACGATTTTTAGGTATTTTAAAATTAATTTTGTATGAAAGCCCCTTTAAACAATGTATACAGGGATAAGTATGTTTCTTGTATTATTGAAATGTAAGATGGTTTTAGTCGTCCAAGGGAGGAGTAAAACCAGAAATAAATGTAAGATAGTTTTACTCCTCCAAGGGAAGCCACTCTAAATGGTGGGACCAATTTTTATAAACATCTGAATTTTGATGGGAAGCGCCCAAAAGTATGTATAAAAAATATGTTCGAGGAAATATTGGTTATGAAATGCTTCGCTTATTACCCACCTAATGGAAAAGGGAAAATAACTGCCAACCTAGTGCTCCATCGCTTTCTTCAAATTTCATTTCATGTATAGATTTCGTCACATATCGTTCAATTATGAGCACAAGACAAAATATTGTCATTCATTTATGCATAAACGGAATTCTCATAAATAGTCAACTATGAATAAGCAAATTTTTTGTTTTTAATTTGATCATATGAAAAAAATTTTTTTTTTAATTCGATAATATACGAGCACTTGAAAAAAAAAATAGACATATATAGTCGCGTACGAGCGATGACAAAACTTTATCAAGGTTTCATTCATGTGTATGTTCAAATGAAAATCTTTACATTTTCTCATACACGAATATGAATAAAACAGACAAATTTTGAAATATAGACGTTCATGTATATGTTCATGAACGAATATTCCCGAACACTGCTTTATATACTAAGTTTCAGTATGATAAGTTTTACTTCTTCGTGCTAAAAGTAAGGAAAACACACATTCAACAACATACTTTTATAAAGAATGTAGGCATGATTCTCATTCGATTTCACCCATTCGCGAACTCATTCATTGGTTAGTAAAAATAACGGTACGTACCAATTTTCAGCTGAGACGCTTTATAATTACAGTGGTTACTGCCCGAACATATTGACAGAGAGACAAGCAGATAGACATATATGACAAAATTGACTCAGATCGCCATTCTGATCCATAATATCAAATATATACCGTTTAAAAATATATAATATATAATATTCAATATATGCCAGCTCTCCTTCACTTAAAAAATTCACTTGTGAAACATTGAAAAAATTTTAAATATAAGTTTATGTTCTTGAGCTCCGTCGTCTAAAATACTTACGAAAATATTTTCACTAATAAACTAATATCAGAAAAAGTGAAATTAAAAGATAACTCGACAATGACATCAAGGACATTAATATCATCAGCGTAAAAACAATTGGACAACTCAAATGTACCATTTTACAGCCTCTTTCAACCTATGGGTATTTCCCCTACGAGTAAGGATTTTTCGTTTTAATAATATATATATTTTTTTTATCATACTTTCCGTTTATCACAAACAAAATTTTTATCGTTATTTTTCTTTATAATATTTTTGTTATTTTGACTTTTTTACTTTCACTGTTTATCGACATCCGTTGAAGTTGCACGTTCATATAATGCAATTGGCTGTTTTGACTCATTGTATACTTTTATATACTCATTTTCATACTACAAGCACCATCGAATATGAACATAAATTTCATTTTTCTGCCATTAAATTGTACCACTCGTCTCAAAGTGACATTAATAGCATACTGTACGTAGGTAAGTACATACAAACACATACGACTATACTCTTTACATACTTGTATTGTTATTGTCATTTTGCTGAATTATTAAAATATGGCGAGTTTTCAATCAATTTGTTTATTTTTTTATTTATTGCATTTTGTCGTTGTTTGATTTTATTATGATAGTCATCAATTTCTTTGAGTTTTCACTTATAAAATTTCTTCTTTTTTTATATATATTGGTCGAACGACGTAGATAAGAAAGTGGTTAAGATTTATGACTACAATTCTAATGAATTTAATCGTATTAAATTCCATTATTGAGCTTTTTTTCATTATAACATATTAACTGTTTTGCATTTAGCAAACAGTACAAGTTAAAATATGTAAATAGCTGAAACATTGACTAGTAGCAAATTAGTGGGGCTTAAAATTTAGTGCACAATCCCCATCTCTGTTATCAATATATGTGAACAAATCTACAAATACGTCCACATTTCATCGTTTCAATATTCAATATTGCTTGTCAAATTAAAAATTATATATGAATTATTGGAAATCTTATTCAATTACCCTCAATCATTACAGAAGTAACAATACTACTTCAGCTACTAAGTATATTCAGACTATACAATAACATATAACAATAGAAACTTTTGAATCCTTTTGATGACATTTTTTCTTTTCTCTCTCTCTCTCTATCTCTCTTTGGACATTCCCATATCAAATTCATTGACAACATGTCATTTGAAAATTGAAAACTAATTTATTGTAAAATAAATTTTATTATCGTGCGGGCATTATCATTATTATCATTGTGTAAAAGAATGCTCAAGGCCAAATAAATTAGTTGAAATGTATTGTACAACACATAAATACACACATAAATACTTCAAATTTTATAATTATAATGATGATATTGTCATACATGCCTAGTCAAGTCATAAATATTGGTACACAACTAAACGCATTCATTTCTTCTTGGCTGAAATTTGACAGTTCACATTTATGCTTCATTGCCACGTAAAAAGTTTTTGCCATCAATTGTTTACAATCATGGAATGGGGCAACATCGAAAATCGTATTGTTGTAGTTGGCCTACTAAAATGCAACATGGAAAAAGGCAATATTTTTCGGACGTTTCGACCGCTTGCGATCACTCGCAATTTTGTGTATCGTGCTGTGAAGTTGTTTGAGGATACTGGTGGAGTACGAGACCGTCAAAGATCCGAACATCCGCGCATTGTGAGAACTCCGAAAGCGATCAAAGTCGTGAAGAAACGAATTGACCGAAAACCGCTGCGAAAACTGAAATTCTTGTCGCGGTAAATGCAAATTTCGCAAAAATCCATGTCCTTGAAGATTTGGGACTCATTCCGTACAAGCGATACACTGGAAACCTGCTCACGGCTGCATTGGAGGGAAAACGCAAACGAAAATCGAAAGCATTACGCAGCCGGTACGCTCAGAGACAAATTATGTTTATTGACGAGAAAATCTTCACCGTAGAGGAATCGTTCAATAAACAGCGCGATCGTTTGTATGCTCAGTCATCCAGAGAAGTATCCGAACTCATCACGAGAACCCAAAGAGGCCTCTGCTCCAGGACACAAGGCAAACCTGACTCAAACAACATTCCGGACTTTACATCAACGGATGATTGTCCAGCTGGTACTCCAGACCTCAACCCGTTCGATTACAAGTTGTAGTCCGTATTAGAGGGCATGGCTTGCTCTACTCGACACCCAAATATTGAGTCGTTGAAGCAAGCTCTTGTCCGTACAGTGGACAATTTCCCCGTTCATGAAGTGCGTCTCACGATCGATGAGTGGTCAGATCATCTCAAGTCGTGCTGGAAGGCAAATGGTAGTAATTTCCAATAAGTTGTTCTAACATTTGTAGCCATTGAATAAAAACAATAACAAAATTTGAAAAACATTAATCGTTGGCATCGATTTTTCTGTGTAACTATATTTATGACTTGACTATGAGTATGAGGATTACAAATGATTAATTTCATTATAAAGAATGTAGATGTGGTGTAAATATTAAAATGTTTTTATTTAAATGCTTTTACAACGATTTGTTGGTTGATTGGTTGACTCATACAAATTAATACGAATAAATCTTATTTGTCCAAGGACTTCTTAAATACTGTTAAACACTGTTACCATTCTCCTAATTCTGAGTATGCTATCATTCTGTATATATGTGGTTTTTTGAATCCCAGAGATATATATAATTTCGTCTCACCATTTGATTAAAAAATAAAAACATATATTTATTTCAAATTTCACCTATTTTTTTTTTATTTTACTTAAATTAAGAACAAATTTACAATTGCTGTCTATTTGGAAAATAAACCATCTATTATTAAAGTTATTGTTAATCTAATCTAACGAAAAAAGTACGTTTTAATTAGCAAAGAAAAAACAAGCTACAGCAAACAAACAAACAAAACAAATTCATTAACCTGTTTATATACATGTTCATACTCATAACCAATTATATTACAATTTCTAACTACTAACCACAATATAATAATTTAGATGTAATAATAACTAATGGCAATTTTATCATACATGCTCGTATATATAAATAAAAACAAACAAATATACAAATGAATAGGAATTGTCAATTTTTTACGCAATACTTTTGTATGAAATTTGTTCATATATATAAAAATATGAATATTTAAATAACGAGTAATTCTGTTAAACAAACATCATCACGATAAACGACAAGAGCAATCATTTTACTCTTGACAGTATCATAAATATATGTCATATGCAAATAATAAAACAATTATTTACAAGCATTAAATACATGCATACCTATATATGTAATTATATTTACATTCATAAGTATGTATATGTTACATACATAAATTTGAATGTCGTGGTTTTGGTTTCATATTATATTATACCGTTGCGTATACGTATTATTTATGGCTAGTTAATTTTGGTTGCCTGCTCTAAGGTTTTGTATATGACACATTACATCTATTTATTGTAATACAAAGTTTTCAATCATTTTTCAGAGATGTGAAAAAAAATAGCAGATATCAGTATGTGAGGTAGAAAAAAATACAAAAAGTACATTGCAAATAGGCAGATATAAAATCGTGTTGAATACAAGTTGATATCTGATAATATAAGAATGCATATGTAAAATTTTTCGTTTCCTTTTTTCTTTTTTTGTTTTTTGCTTGCACTAGTTAGGCTCTTAATAAATGTATTTGGTTACGCTCATAAGCATATATATGCCAATTGTAGCGCAATAATTTGACAGTTAATTAATGATGTCTAAACGTATGACGTAGAAAACAAATTATATGTTGAAGAGGCTGTCATAAAAGAATGATCATATATGAATATGAAATATTTTATACATATCACACAATAGATTAAATTTGAAAGTAAAAGGTGTTTTCATAGAGTCTCTTATTTTCAGAATGAAACAAATAATGACTGCATTCGTTAAGAAGTTTAATCTATTTAGAATTAGATATCGGACATACCGATGCGAGAGAGTCCTATTTTTAACCATTAGCTTGAACATCTGAAATCGTATCTCATAATTATTATGCAAATAGAAGCCCCAAACAAGAATGGCATCACTGGCATATCCGAATAGACAAAGGATTGTTTGAATCTACAAAGAAAATAGTTAAAAGCATTCAGATCGCACTGATTTAATGGTAGATTCCTATTAGCTCCAGCCTGTAGAGTTGCAAGAAAATTTTCGGATTCACTGCTCAGCATTCTGACAAATTGTAGATCATATATTTTTCCAGAAGCATACGAATTTTCCTACACCTCGTATATATTATAAATATACAAGGAGCGACAATTATTTATTAAGACTAGAACCATATCTCAGCAACCAAGCGCGCCATCTATGTGTGCGCTCATGCGTTTTGAAGCTTCAACCTTCTTCTACTAACTGTCAAAATTTCATGGCATTTGGTTGACATTTAATGTTTATTGACATTCATTTTACAAAACACGTGTTCGTTTGATGTTGAAATTTTAACATGAAATTTAACACACAGCACTCATTGTTCGTCAATTTTTGGCTCAGAATGAGGTCTGTGTGTTGAATCACCCGCCATATTCACCTGATTTGGCACCGTGCGACTTCTTTTTGTTCCCAAAACTGAAATTGAAGTTGAAAGAATGCTTTTTTGATGACATTCAGACCATACAACGGGCTTCGGCGAGGGTAAATTCCGAAAAATGAGCTGAAACACGTGTTTGAATCACTATTAAATCGATGTAACAGGTGTATTGAATCAGGAGGAGAATAATTCGAATAAATATACCGAAAAATTAGCAGATATAGTGTTTTAATTGGGTTTTCTAGAGGCAGTCTTAATACATAATTGTCGCTCCTTGTACAAGTATGTATATTCAAAAGACCAGAAAATGTTCAAACGAAAATTCTAATTAGTCCCTACGCACAGCCGCAATTAATATCAAGAAAATAATTTTTGGAAGCAATTTAATCACACTTTTCAAACAACCAAAAAGAATCTTTAACTATTTAATTTTGACACCAAAACTCTCAACTCAGCAGGTCAATTTATTTTGATTTCACAATTCTTGTGGTATTCATTTCAATATTCCCTTATTTTAACCATAGCATATGTAATGTTATGGTTAAAATAAGTTTAGAAATCTCAATTAAAAGCCACAAGAAATGAAAACAAACAGTTTTAATACGAAGTTCTACAAAAAAAAATCAGAAAATTAATTCACCTGTTTTTACTATAAATTTCATGTAGGTTAATACAAAAACTTCGAACCCATGTTAACAATAATATGTACTACTCCTTCTATCTTTGTTATATCCTGATTTCACAATGGTAGTCGTGTGTTTGTTCACCTGAATACTAAGACAAATAATGGTTATGTTCGTCATTCCCTACTGTTCAACGGCTGTAAAGTAAAAAGAAAATAGTATAAAATTGAAATTGTAAAAAAAATTGTATTAGAGAAAGAGAAAGAAAAAAAAATTATTTCATTGTTGAAAAAACTTCATGGAAAAATATTTATATGTTTTTGTGAAAATATGAAAAATGAGGGTAGATTGTAGCAACAACAGCAAAAAGTAGCTAGTGGCAAATAATATTTATGAAAGGCAGAATGTAAGCAGCATCAAGAGATGTTGTCGGACAATAATTTTGTTGAGTCATTTATATACGTAGAGGTAACAAAAATGCAAATTAAAAACTGAAAACAAAGGTATATGATTCAGTGTGATAGTATTCAATTTAAATAGGTTTGGTTGTTTACTTCTTTTTCTTTCTTTTTGCAAATTCCCTCTACTTCACTGAGACAATAGTTGATTTGTGGATTATTACACCGAAGTTTAACATACTTATTAAACTTTTAATGACAATTAATCATGAAAATTTATATTCTTAACTATGTCTGAAGTTCATGAAGTGGCCATTTTTTTATTGAACTGATATCGAACCCCAAATTTATAGCTTACTGTATTTTTTTTTTTCAATATTGGGAGGATTAGTCTACTTTTATAAATAAAGTTTTTATAGTAGGTACTCATTTACTTCGTTAATCTGTACAAAGTAGTGAAATAATTTTATATTAATTAGAATAATTACATAGTTATTATTAAAAATTTTATAACATTGAAAGCAAAAACTACTGTTAGGAAGATTTCACTAAGGCTTTCATAGGATGTTAAGGGTGGCATGGGTGTGAAAATGGTGCCAACTCAAGATTAAAGTTTAAACCATTTCAAGGAAAATTGACAAATAACTACAAATTCCCAGAAGTCGCCCATAGAGGGATAAAATGAATGAGCGACCTCCATTAATTTTTTTTCTCTCCCACATTTTTCCGGGACATACGTAGCGCCTGTCTCCACTGCTTAGAGTGGCACCTCTACAAAATGGATATATTTAGTAATTGCACATATGGCGTAACTAGCGGGTTAAAGTATATGACAAACTCTCATATATTTTTTACTCCAAGATTTTCACCAACCATGTTTCTCCCCTTTAAGTGTGCCTTATTGGGACACACATACAAAATAAACTTAAAAATACCTAAAAATCAGTAATGGCCTCATATCTGAGGAGGAATTACCACTAGAGCGGTAAAACGCATATCTAAACTCAACAAAATTTCATCCTCATCAACATTTCTTTGGAACGTGCCTAACCTCTATCTCTATTATTTAGGGGACCTCTATTACAGAATTGATGTTGTATTAAATTTGATCACACCACTTCTCTAAAGGAATCAAGCCTATCACCGATCGCCACATTTTTACTCCCCGACATTTCTTCTGAATAGACTAACTCTTCACCCCTGGAAGAGCTCCCGTAAAAGATCAACGATAAAAAAGTGACTTACAGTCGGACAGGGCCAACCGAATTATATATAAATAGATATATATAAATATATGTAAATAACATGTATATAAAAAGTTGGCTTTCACATTCATCTTTTCTGTTTTATTTCCACTACTCTAGGAGCCACATTAAGAAGTAGGCGTAGGTATAATTTCGGCCTATAATACTAATCCACACCTGAAATATGGTTGTCTTAGATGAAGTATTTTGTAAGTTATGGTGATTATAAAGTTTAAGCTGTTTTAAGTAGTAGGCGTGATTCGCTAGTTTCTCGCAAGTTCATTACAAACGACAATATTATACTTTAGGCTAAATTTGGTTGTGTTAAATTGAAAATTACTGAAGACATGATAGTTTAAACATAAAACAAATTCAAATTCATCTTTCTTATAAATCTAATTATTTTGGCATTGCTAACATACACCTTAAATGTAGTCGTCCTACGCTGAATAGTTCGTAACTTTTAGTGGTATAAGTTCTCTTTCACATTCCGCAACTTTGTATGGGACCGTAGTTGCTCTAGGTAGAAAACTCACGAAGTTCCAGCGGTTTAAATTTTAAAAAAATTCGGTCATTTTGTATGGGGTGTAATATAAACAGTAGGCTTGCATTTCCCAATTCAATTCACCAGTTAAATATGGATAATCTGCACTGAATATTTTGTAATTTATGGCACTTTTTTTGTGGGACTTTGAATGGGAGCCGCATAAAGAAATGGCAACGTCCCCTTATTTCCGACTACAATATTAATCTAAGTGTCAAATATGATTGTTTTAGCTAGAAGATTGCAGAAATTACAGTAATTTAAATTGAAAAGAAATTTAGGCGCTTTGTAAGGGAGCTACTATAAAAAGAAGGCGTGGCTCGCCTATTTTTAGCAGGATTATATATACTGTGTAACATAATTTTACGTATTAAATATTGTTGTACTATATGGTATAGTCGCTTTGAATGCTCGGTGTGGGCGTGTAAGCTACCCGATCATGCTCAATATCAATCACATCCGTACCCTTGGATCATAGGTTACTCATGTCAAATTTAATCAAAATAGCTCAATCAGCCAGGTGACAGACAGACAGACGGACGAACGAATATCGTTAAATCTAAAATTTATCTGACGTAGATCATGAATATTTACAATTTCTATATCTCCTTCTTTCCTTTGAGTAATCCCTTGCAAATACTTAGGCAGGGTATAATAACATATGAAACAAACGTGTTCCCCTTTATTTCAATTTTAATTAAGAATAAATAAGCCATGATTTTACTATTACATGCATTTCCAACTCTATGGTCATACATGAAGAACGTTAGCATAACAGCACAAAATTTTGGCTGTATAATGAAACCATGTATTCCGTAAGTCAATAAGTTCATTATGGTGAAATATCGCATTAACACCCTCCGTACTGTGAGGTGTGGATGTATTGGAAAATGTGAATCAAATCAATAAATAAGCGATAATTAACAATTGTAAGTCGTGATACATGAATTCGATCATTTTAAATACTGTATCCACAGAAACAAAAGAAAAAGTTGAAAAAAATTAATTTAAAATCCATAAGGCTTTTGAACATTCAATTCCAGTGTTATTTGTTGCATTGAACAGTTTTATCGAATTGTACGTAAGTTTGTGTGGAAATTTGGTCAAATCTCTACAGTTTCCCTAAATAATATTTTTCAATCAACTAATTTGCAAGTATTTTCGAATTAAAGCTTCTAAAGAACCTGATCGATACATACATTTGCCAACTAAGACTGCCGTCATTGAGCATATTTCATTATCAGTATTTCACTTTTGTAGCGCCTGTCAAATATCTCCTTATACAACGCTGACTTTATTGTTGAAAAATATATAATATAATTAAAATTTATTCTAAGTTACAATTTCCTGCTAGCAAAATTATATGAAATGTTTTCACAATATACACAGCATATAACGAAACCCTTCTTTTCACTCAATTTATATACAATATTTCATGCAAATTACTTATGAACTTTTGTGAAAATAAAATTTATCCATAAATGAACTGTTCGGAATATTTTATCAAATATGTCTAAAAATTTATATATTTACATAGATATTATATAAGAGAAATAACACTATTTTAACAACATTCAAACATTTTGAAGATAATTCAATTTTCTACATTCTATTCACATTCACAGTATACAAGAAAATAACAGTGAAGTGAATAATGATTATATTAACGGTGAATAAAATGTAGGTATATGTAGGTACGTTACTTTGGATGAAAGTTTGGATGATATAGAAGAAAAAAAACACAACGTACTACATTCCATACTACTCTCCAACTGTTTTCTAATAGAAATATAAAAGGACAGGAATCAAAAAGAGCAATAACAAAAAATAAAGCAACTTTTGGCAAGCGTATTTAAAATACTTTCGCAGATTAACTTGAAATTGTCGTTTAATTAAAAAAAAACATCAACCAAGCAATCCACATTCAAAGGATGGATGATGAAGTGTACCAAATGTATATACATATATAATTTAATAAGTAAACGCGCCCACATACCTTCTAAAGCAATTGTGGCATTTTAATTAAATAACGAAAAATGCAAATGAAATTAATGCAATATTAAACCTGAACGATTTCATGGGGATTCCTTTTATTTTTCTACACTATTCCATTTTTACATTTCTTCTAACAATGCTTGCTCAACTTTAACGTTATATCGAATTGACTATGATGTCATTTAGGATTTAAACGTCAATGGAACGAAAGCTAGTGAGAGAATATCAACATTCAGTAGAATACAATTGCCATTGCCATTGCATTGCGTTAAAAGTGGAATCAAATTGAAAAATACATAAAATTAATTAACACCCCTCACTACTTCTTGGACTCAAATAGCAACGGTGCGACAATGATGATGATGACGACGGTGATAATGATAATTATGATGATAATAATGATAATACCTTATAACATTAGTAAATGTTCACGCATAATGGAGTAGCGGAATACTCAGTGTTACACAAATAGTGTGAATTGAATGGACTGGAACGTTGAAAATCGTTCAATCGCATAGCGAGTGTCTTTTAGTACTTAACAAGCGAAATTGATTGAATTTTCTTTTTCTCTCTTGTTTCGTTCTTGTTCCACAATGATATTCTCGATTCCTTTATTCTATTGTTCATCGTCCATAAAATTAATAAAGTTAAATACGAGAGTAAAGACCAGAGTGAATGTTCATTTCAACACTTCGTACATATAATGAAGTGTACTTTGTTAAATTAAACCAATCAAAAACAAAACCCACCGCTCATTCAATTGTCTAACCAACTAAGTAATCAACAAAAATTACAAAACATTGTGACAATTTTGTGGAAACTGTATTTTAATTTGGATTAAACGTGCACACTCGCGATTAATTGATTTAATTTCAACTCCACTTACTTTCGTGCTGTTTTTTAAATGCTATTCCATTTTGGTTCTTTTTTTTAATTTATATTGTCTTCTAATTGAAGAACTATTGTTTTCATGAATATTGAAAATTAGTTATATTATACAGAATATGAGGGATGAAGTGTTACCAAGTTCATGTCACTTTACGTTTTAAGCTACAATTTATGATTTAGAGTTTATAATAAACCCACACGAAGAAAATACATATTATCGGGTTGATGACATAACCATTTCTGTACGTATTTGTGATTGCTGTTGTATTTGAAACATTAAGTAAAATATTTGGAATCGCTCTTAGAGGGGTAAAAAGTATGACCAACTTCCATTACCAAATATCCCAGGTTGCTGATAAAGGTGTTTTTTTTTTTGCTGCATGAAATCTAACGATTGGGTTTGACAGATGAAAATTGTCAAACTGTGTTGACATTTCTGTTCAGTAAAATTTGCCATTTCATCACCAATCGTGTAACGCCAGAACAAGACTTCCAAATTGTGGTATTTTATTTTCAAAAAAATAATTCTGTTCGCAAAGTGCATAGAGCAATTCGTCCAATTTATTGTATTGAGTGATGAAGCTGATTTTTGGTTGAACGATTACTTTAATAAACAAAATTTAACAATCAAATTGGCGACAATTTTCTTTCCAGATGCGATCATATTAATTAACCTTCTCGTTCTTGCGATTTAACCCCTCTTGACTACTTTTATGGTGTTATGTTGTCATTGGTTTATGCCGACAAACCAGGAACTCCTGAAGCGTTGTAAGCAAACATTCAAGCCTCCATTGAAGAAATACGGCCAGATTTATTAAAAAAAGTGGTGAAAAATTTGATCGAGTGGAACATGTTACCGTAGCCGTGGTGGACATATGCTCGAAATCATATTTAAAAAATAAATGACATGAAATTATCTCAAAGATTAAAATAAAATAAAAATTGCATTCCTATAATGTGTCTCTCTTTTATTTTAATTCAAAGTTTTAAAGCTCTTAAAAAAACACCCTTTGCGTGGGGTAAATTTTTGTCAAACCCCCATTTAGTTTTAATACCCTACTCTTGTTGGACATACCTACTCTTAGAGGAGCTCCCATGCAACCAGTGAACTTAAAATAAAAAAATAACGCCATAATTGCCCACTGTACCGGTGAAGAGTATGACCCCTTAACTCCACCCCTTAAATGGCCCCGCTACAAACTGATTGCTTTAAATTGTACGAAAACACCATAAGGGGCCCCTAACTTGTGACATGTTCGAGGACAATTTTAGAACACAAGACTTATTGGGCGTTGGTCATACATTTCTCCGCTCAATAGCACTCGTTTGTTACTACTACTACTACTATCCTTCCATTGGAGTTTTGATTTTTTCCTTCATTGGCATCGGCGTCGATTTCAAAGTTCGTTTGGTTTCTAAACGTCTGCCGTTGTATAATCTAGGTGGGCTTAAATTGCAAAGCCCACAGAATTATCTGCGAACCAATCTTCAATCGAAAATTATGTGGTGGCATTCCAAGTATATACAATGAATTTAATAATTCAGTTGGATAATTTACTGCTTCGTTTTCATTAACGACAGTGTCGATTGATTTGAAAGACATCAGCTCGACTGGTAATGTTTCGTCAACATTTTTCGCTGCAAAAATCACCAGCTAGTAGTAAGATAGAATCACCGAATATTTTGTCGTTACCGTTTAAAACTTGCATAGTTCTATGTAATGCTTAGAGTGAATGAGCCATTGTACATTCATCCCAGATAGCGATAGAACTCTTTTGCAACACTGTAGCTATTACCCGTTTTTTAAGGTTACATATTGAGTTCGGCGTGTTGGGCTCATCTACTGGCATCTTGAGTGGTGAATGTGCCGTTCGTCCACCATCTAACAAAGCAGCAGTAATGACGATGCAATTACCAAAGTCTCCAAAGGATAAGTGATATTAATTGGCCAATTTGAAATGTTTTTGGTTCGAGTCGTTCCGGCATGTGAAGAAGTGAACTTGCTATTGTACGCATACACAACAATAACATTGAACTAAAATTATCAATAATTACAACATCTTAGTTGAAGTTGTTATTGTTACGAAATTTACTAACCGATTTAAACTAATAAAAACTACGTTATTTTTTAAGTTGAAACCAATCATACACGTCCACAAAATTCATTGAAATCGGTTAGGCGGTTTCAGAGATTAGTGTGGACGAATATAGTGACATAGTGATACTTTATAAATAGTATATATATTTCTTACCATAATAATTAAAGTCTAATACATAATCATTCAAAATTACTTTTTGTAAAACAGGTAAAATGCGTATATATCGTACCACAAACTTTTTTTTCAACTAAGAATCGATATTTTTAGTTTTTCTCTTGCTGATACTTACTTTCTTACTTATGTGGCCATAACAACCGAAAATCGATTTAGGACGAAAATAACATGCTTCGCCAGCCATCTCTGTTCTTTGCTAGCTGGCGCCAGTTAGAAATTCCAAGTGCCGTCAGGTTCTCCAGTGCTTGGTCCTTCCACCGCAGGTTAGGTCCTCCTTCTCTTGCTGATACTTGTGTTAATATGACTACTAAGTTTAAGAAGTTTAAATATCTATTGGAAATAATTTACATATTTGTTTACTCTATATGTACTATACATATATCGTACATATTAATCGCCTCAATACACTTGTATTAGGATCGTTATACCAAATTTCGAAAGACAAAAAGTTTGACTTATAAATTAATTCAAATCATGTTCGTAGTAGAATTTCTAAATCACTTTCAAGATATTGTGACATTAAATACAACAATAATTTACCAATTTTTTAAACCTTCACATCAATTCAAAAACGAAACTATATGCTGAATAAATATTTCCCCTAATTGAATCTACTTTTGATGGTTGTCACTGTCAATATAATGTGGCTAAGGCAAAAATTCAAAATGTTTACATAGACAATATTTTGGTGAGAATAAAACTCGTCTATGCAATTGATTTTGATAACCACAAAAAACTGATTTACTCTATTTCTACAGATACGTATACACACACATACTGATTGCTTAGAAACTTCAAGATAATGGACATTATTGCATGCCAATCAATATCTATATAAGTACATAAATGCTATAGCTACATTTAATGAGATTTCTTTTAAGCATTAGCATTTTCTCTTCTTTAATTTCTAACATACATACACATAATACCTGACATTTTACATACATACATTACATACTTTAACTGATAATGCGGAATGTACTATGTTGGCTCACGGATAGCAACACTAACCAACCAACCACCTAATTCTGCCATCAATAATGATATAACCATCACCATTGCTTCTAATATCATTATACGACAGTTGATCGGTAAGTACATGTATTGGAAATGCAAAGAAAAATTGTTCCTAACTGTTTTTATTACTGTAATCGTATAGAAAAAAAAATTTTAAAATCGCCTACTGTTTGGATATTGACTTTTTTGTTACATTACCAATTTATATATATATGAAAATCTAATAAATGTATCAAAAAAATCATATCGGTTTGAAACAATCAATCATTAACATCTATTTCTGAAAAATCATAGAATTATAACGCCACCTATCTTCAAGGGCGAGTACTTAAAAATCCGACCACCGTATATACATACAAGCACTATTCGTAAATGCTTACCTGCGACCATACTAGCCACTCAGTGGCTATGATATGCCTGTCAGTCAGATACCTGTCTGCCTGCCTGCTTGGCTATTTGGTTACTTACTTGCTTGCCATTGTAGATTTCGTTTAATTTCACGAATGATAAAATTCAAATGATTATTTCACAGAGTTCAGAGCATCAAAATTGTCTTAAATAACTTTAATGACGACGAACACACATTCGTACATTTTTTTATTCACTAGCCGAATCTAAGCTATTATGTTTGACAACAATTTCCAAGCAATTCCTAATGATAATGATGTTGAAGCATGGTACGTACCAACAAAATGCATAGATAGTAGTTAGTTTTTATGTTTATTTCCTGTACATCTAAAAATTTAATTTGTTCGATGTACTTACTATAGATTGATTCTATATTAAATCGTCTCCGCTAAAATACTGATAAGAATAAATAGTTGAACAGCTACATTACTTTAAATATTCTTGTAGAAAATTAATATCTATATATTTTCATAAAAGTAGTTCTTTGGAAAAATTCTGTAAAAAGTAAGACTGTACGATTTATTGTTTAATCAATATTCTAATTAATTTGATTGATCAAATATCAATATTATTCTATAAAAAGTAAGGCTGTACATATAATCAATACTCTAATTAATTCAATTAATCAAATATCAATTTTATTTGAGTTATCGTCAATCATTCTAATTAAAAGTATAATTTCAATGATTAATCAGATTAAAAAATTAATTTGATTAATTTTCATTTTATTATAATATTTTAATTTATTATTCATATATTTATTTAAATTTAATTTAAATCATAGTTACGACTATAAGAAATTTATGATTCAAAAAAGAATTTCAAAAAAAAAATAAATCCAAAAGCGACATCTTTTGTTTTTCTTATCAAAATTTTAATTAATCGAATAACTTTTATTTATTATTATAAATTTTAATAAGTGATTAATTGATTAATAGGAATTTTGGTTAAGTAGATTTTTTACCAAACAATGCCACAATGAATTTTGAAATTTAAAATCCTATTTGATGAAAAAGATTCATATTTGGATCGACTAAAATTATAAAATGAATAGTAAAAAAATTCAAATTAAATATCCTCAATATAATAATACAAAATTCTTTTGATAACACTAATATAAGATTTGTATGATTTTGCAATATATTTTAGCTTTTCAATTTAGCTTTTAGAAGGATGCTGTGGAAAAGTTGTATGACTAAGAGTCTACCGCGTGGAATCGGAATCAGAGATTACTTGAAATAATTAGTGGTATTAGGGGAAATATGTTTTTGAATAATATATATTTTTTTAAAAGTGCAAGTCGTGGATATCTTTAGCAAAAATACTCTTTTTAATTGTTAAATCAAATGAAATTTTACTGATAAGAAAAATCCGAGAGAATCCTATAGGCGAGATTTGACAAAAATGGTATGATAACATTTGTGATACTATTAACTCAGTCCATTTTTAAGACTATGTCATTCTTTACAGTTATTTAATTATTTATTTCGCGGTTGCAACCGAAAATCAATGGATCCAAAGATCTTGAAATAAAAGTTTCACTCGAAAACTTCAAGCTTTCAAGATCAAAGTAGCACCTATCAGCAAGAGATAGCCCAACATGCACAGCATTTTAATTAATATGATAAGGAAAAGAAACTGATTAATTAAAAGAATGATTTTAAATTTTTTGCAGCACCTACAATTTTGTTATTTTCTTGTTTTTTGTTTTTTTTTTATTTATTATTATTTCTTCCTCGTTAACCCTGAAAACAATCAATCAATTTGGGTAAACAATTTGTGCAATTACGAAAATTGCTCTTTCATGTACACTTAAAAATTACTTAAAACACTTACTGGGTGTACATATATGTACATACATATGATATATACATTTATACATACGCACATGAGTACGTTTAACTTAATATGAATACAACAGTATTTTATTTTTGATTCTTCTTTTTTCCCCTTTGGTACACTCATCCTTTTCTGTAGTACGAATATAATCATTCTTGTACAGAACAGCACCCATACACAAGCACACACTCATATATTGTATGTATAATATTTCGTATATGTACCTACCTATATTGTATACAAATTTATTCCTTTTGCATGTTTTGCCTTATGCCAGTGGCTATAATGACAATGACGATGAAAATAATGATGATGATGATGATGATGGTAGTAGTGGTGGTAATGGTGATGGTGCTGATGAAGGTGATGATGATGATGGCAGAAAATTCAATTTAAACAATTTTCACTGACTTTTGACAAAGTCACACTAAACAACTCTATTAGGTATAAATGCCTGTTTATTTGGTTGTGTGTGTTTATATGAGGGTATGTGTATCTTTCTTCTCCAACTAATACACAATACGTACAAACCCTTTATCATATCTTTAGCAAAGCATCCAGTTGTTACCCATATGCATACAAAGACATACTCGTACATTATGAGTATGAAGCACGCAGTCAAACAAATACACATGCCTACTTACTTATAGTACATAGACAGACAGACAGCAGTACAAATAATAATTTTGTGAAATATTTGCATACGTTGCATAAACGACATATTTGCGGGCCAACGAACATGACATCGCGCCAAAATAACATTTAAATAATATTGTCACTGTACGAATGTATACATACATACATACATACGTACATGTATGTCTTTGGTTTACAAGTTATACACGTATATAGCATTATTTAGTATTGTTGCCGCCTGTAACCCTTTTCTACATTCTGTTTCCATTTGTGTTGCTTTTTTAACATAACTTCGTATACACATACAAATACATAAAGTGACAAATTTAACAACTTTTCAATTTGAATATATGTATGTGTACTCATGCATGCATGTACAAATGTATGTCTATGTCGTTTGTCGTTACAACAACAGCTACAATAATGATTACTACAACAAAAATGAATGTAAAAGTTTTTGTGGTCGTTGATGTTGAGTTCATATCGGTATTTTATTAATTTTTTTACATTTTATATACATAAGATCTGTTCAAATATTCAGAATATTTTTGTTTGCGTTACGATAAGTATTACTTTGAATGAACTATGAATAAAAAACTGTTTGAAACATTTTTTCACAACCTTATTTAGTTAGTTTAGTTTATACAGGCAGTTTATATAAGCAAGTTCCACTCGGAGACTTGTTAGCTCATTGCGATACTCCGTGTAATACAAAAGTGACCTTTCACTCCTTTTAGCTAGTAGTTGTGAACCATCTTGCCAATTAGGCACACAACACTCTCACAACACTTCAAATATCCCTTCAGCTAAGTGCTGGGAGAATGTTAGTGCTTCCACTTTGGGCTACATACTTTAAGATATTTAACATCTTTTTCTTTTGTTATCGTCTTGATTAAATTTCATATTTTCTTAAGTAATACAAAACTGTCGTACCGATCCATGTCGAGCACATTTATCGGTCTCCTTGTTGTTTACTAAACCTCAATGGTCGGGGACCCAACAAAACTCAATCCCCTTTTTGAGTAAAAACAAAGGTTTTCTTGTTTTACTTCTAGTTTTATTTCACATAATTTAAGCTCCTCGGACTGCAGTATTCGATCTAAATCTCTTTTTCCGTTGACTGAGTTTTAAGTTGTTGAAAAAAGAAATAGTCCTTGTGTCGGACAAATCTAGTTAACCCGATGTAAGCGTCAGTAAATCGAAACCATATGCGTGTATCTCAGCAAAACTATGACTGAGCTGCAAGAAAATGAGAGATACATTTTTAAATATCTTATTTTAGGATTATATTTTCTTAATGCAGTTTCTAGACGTTCTTCGCAAAATTCTACACATTTTTCTGCAGCTCTAATGTACATAAAAATATGTAAGAATGTTCGCGAGTAGATGAGTGCATAAATTGTTTAAATGTATGAGCAAAGTTGGGTATACGTATACGTATGTATGTAAACATATGAATATTTGTACATCATACATATATACATATGTACATATATATGCATTCATATACATATATGTACTTTGTTATCTATCTATTTGTCAGTTTTTGTGAGTGTTTGTTTATTTGTTTGATTGTTTGCTTAATATCTGCAAGATAAATTAAACATTCATATCAGTCAGTTTATTTACTTAAGCAAATTGAGTTTTCATAGATGATATGATGAAATTTAAGTGAATCATATTATGAGGTTACATTTACATACGCGTACATCGCATATATGGATACACACAGACATTGCTATACAATCATATAGATAATTGCGTGTATCATCATCATCATCATAATCACATGCGTATAATGAATATGTATATGTATGCGTAAAATTGCATACGTATATACATACATATGAATGTGACATGAATATATTTATTTGTTTATCATTGTTCCTCCATTCAAAGCGTGTTGAAAATTAAATTGAAATTACAATGCACAACATTTTAAAATTCACTGAAAATTGTTGAAACCAAATTGAATAAAAATTGAATATGAACAATTATACGAAATGTTAATGATTTCTTTCGTTCTGTCTCTCTACCTCTTTCACCCTCTGCGTTTGAATTAAAAATGGAAAACAATTTATAAAGAATAATGACATATAATTATAATAAAAGTGATTTTTTTATTTATTTAATTTTATACAATAACATGTATTAATTGAATACAAATTGAATTCAATTATATTCTAATTAAATCGATATAAAATCAATTTAAAATTAATATCTACTGTCTACGTTGAATGTGAAATCGAGTATGGACATT
Organism: Megamerina dolium; assembly: GCA_963854835.1. NCBI lineage: Eukaryota > Metazoa > Arthropoda > Insecta > Diptera > Megamerinidae > Megamerina > Megamerina dolium. The sequence continues at coordinate 55,248,976 of OY978528.1, read as the reverse complement.
TAAATGTGGTACTTGTGAAATAAAATGAATAAATATTTTAAATTAAACCATACCAAAGCATGAATATTAATGTTTCTATGATGCGTTTTTATCGAATTAATTTTATTTTACGTTAAAACTTGCTAGTAGGTATATATATTTCATGCACGTTCTCCGAAAGGAAATATAAGTAAAAAGAAGCTTACTTGCTTTATGAAAGTACACAATTTATTTTTCTTATTATTTTTGGTTTGCATTGCATTTCTGCAATTCCATAAACATACATATATTCTCATATACTTACTATATATAGTACGTCTGTGTTTGTTTTAGATTTTCGTCATCCTGTCGGCGATTTAAATAATCATATTTTTATTTCATTTGTTTGTATTTGTTGTTGTTTTCCTATTATTGCGGCGACAGTTTTGAAATTTGTTTTTGTTTTTTTTTATTTTTTCTCACACAATATTGCTACAAGTAGAAATATAGTATATTCATATCCTATACTGCCAACAAGTACTTACACAATAATATCAACCAGATAAGAGAGATGCATCAAGCCAGTAAGGATTTGATATCATTTTCATTGCTTTTAGCGTAATAGCAATGCGACAGAAGTTTTTCATAAGAATAGGAATATTCATAAGATGACAAGTATTCCAAATGAAAAATATATTTATTTTTTTGTATGCATTATAGGTAGAAGCAAATATGATTTCCTAGTTCGACTTTGACAAGTTTGTAATTTGTGAATTTAAAAAAAAAAACAATGAATATTATTTAAATGTTTAATAAATTTTGAATACTTTCGCCTGAAACTATAGCAAATTGATCTAAAAGTGCAATATGTCTATGCTTTAATGCAACTTTCCCCTGAAAGTATGTTATACGTATATGTATAATTATGTTTGGAGTGGCGTATTTACATGTAAAAATTCAAATATTAATTCTAATCCTAATCTCGAACAACTTAGTGCATCATTTTGCCTTTCTAATTATTGTATTATTTCTCTATTTACTTTTATATTATTGGGTACGCAAGTTCATTTTAAAAGTGTTTTCCTTAATTTGACACTGCATTTAAATATATTGATACAATTTTTTTATTCAAAATATATTCTATCGAAAGTTACATCTTTTTCCCATCTTTGGGGGAGCGTATGAATTCCGTACCAATGAGTCAATTTTTTATACCTTCAACTGAAGCGGAATATGCTTCACTTACTGGATACTGCATACTGCATTGATGAAAACAAATGAAACAATGTGTGGGCTGTACGACAGGTGGGGTAAGACTTTCCATCCGCTATTTTCCAATTCAGTTTTAAAGGGTTTCGCAACATGTGGCCGAGCATTGTCCGGTTTCTTAAAGACAAATTGATGTTTAGCAAATAAATTTAGCCCTTCTATTATTGTCAATAATCTAAAAAATGTTGCCATAATTTTGTAAACGAGTCAGTTTTGTTTGCACTTCTTACTAGTTTATGAATTATTTTTAATTGAGACAGTAAATAAGAAAGAAAGTTACGACTCAAGATACTGTAAAAGTTATCGAAATTTATATCTCTAGAGAGCAACATATTTAACCCTGAAAGGGTAATCTCTATAGCTCTTTTCCCATTTCTCTCTACATTCGCCTGTCATACTGCAGACGTCAAGCGGCGTGAGCGTAACGTATCGTAAGTGCTTTTTTTGCAGCAAACGAAAACAAACGTCGCTCCGTACGTCGACCAGTGGAAATAAATCGAAAAAAATTTACAAAAGATCTCATCAAGAACGTGACACAGCTCCTCAAAGTAGATCAAACTTCATGAAAATAAAAATGCGTGATTATCATTTTAAGGCATGGAAAAGGAAAAATCACCATATACTCGTACTTATTTGCTGTTTGCTGCTATTGAACAGAAATATATCACGGAATTTTTTGACAATAAAATATTTGACACAGCGATTACAAGTGTGATTTAAAATTACCACTTTAAAGCATGAAAATAATAAAAATGTTAAAATTTATAGGTGCAGAAAATTAAAGTTCCGATGAGTTCCGTAAAGCTACAGTATGGACCTTTGACATTCAGGACATCACAATTCTCAACCCTCAAAATTCAACAGCTTTCAAAAAAATATGGCACACTTTCAGGATCGCATGTTATAATAATTTCATATACTTACACATCTACATATATAATTTTTTTTTAAATACTAAGAATTTATTGAATCTTTCTACTATTCGGAGAAACTCACAATAAGTATTCAGATCTTACAAACTAACTTAAAAAAATCTCCTTACAGTCGGCTGGGGCCGACCAAACTATACCCTGCATATGTAGATTTGTATATAAAAAGTTTACTCGAATATCCAACTTTTCTTTTATTTCCACTTTTCGAGAAACAATTTTTGCATATACTAATAATTTACACCCGAAATATGGTTGACTTTGACGAAGTAAAAGGATTTTAAGATAATTCCGAGGCTTAGTATGGGAGCTATATAAAAAGTGGGCGTGGCTTACCACTTTCTAGTAAATCCAATTAATTTTTCAATGTTAATCCACACCTTAAATTTGGTGTCCTACGTTGAATAGTTTCTAAGTTATGGTGGTTAACATTTTTGTTTAATTTCCTCAACATTGTATGGGAGCCCCAATAAGAAGAGGGCGTGGTACGCAGATTTTTCGCCAGATTATTTCCGACTACGATATTAATTTAAGTGTCAATTATGGTTATTCTAGACAGAAGATTGTAGAAGTTACGGCAGTTTCAATTTAAAAGAAGTACAGACACTTTGTATGGGAGCTACGCTAGAAAGTAGGCGTGGCTCACCCACTTTTGGCGAGGTTATAAAGTAGTATAATATATTTCTATGTGCAAAATATTGTTGTCCCAAGTGGTATATTATGTGAGTTATAGCAAGTTAAAGATTTTGAAAATTTCGAGGTTAGTCGCTTTGAATGCTTGGTGTGGGCGTGATTATTGACCGATCATGCCCAATATCAATCCCCTCCGTACCCTTGGATCATAGATTACTTATGCCAAATTTCATCGAAATAGCTCAATATTTACTCAAGTTATCGTGCGAACCAGCCAGGTGACAGACAGACGGACGGACGGACGGACGGACGGACGGACGGACATCGTTAAATCGAAAATTTAATCGACGCTGATCACGAATATATATCCATGTCTATATCTCCGGAGATTCCTTCAAGTGGACACAAACATCTGACCGAAATGAATATACCATGCATATTGCATTATGCAGGGTATAATTATGTGATATTCCCTATGTTCCATCACAATTTGTTGAGTCACGAAGTTTAGCAATTACACGGAGTATTCAATGTGTCTGTTCTTCTTAATCGTCTATGACCTGTGCTCAGCAACAATTGCCTAGCAAAAGGATTCGGATGGTTGTGTAATTTTTGAATGTAGCTTCTGCAGGACTTTGCAACTTTCTCAGAAATTGTGGGTACATTCAATCTCGATGGATGTTGTTAACGTTCCTCATATACCAAGGTGCGTTTACAATAATTCGCAGGCACTTGGATTGTATTCGCTGGAATTTTCCGATATTTGAGGGAGATGCGGTACTCCATAACTGAATACCATAAGTCCAGAATGGCTTCAGGATTGCTTGTGCATGTGCGCTCTTTGATTCCTTGACTTTTATGCGCCATTTTGCTAACCAGATTTCGAGAGAATCGACATGAGTCTGCAGGAGTTTAATAGCTTCTACGGGGTTAGAGCAAGAGCACAATATTTCCATATCATCAGCAAAGGTCGTTATGAATACACAGTTATTGTTGAGCATATCTGAAGTGTATAAGAGATACAGTAAGGGTCCCAAAACGCCTCCTTGTGGAACGCCAGCGTGAATATCCAATAGATTTGATGTATAATCCTTGTGATGTACGAGAAATTTTCTTTTCATGAGATAGCTACTAAGCATTGGCGAGACATTTGCAGTCAGTAATAGTTTGAGTTTGTAAATAAGGCCGTCATGCCATACTTTATCGCAAGCTTCAGTGATATCAAGAAAGACAGCTGAGCAATACTTTTTTTCTTAAAAAGTGTTCCTTATCAGAGTTGGAATGCGATGAACTTGCTCTATTGTGCCGTGCTGTTTTCTAAAAGGTTGAGATTAATAAACGGAGTTATATTTATGACAAGTAGCTTTCCGAGTACTTTAGAGAGTAGAGACAGGAGGCTGATAGGTCTGTAAGATGCAACTTTTGTAGGGTCTTTTCCTGGTTTTGCTATCATAAAAATTTTTGAAGTTTTCCAGCATTTGGGATAGTGTTTAATACGAAGGATAGCATTGAAAATGTGCATGAGATGAATTACTGAAGCTGAAGGTAGCTCTTTTATCATTTTACCGGTAATTTTATCAGGTTTAAATCTTTGTAAATTGCTTTGAATATGTCCTTCTTTTTAATTTTGAGCGTTATTGAACAATATACAATTATATGACTATCAAAGCAAATGCCTAAAAGTATGCAACATTTTCGGGCAAACAATTAATTGTATGATTTTTGTTTTATAGTTGCAATTACATATCTCACTATAAGATCGGTAATGGTCGCTGAAGCACAAACTACCAGCCATTTATTAAAAAAATGTGACGATTGCAGATTTTAGACCTAAAATTTTCTAACATAGGAAGATAGTGTATGTTTACCCTATCAGGGACAAGTCAGTTTCTCTTTCATCTTCCTCAGATCATATTTATATACAATTTAAATGGCATAAAGTTATTTACCAAATAAAGCCAAAAATTTAGGTTATCTGAATATTTCATCATTTCAATTCGAAATTATGACACACTAAATATATTAATGTAACCAAAAAAGTCAGTTTCTGAACAACATATTTCTATTATGAATTTGTACTTCTTGTTGATTCAAAAACTTCCACTTTTAACTTTACTTGTGTGTAAACTGGTACAACTGCAAGTATGTGCGTTATTTGTTATATTTCTTTAACTTTCCCTTTCCGTTTGAGGTTTTCGCTTAGGGCGGCATCAACAATAACAACAACAATCATACTTAAGAACGCAAAAAAATACAAAAAAATCTCCAAAATTGTGTTAAGTGAAAACACCTGAGAAATTTTTCATCCAATTCCTTTTTCCGTAAGCATTTCCTTATATACTTGAGAATGCATACATACTTATGTAGATACATATGTATGCACATCCGTATTTATGAACATGAGCGCAGTCATAAGTTTTTGTATCCTTCATTTTTTACTCTCCTCTTTTTTTTTCGTCATAGTTTACATGGTTTAACTCGTTTTCACCTTTCGTACATATATTTAAGTGCTTAGAGCGAGAATCATATTCTGTGTTTTGTATCATATGTAAGAAGGATATATTTTGTGCTACATATTTTACGTATATAACACATAGAAAATGTCATAATGTTGGTAAGCTGCAGCAGTACCTGCTATCATTCAAGTGTCAGTCAGTCGTAACAGCTTCAATCACAGTTAGTTACAAATGCGATAATAATGACGATGATCATGATGATGATAATGATGATAATGATAATGTTAATGATGACGACAACAGAGTTGACGACTATACTAAAGAATGACGAAAGCCCACAAAAGTGCCTACTTATGCTTATGATGCTGGAAATACTTGAGTATCCACTCGACATAAGTGGGAAATCCTTATGTCGTCAAAAGCGTATATCAAAATGTTTTCAGCATTTTTCTGCTATGAAACGTCATCATTACTGTTGCCAATGTTGTTCAAGTTGAGCGCTTAAATGAGATTACTTATGCTATATACGTATTATATTATATAGGTGTTTGTTGCTAATGTACTTGATTCCACACTTTACTTTTATGCTATTTGGGGTAAAGCTACATAAGTAATACATAGGTACAAGCAAAGCGGGCGAATCAGTACTAAGCAATTAAAAACAAAAGTTCGTAATGAGTTTAATTGTATATACTTTAGATGAAATGAAATAATTTTTTGATTTTTCGCAATAAATAAAGCTTAATTATTAGCGAAGCAAAGAAATCAATAAATGTATGCAATTAATTGTGCTCATATCATTCTTCTCATGTATCTGTATGCTTTTAAATACTAGTCACATATTCAATTTATATTATTTATTCGACATCTTATATCCTTCCTTTTTTCGTCCCTTCCTTCCTTCCTTCCTTCCTTCCTGCCATTTATCTCATTACTTTTAACTTTTATCCAATAAATTATGCTTAATTCATTAATCAACGATATAATAAAGTTCACGCTTTCAACGTAACATAATTATGCCTTAATTTACAACCACATCTCATTCATACCGGTTACAGTTGAACGCATAATTATCCTAAGCCGTACGTGTGTGAAAATTGTTGCTCAATTATTTGCAAAATCTTAATGGAATGTATCTCTAATTTCTTATTATACCCTGCATAAGTATATGCAAGGTATATTCAATTCGGTCAGGTGTTTGTAACCACTTGAAGGAATCTCTGGAGATAGAGAAATATATATATATATTCGCAATCAGCGTTGCTTAAATTATAGATTTAACGATGACGCTGTGAATTAGTTTTGTAAGGATAACTGGATTTACAAAAAAATTGGATAGATACGATCACAGTTGATAGTAGCGCCCATCCAAAATGATTGAATTTCTTTTAAATTAATCTTCTGATAATTCCAATAGCCATAATTAATACTTACATTAATATGGTAGTTAGAAATAACGTGCCACGCCCACTTCTCATTTGGAGTCCCATACAAAGTTGCAGAAATTTAAAAAAAAATGTAAACCGCCCTAACTTAGTAATCGTGGGACAACCATATTTAGGTTGTGGATTAGTATTGTAAAAATAACGAGATTGACAAGAAATGGGTAAGCCACGCCTACTGTTTATAGTAGCTCCCATACAAAATGACTGAATTTCTTTCAAATTCAAACAACTGTAACTTTGGCAGTTTCTTGCCTAGACCAACTCTAATTGAAACTTGCATTAATATGGTCTTCGGGAATAATCTGGCATAAAATCATCATGCCACGCCCACTTCTTCTCCCATATAAAACTATTCAGCGTAGAACAACCAGATTTAAGATGTAGATTGGTATTATAAGAACAACTAAACTTACAAGAAATCACCGAGCCACGTACACTCTTTATTGTAGGCCCCATACAAAGTTACAGAATTTCTTTTAAATTGATACAGCTGTAACTTCGGGAGTATTTTGTTTAGTACAACCATAATTGACACTTCAATTAATATCGTAGTCGAAAATAATATGGCATGAAAGCGTCATGCCACATCCACTTCTTAATTGGGCTGCAAGATTTACAAGAAAGGGGCACGGCACGCCCAGTTTTTATATTGCTCCCTTAGTAAGCCTCGGAATTATCATAAAAATCCCCTTTAAATTATTCCCTTTAAAACTCCCATAACAGAATACTTATAAAACTGGTGAGCCATACCTTCTTCTTAATGTACTTCATACAAATTAGTGGAAATAAACGAAAAAGATGGATGGATATGATAAAAGAAAAAGATGGATATATATCTACATATGCTGGGTATAATTTGGTCAGCACCAGCCGACTCTAAGGTAATTTTTTGCTCTTGTTTCTATTTCCTTTATTACACTTTTCTTTTGATAAATTTCGAAAGAAAGAATGCCTCTTCGTTTTTTCAGCCAGTTTCACATATAAGCCGCATTATAATTTCACATTTTAACAACTAATGTATCATGGCTTATTATAAAAACGTTTATTTGATTCGGGTCCAATCCCCGGCTGAAGCATAACAATTTTAATATCGAATAGATTTTTCTTTCGAATGATACCCACCTGCCGGCAAGCAATTGGCAATTCTTCCGGAAGTAACAATTGGCCATGGAATAGCTTCTAAAAGAACTCTGTGACAAAGCTCAGAAATAGTGATGTCGCAAGAGTTCTGAACCGGCTAAAATAAGGAAGTCCCACCTAATACTGTCCAAGATTGCACAACAGTAATTGCGGATAAGTTCGGCCAAAGAGCCCTTCGGAGCTTATAAGTACCACATATTTATTTTATTTTGCAATGGTTTTTGTTTGTTGCCCAATCAATTATAGGAAGTAGAAAGCAGCATTATTAGCCCATTTGATCTTCCTACTATTGGAAAGGTAAAATGTTTTTCAAGCAAAAAATATATATTTAAAATGTGTGAAGAAGATCTATTGCTGTACTGTAATGCATTTGAGCCAAAAAAATCAGTGAATTTTCTAAAACTATTAAACTATTGCACTAAGTGTTCATTCAGTTACGCTATAACATCTTAAAAGAAACTAAAAATTAAACAATAATCTTTTCAAAACCACCTTCTACGGCCTTCCCAACATAATAACCACTTCATAATGTAACTAAACACTAAAATAAAGAAAATTTTCTACAAAAATATAATATTTAAATTCTAAATAACTACATACTTTTACTATTCTCATTTTAAAGTGAGCATTATTACATCTCACTTTCTTGTTCTTCGACTGAAAACTATTATTTTTAGTATTTCATCTCTTGATATTATTATCTATACTTACGAGTGGACTACTACTACTACACTATATAATAATTTACTCTTTGAGTACTTAGTTGATGCACTATGCAAATTTTTAATTACATACACATACATATACTTAGTACATAGATATTCATTCCATTTTCTTAATTGCCGTTTACTTATTATGGCTGATAAAGATTAAAGATGAACTTTATAATCAGTATAATCTATATTGCGGCATTTTTGCATTTATTCATTTTTATTCACTTCATTCTATTTATTTATTTTTTCTTACTTATACCATAGTAAGTATATATATAAAATGAAATAATTTAAGTAGTTGTAATAGCATTTTCCCTTTAAATTCTCCTTTATATGAATTTTCGTTTTGTACCTACAACGAGTACGTGTATAAAATAAGTACTTTACTTAGATATAACTAAAATTCTGCCTTACTAGTTACCCACTTTATCTGCATTTATTTTTTATCAGCTTTTAAATTTGTGTAACAGTGAAACGCTTAAAACTTTTAGTTTCCTTTCCAACTGCTCTTATACAGTATTATGCTGTCTGTTCATCAGTAATTTTAAACTAATTTAAGTGGCATTAAAACCGAAGACCCACTTTTCGTTCAAAGTTCAAATGATAGTAGTATTAAGAGTTGTTAGCATTTTTTTATTTATAGTCAAATTGTGTGTGAAGCATTTTATTGATGGATCGTATTTCGTACTGTGAAACAATGGTTTGAGCTTCTGAACCTGCGGTTCCAGATTCTAAGCTAACCATATCTCTATGTCGGAAAGTATTTGACAATTTTTAATAGACTATGAATAGATTCAGGCCTCTGCAGATGGCAGTACTCATCACTAAAAATTTTGAAATGTGTTCGCGCATCTTTTTAAAGGTTCTCATAAAATTTCCAATACCAATCAATATTTGCTTTTAAAAGGCAATACGTCTACCTAAATTAAAGATGGACTAGACGCTGTATACGAAGACTCTGCGCCATCATTTACAACTGTGAATTTAAAGGCCTGATCAACTATCAAGATATTGAAAATTCGAGACATCCACTACGATAATATTGCTCTAATTCACCAAATTATGCTAGACAACTGTAGAATTAAATTGAGGGAAATATTATAGATGATGGATATGTCCGAAGAACTTACTTCTCGGAGATTTACGCATATGTTAATGAACAACGCACTGTTAATTACTATAGAGCAGGTTAATTACTATAGATGAAGCTTGGATTCATTATTACACCCAGAAATTAAAATATAGTATGTGAAGTGAATTAGGAAGGGGAAATCGGCTCCAAAAGAACATATCTATTTCTTCGGCAAAGTGATAGTGACTGCTGTTTTTTTAGATAATCGATACTTCGAAAAGGACACCCCATTAGAGGGCCATATTACGGTGCATTATTTTGCAAACTAAAAGAAAATTTTATTTTACCCGCCGTTTTACACCTCAGCGGTTGCCTTGGGGAAAATACACAAATTACGGTTTGAACTGCTTGACCACTCTCCTTACTCATCAGATCTAGCCCTAAACGTTTTCTTTTTACCTAAGCTAAAAGTTGCATTTGGAGGACAAACCCCTATATCAAATGAAATGATCATCACCTTACCGGCGCAATTATTTTTGCGCCGAATACTATTTGGAAGATTTCAAGAGCTGGGAGATGTGTGTAGGATTACAATTTAAAGAAACAATGTATTGTATCTTTGATAGGTCTGTTATATTCCATAGACAACAATCACCCTCTGCTCTAATATTCAAATATTTAAAAAATTTACAAATTTATAATAGAACTATCGTAATTGACTCACTGTATTTAGGTGACAGCCAATTGTGCTTTGTAAAATACAAGGTGCGACAGTTATGTATTAAGACTGCCCCTAGAAAACACAATTAAAACACGATATCTAATAATTTTTCGGTATATTTATTCGAAATATTCTCCTCCTGATTCAATACACTTGTTACATTGATTTAATAGTGATTCAAACGCATGTTCCAGCTCATTTTTCGGAATTGCCTCCAGTGCCCTCGTCGAAGCCCGTTGTATGGTCTGAATGTCATCAAAAAAGCATCCTTTCAACTTCAATTTCAGTTTTGGGAACAAAAAGAAGTCGCACGGTGTCAAATCAGGTGAATACGGCGGTGATTCAACACACAGACCTTATTCCGAGCCAAAAATTGACTAACAATGAGTGCTGTGTGACTCGGTGCATTATCGTGCAACAGAGACCAAGTTTTTGGATCAAGGTATTCTGGTCGAATACGACGGATTCTGGACATCAAACGCTTCAAAACTTCGAGGTAACATGCGGAAGCAACTGTTTGACCAGTTGGAACAAATTCTTTGTGGATAATTCCTTTGCTATCGAAGAATGTGATGTTTGATTTTTGATTTTTGATGGAACTTTTCGTGTTTTTTGGCTTGTGGTGAGTTTTTTGATCTCCATTCCGCACTTTGACGCTTGGAACAAATCTCGCGCAGACCTTTGTTTTGCCCAAATCCTCGTGAAGAATGAGTCGGATAGTTTCTCTGTTGATGTTTAAGGCTTCTTCCATCATTTTCACTGAAGCATTGCGGTCTTCTGTAATAAAATCACGAACTTTCTGGATCGCTTCCGGCGTCCGCACTGAAATTGGCCTTCCTTCTTTTATTTCATCTTCCATCAACTCTCAGCCATCCACAAACCGTTTATGCCATATAAAAACATTTGATCTTGATAAACAAGCATCGCCATACGCTTGCTGCATCATTCCGAATGTTTTTGGTGCACTTTTACCAATTTTTGCGTGGAATTTAATAACCGCTCTTTGCTCCATGTTAAAATTTCAACATCAAACCAACAAGTGTTTTATAAAATGAATGTCAATAAACATTAAATGTTTATGCCATGCCAAATGCCATGAAATTTTGACAGTTATTAGAGGAAGGTTGAAGCTTCACGCATCTGCTCACACATAGATGGCGCTCTTGGTTGCTGACATATGATTCGAGTCTTAATACATAATTGTCGCACCTTGTAAGCCAGTTGTGCTTTGTAAGAGAAGCCAAATTAATTGAAACTATGAAAAATTAATACAATAGGCATGCACTTCCAAGGTTACAGGGTAAATTTCATTCTCCTTCTGCTAATGTTCACTGTAAAAAAATTCAAGGTTTTTCACAATTACATATTATACGCAAAATCAACGTCAATTTCTATCTTATACCTGTATTCGTATTGGTGCGTAAAATAAAAATTTGATAATTGAGAAGTAATCTTTTATAGAAATTTTTTAATAACAACCTAAATGCTGATTGAAATAATCTCACTCCTCCATTCTTCCAGCTGAACTTATCTTTTCTTTTAAATGATATTTATTTTCTGCTCATAGTTTTCTGCTTTCTTTTTTTCGCACTGGTTGAGAAAACTTTTACGAGTATTTCGCCTGCTTCAACTTAATTTAATTTGCATATGTATAGATTCATCAATACATGTATGCATGCTAACAATCACACATACACATATGACTAGATACATACAATTCAGAATGCAGAATGTCTTTCCTTTCCTTCTTTCTTTTACCAAATAGTTTTGATAAATTTTTTCAATTTTTTATAAAAGTAACTTTGGCATGCGTGTGTGAATAAAGTTAACGGCAAATTGCTTGCTGTCTATACCGTTGTCGTATTGTATGCAAAAAAGTTTTCTTTGCACAAAAGTGATTTTTCCTATATTTATTTCCTCCTTGTTCTGATTTCTTGTTTCTTTTTCATTGCACAATAATATTTTTAACAATTTTCAATTTTTTTTCTGACTTTCATCATTCTGTTCAAATTAAAGTTGTGGCAAGAAATTGTACTCGTATGCTTTGAGCAGGTTTTAACAGCTCAGTTGGCTAAATTGCACATGACAAGTCTATACAACAATCCTATTCGTACTGTTCGATTGCAGTTTAAGTTGTATTACTCAATGTGTATACGCGTGTGTGTGCGATTGTGTCGTAGTTGCATTTACATTTCAACTTTTATGCAACAAATTTGGAACTTTGATCATCTGGGTATACATAAATACATAATAAATAATTGTACGTTAAATCCCTTCGAAAAAGAAACATTCGCCCTTTTTTACTATTGTAATATTCTACAAGGCCTCTTGAGCATATATATACATATACATTAAGGTGGCTTAACGAAAAATTTACGCACACGTTTTCTTCTTCTCTAGATTTTCCTTAAAAAAATTACTCTCTATTCTCCCCGTCCATTGAAACGTGACGATAAAAACACATTAAAATCTAGAAATATCCCCATAGCTTCTCAGTAATTGCCCCCAGGATAGTGAAATGCATGATCGACACACAGTTAATGTCCCTTCCAAATAATATCCAACACAAAATTATGCTTTTTTATTCTAACGTATTAAAACTAAATAAGCAGCTAGGCGGTTCTAAATTGTTTTCTGGAAAGTATACTTGAATTGAGTCAAATTTTATACTGTCTAACACACCTTAATATATATATATGTTTATATAATAGTATTTGAATGAGCATATTTTTCGTATGTAAAAGTTTTGAACATTTGGTGTGACGCTTCGAATTTGGATTGCACATTGAATTGTTGCTCATTTTGATAAAGTTCAAAGTTGATCAAATGAAGTAAAATGAAGGATATGAAAGAAAAAGGCGAAGGCGAAGAAAATAAAATGAACAAGGAGCACAAATGTGCATTCATTTTTAAATAGTCAAAAGTGTATGTAAAACTTTGCTGCACGGATATATTTGCATATAATTCTTATATATGTTTAATATAATATGTAAGTTGCCATTGATTTAGGGAAAAAGTACTACAGCTTTTTCTTAGCCGATGACTCTAATTCATTGTAAATAATATTGGTTGCAAATGTCGCAGAATTTATTTCCAATAGACAATCGTGCGGAAGTCAGTCCTCTTCCTACAAGAAGGGTTTTTTACTCTGTCCTCTTGTTGACCCTGGCTGACTGAGTAATGACCAAGCTGGGAAACAAAGCCATGCGTTACAATGCCAATAACTTTAAGTAGCCTCAGATAAAACAGTCTAGAAGCATCAAATCGTACTATCGCGGACACCAATCGCCCAACTGGCCATCTACTGGCCCAACTCGAGAAATTACGTGTTCGCTAACAGTTTTCTTGAATAAGTCGACAGTGACATTCTCCACTTTACTGAATGGCGACGCCTCCAACAATCCCACCAGTGGAGGAGATCTTCCGAACTTCCCAATCACGGATGATGGTATAGATGTTCCACCACCCAGCAATGATCAGGTCAGAAAAGGCATTTCTAGACTGAAAAACAACAAACCAGCAGGTTCTGATAGCGTATCTGCCGAGTTGTTTAAGACCAGAGACTATGAGCTGCTCAGCAGCACATAAGCAAAATATGGTACGATGAAAGCATGCCCGATGTTTGGAGGCTCAGTGTTCTCTGTTTATATAAGGTGTTATCGAGCATACTGTGTCAAAGATTGAAGCCTATGCTTAACAACCTGATTGGACTTTATCACACTGTGCCAAATCCTGGAGAAGACCCATGAGAAACAGATCGAATAACACTTTATAACTCCCGATATTCAGCGAAAATTGGGAGTACCCAACGGAGTTTTAGACAAGGTGATTCGTTATCGTGCGACTTCTTCAATCTTATCATGGAGAAAATAATAAGAGCTGCTAATCTACGACATAATGGCACTATCTGCAACAAAAATGTCATGCTGTTGGCGTTTGGCGGTGATATTGATATAATCGGCATGAACATGCGAGCAGTCAATGCAGAAATCATACCTGTCCTTACATATGGCTTCAAAGCTTGCACAATTTCCACCTCAGATGAGAGAATGCTCGTTGGTGGTGAGTATCAAATGAGGTACAACCATGAGCTATATGAGCTGTATGCCGACAACGACATAATAAAATAAATAAATAAATATGTGACACTTAAAGCCCCGAAGAGTTCTTTGCCATGCTTCTTTTCCATTACTGTTGTGCGTGTCAAACTTTGGGCAGTATTACATAGGACCTACTTATTTTAGCCGGTTCCGAATGGCAGAACTCTTGAGACATCACTTTTTTGAGCTTTGTCACAGAGTTCTTTTAGAGGATTTTTCATGGCAAGTTGTTACTGCCGGAAGAATTGCCAATAATTTGCCGACAGAAGGGTACCGTTCGAAAGAGAAAGAAATTTTGTTGTGCTTCAGCCGGAAATGGAACCCACGACCTACAGATCAGAAGGTCAACACACTAACCACTGAGCTACGGCACCACCGACATAGTAAATCGCTTTAAAATTCAGCAGCTACGCTGGTTAGGTCATGTCGAGCGTTAGGAGGAACACGCTCCAGCTAAGAATGTATTATAATATTCACATAAGGAAGTAAGTAAATATTGAGCCAAAAATGAGTCTCATTCCTAAACAAAATCTTATGAGGTCGTACGCCGAAAATTGCATGTAATGTTTCCCATAAAGTGAATGTAAATAGCTTCAATTGCTGCACACGACAACGAATCAACTCACTTGGGTCCTCCTCAGTGCTACGCTCTACAACAACAATTGTTTCTTCGGAATGCGCCATACGACATCTCTGCAGATACGAATTTTCATTTAGACGTGCACAATGGTCGTAGTGTACAGAAGAAGGAGAAGGTTTTACGTGAGTACCTGCCTGGAAGGCCTATCTCACGGCGCTCAAAGCACAATGTATCAGAATTAAGCGTCGATAAGCGCCCCCCAGGGTTAGAAGGCAACGACTTCTAGCCCTGAGGTACCAATTTGGGGTGCGTGAATGGCCGCACTACCCACCCTTGGTGAGGATCGAGGCCCATCTTAAACCTCTGCTGAACTATGGGGTCCAGCACCCGGTTGAGAGTGCAACTCCACACCGAGCAACGTGCTCTACCCGCGTACCTTTGGGTGTAAACCACAGCCACCACGAAGCTCCCCGAAGGGCCGTTCCCAACGATCAGGTTGGAGCAAGCTCCAAGGGCTCCTGATCCCCGTGGTACCAGATTATAGTCTCCGGTCAGACTTCGTAGCCGAGGCTACTACCAGTTGAGCTACCATCCAGCTCCGGACTGGTGGCCAAAAAGAAAAACAAAAACACACACCACCAAAATAAATAAATAAATAATAAATAGCAATAATTAAACTTAGTACTTATAACTATAGCTTAATAGTAAGGCAACTTATAAATAAATGAATAAATAACAATGAACAAAAAATTCGACGTCGAGGCAAAACAACCGGTACCAGCAAGGCCGCAAGAGGTTATTGTTTTATCGCATAGCGAACGGCTGTGCCTCGACTCACAGCCAGCGGCCAGATGCTGGCACCTTCCCACCCATTAACAGGATTTATGTTACGACGGAAACGCCACAACAATGACCCCCGAAACGTTGTCCCCAAGTTTGTTGGAGCTGCATGAAGCAGCAACCCGGAACACAACGCCCGCGAACCGAGACCGGAAGACGTCGAACGGAAGCCCGAGTCCCCCCAAACCCACCCCAAAAGAAATGACACATTCACACGTACCCCCAAGAAAACATGCACACACAAGGCTATTCAGACTGCCTTGCCATGAGCCTTCTCCGTTTAAAAACCAAACACGCAAAATTACTTAACGCTAAAACATGGACGTCACTAGCTAAGATGTTGGAGAAGCACCACTGACCGTCACTGCGCGTGATCCCCATTCCATCCAGATCTCTGAACTCCGAGTAAATGGGGCACACACACAGGACGTGCAGCCAGTCCTCCACATCTGCACCACACATACACCCCTCGCTATCACTCAAACGTTTACCAAACAAAAACGCATTCAAACTACCATGGCCCGTCAGCAGGAAACCAAGGCTCAGGTTGAAACCAAAGTCCGGATTCCCCACTAACGCGCGCACCCCCGGGACAAAACTATAAGTTACACGACCGCTGAGACTGTTATCCCAGCGATCCTGCCACTTCGACAACACAGACAACAGACCACGATACACGATACGGACGGCACGCCGACTGAGGCCGTAGTGTACAGTAATATTTCCGAATTGAACCATTATTTTCGAAGTAAATTGACAAAGTTTTGCAAGCGTTAGTCTATGCATGATGAAATACACAGCCAAACTGAGCACAATAATTAATAGCCTTTACATATTTGATTTAATAAAACTCACTTTCACAGAAAAGAGAAATTCTTTACACTTTGCAAAAAGGACCGACACTTTTTCCCCCCTCAATCGAATATAAGAATCCATAGCAACAACCAAATTTGCTCAAACTTTCTTGTTGTTATTGTTGCATTATATTTTAATTTTCATTTCTCGTATTTCAATTCGTTTGATGAACATATTCTTATTCCATGCTTCACACAGTGACAGTAATCAAGCAAAATCAATTCATTTAGCACGACAAACATTATTCGTTCATTCTATGTAACTTCTTTGCCTGGCCTTTCTTTTATTTATTTTTTACTTAATTGAAATCACTGCACAACAATAACAACCAACAAGATTTCTTCTGCTCATGCATATAGACGAGTATATGCTATACCTTGAACATACGTACATATTACTCTGGTATGGGTTTTCCCGTTGCATGTCTTGTACTGTCAAACATTTGATCCCGAACAGATTGAACAATCAATTCCACTGGATGTGGTCAATCGTGCTTGACATACATTATCAAAGAACAAGGACAACGTACAGATCGTTCTACATACATGTTGACATTTAAATAATCGTATATGTACATACCCAGCGAGAAAGCTGAAAGCCTATATTAGTTGGTAATGAAAGAGGTATCATGTCACGAATATACAATACGAATATACTACATTACATTACCTACATATACATTACCACTTTCCTTACTGTGTAATGAGTACATTTTTTATGCCATTACAAAATGAAAATTTATCGAAGTGTGGTAAATGTCATTCATAATAATATGTATTTGGGTACATTTTTCCTAATTAGGACAAGCTTTTGCACATATGTAAACATGCATCTGAATATAAAGTGTATGCAACCATGTGTTTAAGTGTTTGTACATTCTATGTAGTCTGTATACCTACATAGAATGTACAAACATGATGCATTAGCATGCGCCGCCATATATAGCCATAAACCATGTTCCACCTGAGCGCCTTCATGTATACACTTTTTTTTCACATATTTCATATGTATTGGAGTTAAAGAAGATGCAAAAATAAAAACTAACAAAAAGAAAATTGAAATATAACAGAAAAAAAAACAGAAAACAACAAAAGGATGTCACAAAACAAATACAATGTCGCACGTTATTGGAGGCTGTTACAGCTTCATTCATCGTTGTCGGTTGGTCCGTTTGGGAGTTTGGTTGTTTGGTAGTGTCGAATTGAATTCAGCTCAAAATTTTAAGCACGTAAAATGTGTATTTGAGTATTTCGTAAACGAATACGTGCATATACACATACTTATATTGTATATTTACATACATTGAAGCATATACGAGGGCGGTCCCAGAACTACCCGACCTGTTATATAGAAGGCGGCAGTAGTTTAAAAAGAATCACTTTGGTGAAAAGTGGCAACCTTATAAAACATATATTTTAAGTTTTTTTTTAGAGCCATCGAAAGTTAACGACCTCAGTGAATTTGCAAACATGTAGAAAATTGGTACCGTTATGTAATTCAATACTTTGATTTGAAAGGTCTCAGTCCAACGAATATTAAAGCCGAAATAGATTCTACTCTGGAGGAGTGCTATACATTGTATATTGATCGAAAATTTGGAGATGAAAAACCTGTGTGCAAGATGTGCCGCGTTTGCTCACGATGCGATGGCCAAAATCAATGAGTTAAAGCTCGAATTGCTTCAGCACTCACCATATTCGCCAGATTTTGCTCCTTCGGATTATTTTCTATTTTAAGGGGTTACACCACTGTAGAACACAAAAAAAGGTATATTTCGGGAATTTTCGTAGGCCAAACAAAAGGAGATATTCAAATTCTGTAAAAAGTATTTTTTAATGTCAATCTTGAAGTCTAAAAAAACAATTAAGTTGCGCGATTCAAAACCGAAATGGCGGCTGTGCAGCATTTCCCCGCTGATGCGTTTTTTTCACCGCGATGCACCCGCAATTTTCGATCTGGAACAATAGCAAGAGACTTACGTAGGGGTTTTTGGATTAATTGATTTTTCGTAAAATGGCGAACCTGAACGTAGCTGAAGAAAACGATTTCAAATGTATTGTAAAAATTTTCAAATCAATCGGTTAAGATTTGTTCGAGTTATGTTTCCGGCCAGCTCAAAAAAAGTGGTTTCGAGAAAAACACGTTTAAAGTTTAAAAGTGCTCGGAGAATACCCCAGACGTCTTGCGGCAAAACTCGAAATTCAGACACTTAGACATTTTTCCCGTCTTCCATCCTTTAGTATATTATTTTTGAGACTATTAATGACTATTTAAGATAAAAAAAAAATTTTTCCATTTTTTGAAAATTCTACAGTGGTGTAACCCCTTAATGAGCTAGGCAGTTCATACAATAAACAGGGTATCAAAGCTATAGAATATCGCTGGGAAAAGTGTATAGAGCTAAAAGGAGACTATGTTGAGAAATAAAGAAAAATTGTCCCAAATTTGTTCTGTTTTCTTTGTTAGGTCGGGTAGTTCTGGGACCGCACTCGTACATTAGAGTGTGCCTAATATGGAGAAATTAAACTCAATAATTTATTTTTTACTGTCTGCTTGCAAATATTTATTCCTAAAACATTACCTCTGGCGCCTTTGAATCGAGTATTTGGGTGTTAGGAATATATATAATTTTTTTATAAGTATCTCCGGAGCTTCGTTCAAAGGATTACAAACATTTGATCGAATGAATGAATGGTTTGAAGGTACACTCTAATATACAAGCGTATATTAAGGTACCTGTGCAAACAAGTACACTTCATATTTACTTGGTCTTTTTCATCTTTAAATCCTTTTTCGCCACAACTTTTAAAACGCTCACATGAAAAACATAGCTGGACTATTTTACTTAATTTAGAACGTGTATAGTGCTACATATCCAAGCAGGTGTTGTTGTTATGGTCATTTACCTCCTGTGTGTCCGTTGTGTCGTTTTTAAACAGCGACCATAAATGTGGAAAATTAAAACGCACAATAGTACTGGCGGCAATTTACAACCATTTTCGTAGTAACTAATATTCTGGAACGAATGATTAACGAACATTTTTAACACTTTCCCATATTCAAATAATAACTATATGTAATCTGATTTATAAACAACAACAAAATTTACATTACTCCTCTTTTTTTTAATTTTGATTACAATTTTTAATCCATACATGCAATAAAGCCTCGAGTCAAATAAAAATAATAATAACAAAAATAATCATGAATTTCGAATAATAAAGAAATGATTATTGTTATATGTTTTAATCATTCACCAAAAGGCAAATGAAAAATATCTATAAACATACGAGTATGAGGGCCAACAAACTGCACTAAAATGCTTTTAAAGTAACCGCATGCATGCATGCAAGAAGTAAGATTTACATATTTTATATATGCTACATAAGAAAAAATTTTGTAATCACATGAGAGAAAGGGAAAGTTATACAAAAAACAAAACCTTTGATCATACAAAACGAAACATGAGGCCGCGAGATATAAAGTGTGAAGACAAAACAACATGAATATTATAATATACATATATATTATGTTTGTAGTGAATATTAACCCATATGTGGCTACATATGTACCCTATGCATACAGAAAAAAAATTATGTTCTACAATATTTAACATGAAGTGGTCATATCGATGGTGTAGCGCACAATTGTGTTGTGACAAATTACACATTTTTCAGGAGACAAAATTTAAAGTTTTCTATCCTATAATTATTAATACAATGCTTACTTGTTTGTATCTTGGTTAGATAGGATTTGGTTTATGAACTACACTATCCATTTCTTAACACGGCCATAAGTATGAGGTATTAAATAAACTAAATATCGGGCTGAGAAAAATATATCAATGAAAGTACAAACAATTTTTTTACAATTCTTCGTCCGCAAGCGATCGCACCATCTGTTGATTGATGGTGTACATTAAATGCCTTAAAAAAAATCGAAATTTGTAAAATTTTAAACTAGTTGTGCCCCTTAAACATTGGTAGAACATATTATGAATTTTCCCATTTTCAAACATACAAGGTGCGACAATTATGTATTTATATTTATGCGAAATATTCTCCTCCTGATTCAGCGTGCTCCTGCTCAATTTTCGGAATTGGCTCCAGTGCCCTCGCCGAAGCCCTTTGTATCGTCTAAATGTCATCAAAAAAGCATCCTTTCAACTTCAATTTCAGTTTTGGGAACAAAAAGAAGTCGCACAATGAGAAATGAGGTGAATACGACAGGTGACTCAACACACAGACCTGACCAGATTGACCAACAATGAGTGCTGTATGTTAAATTTCATGTTAAAATTTCAACATCAAACGAACACGTATTTTGTAAAATGAATGTCAATAAACATTAAATGTCAACCAAATACCATGAAATTTTGACAGTTAGTAGAGGAAGCTTGAAGCTTCAAAACACGCTCACACATAGATGGCGCGCTTAGTTGCTGAGGTATGGTTCGAGTCTTAATACATAATTGTCGCACCTTGTACTCCATCGTTGACTAAACATATGGTTTATATGCTTCAGGCACGTAGTTTTATATCTTCGTGCGAAAAGTCTACAAGTATTCATTTGAAAGCATATGTGGACATCCTCCTGCTTGCCAATGCAGGACACTGGCACACTATGTGCGCCGCTGTCTCTGCCTCTTCCATGCATAATCTGCAAATGTCAGCATCGTCCCCTTCAAAAAGGCCCATCTTGCCGAGGTGGTACCTGAAATTGCCATGCCCAGTTATTAATGCAGTCAACCAGCTTAGAGTTAACCGTCCTAGACTGAGAGCCCTACCCGATTCACTGCCCGTTGATAGCCTCAACGAAGCCTTTGTCTGTCTACAAGTGGATAAGTTCTCCCATCTCATGAGATGGAATTTCTTTATCCACTCTTCGACCTTTGCCGGCACCGTCCCGTTGCTAGGAGCAACTACTGGTTCCGATCCATAAAACTCAATGGATATTGAACAATGTGTCCCTTCACCCACATAAGAGTAATCGCATTACTACGAGCACACCCGTTAACTTTGTAAACACATTCGAGCGCCAACTTAGAAGATACCGTAGGTTGTTGCAGTCGCCTGACCACCGCCTAGTTATCGAGTGCTAGTAAGATTTTCTTACCTTGTACCTTTCCATCCAGTAGATGGTCTAGCGCATGCATTAAACCAAGCATTTCTGCTTGATAGACCGATACGTATCTTTCCAGATTCAGAGTGCATGCCAGTCCCAACTCTTTAGAGAAGAAAATCAGTGAAAACACTGATGTCATTTTCCTCACATACATAGTCTTCATTGAGTGTTCTGTGCGACTTTCCTGTCATCTTTAGCCTAACCATTCCTTCCATTGGCATTTGCACTTACTTACATTGCTATATAACAGTGACAGGATGTTCCTGTGCACTATTTCCATGCCGAATCCATACCAATTATTGATTGTCTTCAGACATAATGCTGTTAATGCCGCCGACTTGCTTTTTGCGGTGGTTTGGGTGCTCTTAGACTACCAGACCATAGCAGCATACGCTATTAAGAGCCTTACCATCATTGTGTAGATTCAGTGCACTGCTCTGGGAGTAATTCCCAGACTATTTTAAGTCAGACTATTCCAAGTCAGCTTGTTATTCAGGATGACACCTAGATACTTTACTTCCTTGGAGACGTTGATGTTCGATCCAAAAAGCCTAAGGGGGTATATTGATAGCCCAGTCCATTTGAGAGCATAGTTTTGTATAAGAGCGTGGTTTTCTGCCAATTCCGACCAATTTTGCATTTGTCTATTCATTCGCAAATATTATCGTATGTACCACGTTTCAGCTTGATAACATTAATATTTGCATGCTAAATTCAACAACACTTATTTGTATGGAATGTAGCTGAGATCTTCATCCAATTTTGCCCATTCATGAATGGAACTATTACTTGCTAAAAATAATCTTGGATACAAATTATCAGCTCGATAGAACTATAATGACGGCGGTTATCGCTAATTATTATAATTATATGGAAAAAATAGTGAAAACAATACCTATTACTAATATTGGAAATTAAGACTTTATCGTGCCAAATACAAAAGAAAAATAAAAAACAAAGCTCTAGCTTGCAAAACTTTCAAAGAAAATCATGTATTTTTAACTGCCAAAAAGTAAAAAAGTATAAACAAATAAGCTTCTGTTAGACCTAACCAAAGGAAATAATTTATTTCTGAAAATGCCAAAATTTGTTCATAAAAGAAGATATTAATAAAGAAATATGTTTGTTTTCCTCTGTTAACGAAAATATGGAAGATCATCCTTGTGCATGACAGCAACAAAGTATGAATACAATGAAACTTATTTTATAGAAGCCACAATACTTGTCCACAAATAAAAAATTACAAAAAAAAAAAAGGAAAACAAAAAGAAGCTCTAAAGTAAACATCGCAAATAAAATGAAAACTGAAATAAGATGCTGCACGCATAAAAGCTGTACACATTCAATGAATACAAAACTTCGATTTAATGTACATATGTTATAATGTAGAGTGGCAAAGGTGGAATGAAGATGGAAGAAATATAAAATAAATATTCCAAAAACAATGAAAGACGCACTTGCATATGCACAAGCATTCAATCTAATAAAATGTACATATGTACAAACAACCTAAGAACAAATGTTCTTGCCAAGCAAAGTAATGCCTGTAGCCACTACTAGCCCACCATAGTATCAACATATATGGCTACAACTCGCAATTGCCCATATGAGTACACCCACTAGCATGCATACAATTGTAGATAAACATATTGATGATGATGATCATCCTCATATAGAATACTACATATTGCTATTAAGCTGCCACTATTGCTACAATCTATATATATATATATACATGTACTATGAATACCACGATCCGTGTCGTATTTCACCAAAAAAACAAATGAAAAAAAGACAAAAATAAAAGAGGGAAAATATTGCAATTTAATGGTTTATGCCAAGCTAACGCGACTCAATCCAAAACTCAATGCAACTTAAGAATGAGAAATGTGAAAAAAAGTAGGTACGAGCACATATGCAACTACTGCTATTGCTGCTGTTGATGGTGTGCTAGAAAATTCTGTAGCTAAATTCAAATACAAATACACACAAACGTATTGTAGTGCGCTATATAAATTTAACAAGCGAAACATACTATATATTCATGCATGCACAAAGAATAGCTTACGCATGCATACGAATGCTGCACCATCTACATATGTCAGTGCATATTTGCTAGAGGCAACAACAAGAGAAAGCTGTATGAAGCAACAAAATTGGAAGAAGTAGAAGAAGAAGATGGAGTATTTCAGAAAAAATGTACCACATAAAAAATACAGACTAACACACCAATTGCATATGTTTACATGCATACGTACATATACGACGTGTACATATGTAAGACTATGCATTAAGATGGGTGGAGTTACTACGAGTAGTAGTAGCATGGTTTCATATTCTGCATACTGAATTTTTTCGTTTTGACATGTGTTGGTGTATTATTACTACTAGTCTTATATACATAGTATATATTTAATAAAATATCGTATTGTATATTTGTTTCGAGTATCGTATGTTCAACAGATCATTTCAAAAAAATTTTTTTTCTTTCAGTTTTTTTTAATTTACTTATTTCTTTTTTGCATGGGTTATTCAAATAATTTAATAAAAAGTTTACATTTTCCCGAATTTTTGTGGAGTCGTATATTAAAATTTGATTAGCAACATGTTGTCATTCTATGGTCACTCCCTATAAATAAAAATTATGATTTTTCCCAAAGAAAAAAATTAAAAAAATGCTTAAAAAGGATGGGATAATACGTCAAAACATTTCTAAAAGAACTTCTGTGGAAGATTAGCAACATATTAACCATCAAATTATGACTATTATGGAAAAAAGGCATCCAAATCTCATAAAGGAGAGAACAAAATGATACTGCATTTCTAAAAATAACTTAAAGGAGATGCTTGTAACCACTTGAAGGAGTCTCGGAGAATATATAAAACTCTATATATTACTGATCAGCGTCGCCTAAGTAGTTGATATAACGATGTCGTAAATCCGTTAATCTGTCACCTGACTGGTCCCCCCTTAACTGAAGCATATATTGATCTATATTGATGTAATTTATAATGAGTAACTTATGATCCAAGGGTACAGATGGGATTAATAATGGTTATGATCGATCAACTGCCACGCCCACACGGAGGAATCAAAGTGACTTACCTTAAAATGTTTAACCTGCTGTTCCTCACTTATTATACAATCTATCTGGCACTTAGAATTATGTTATACTGCTTCATAATCTTGCTAGAAATGGACGAACCACCACTACTTTTTATAGTGGCTCCCATACAAAGTGCCTGATTTTCTCTTAAATTTAAGCCCCGGTAACTTCGGCAAATCTTTATCTAAAACAACCATATTTAACAATTAGATTAGTATTCTAGTTGAAAATAATCTGGCATAAAATCGGCAATCCTGGCAATAACTTTTTAATGTGACTCCCATACAAAATTTGGAAAATTAAAAAAAAAATGTAGGACAACCATATTGAAGTTGTGAATTCGTATTGTAAGGATGACTAGAATTATTACTAGAAATGGGAGAACCACTTGTAGCTTTACAAGAAATTTGCTCGCCCATTAATTATACTCGCTCCCACACAAAGGGCTCAAGCCGACTGTAGGACCATTTTTATTTTATATTTTTTTAAATTTAATAAAAAATATAATTAAGGTCGAGCATGTTTCTGTAATTCTGTAATCACATGGTAATTCTAAAAGTAAATTTAAAGGCCCCCGATGTAGAGTAGCTAAATTTTATGAGCAACGTAGTGAGTTAAAATTATGATTTCTCTCATAATGCTCAAAAAAACACACAAAGGAAGTAGATATTGGACTAATAAGCTCAAAATGTATATCATTTTTATGAGCAACAGTTTTAAGAATTTTTTAATTATTTGTAGGTCTTCTTAGGAAGTCAACTGTGTGATTTCACTTTAAATGGGTAAAAAATACACTCTTTGTAGAGTATATATTTATTGGTTTAATATATTCCAAAAGAAAGTTCACGTTTTTTAAACCCAAAGTAAAAAATTTGCACATATCTACTGCAAATATTTTCTCATACTAACTCGTCATACTGTTTGCTCGATTCGGTTAGTTAAATAAGTGTGGGAGTATACATTATACCAATACACCACATATCTTAATATGCATGTTGTAGTCACGTCTCAGGAGTTTGCTGCAACTTTATACGATACATACACACATGTATACATGTATACATATATGGAAAAACTTGGCAAGCGTAAAACTAACAAAATAAAAAGAAAAAGATGAAAAATGAAAACAAGAAAAAAATCATCAACTTCATATGATATAAACGAATATTGTAAACATACAAAGCGATGCGCTCAGAATGGATGAATATATGTACGTACACACATATATAAACTTAAATATATGTATAAAAACATATGTACTTCGAATAATACTTCTTACCAAATACTACAATACTAAAAAAGAAAAAAAAAACCAACAAAAAAAATTGCTGTTAACTTTGGTTATTGCCATTGGCGTTGTTATTGTTATTGTTGTTGTTAACGGAACGCAATATGCAACTGTGTCATGTACATATATGTTTCGTCTTCACTCCGATGGATGGATACATAACTACAATGCATACACATCTGCAGTAAATAATTTAGCTGGCAAGAAACGACTATTGAATATGTTGAAGTAGTGGTAAATATATTTATTATTATAAACTTGGTCAAAGTTAAATTTTGAGATTTGTAATAAAAATTTAGTCAAATTTACTTGGTTTTATGCATATATGCTTGTAACATACATAACGATCCTGGTTCTTATAGATGACGGTTTATTACGAGAGCGGTTCCAGAACAAAACAACAAATTTGTGAAAATTTTTCTTTTTTTCTCAACATAATCTCCTTTGAGCTCCTCCTTACACTTTTCACAGCGATATTCTATAGCTTTGATACCCTGTTGATAGTATGAACTGTCTACCTCATAAGAACAGCCATCTACCGCAGACTCCACCTCTTCATTGTTTGCAAATCTTCTACCACCAAGCCATTTTTTCAAATTTGGAAATAGGAAATAATCCAAAGGAGCTAAATCCGGCAAATAAGGTGTGTGCTGAAGCAATTCGAGCTTTAACACATTGATTTTGGTCATCGCAATAGCGGATGTGTGAAATGGTGCTTTTGTTTTATTGTGAGCAAACGCCACACCCATCTTGCACACAGCTTTTTCATCTCCAAATTTTCGGTCAATACACGATGTATAGCACTTTTTGAAATGCCTATAATTTCACCTAGCTCACGCACCTTCAGCCGGCGATCATCCAATACTATTTTGTGGATTTTTTTAACCATTTCTGGCGTCGCCACCTCAGTTGATCGACCACTAAGGTGTTCGGTTTGGCAGCTCGTACGACCACGTTTAACCTCTGGCACCAAAATTTTATGGTCGCAAACGAAGGAGTAGACCCCCCCAGAGTAGAATCTAGTTCGGCTTTAATATTCGCTGGACTGGGACCTTTCAAATGAAAGTATTGAATTACATAACGGTGACCAATTTTTTCCATGTTTATAAATTCACTGTGGTCGTTGACTATCGATGGCTCCTAAAAAAATACTAAACAATGTGGCGCCTGCGTGGAAACTGCCGTCATCTATATTTCAGATCGGTTAGTTCTGGGACCGCCCTCGTACAACGTCAATTACCTCTGGAAATGATGCAGTTCACATTTAAAACTTTGATATAAGATAAAAAGACAATACGAACATTTGTTTTAATTATGGTGGTATAAAATGGTTAAGGTTTGATATGTAAATAAGCCGAAATCCATATGAAATTAGTGGTAATCTTAGAACGAACTTAAATTGCACTCGATATCATCCTTTTGTGTAAGAGATGAACGTGGTTTTCAGCCGATTTTTTTTTTTCAATTCAACCCATTTTTGGATATGTTTATAATTAGTAAGAATAATTGTTCATACTAAGTTTCAGTTGGATAACATTATATATTCGCGTTCGAAATGCTAAATTATATATTCAACAACATACTTTCCTATGGGAGGTGGGAGTAGTTTTCCTTCGATTATGTCCATTTTATAACATCTCCATTCGGTGATCAGGCTAACTTTAAATACGAAGTTTTAGTTCGATAGCTTTATATTTTCGATCGGTAACTGTGCACATATGCATCCAACAACATAATTTTGTATTGGAGGTAGGCGATTATGCCAAATTTCTCATGTGTCAATTATGTGCTAAAACCAAACTTTATTCAATTTTTTATTTGAGAAGTTACATATTACATGCATAAGTGTGTAAGTAAAAATTTTCATGTCAATCGCTTTATAATTACGACAGTTGTCCTGCGAACATATAGCCAGACGACGTGTGAATAGACAGAACACTTTCTCCCATTTCCTAAATTTCACTTAACTGAACATTAACTATAACAATTTTGGCATACAATTTATAGCTGGACCTTACAAATTCCACTCCGCTTATGTAAAAAGAAGATTCATGATCGATTTGTAAAGTAATGAAATATTACATCTATCATCAACTGATTTTAAATTACTACATATAAACAATTTTTTTTTTTTATTAATTAAAGGATAAATCTTATGAAGTTAGCGTAAACAAAAGTTTTAATTGATAAAAACAGAAAAAAAAGTATTTTAAAATGAATTAAAATTGATGCAAAATACATAGTAGCAATTTCAAATGCTACCGGTATATCAAATATTTACATACTACTCAGAATTGGTTTGGATTAGCGAAAAACAAACTAACAAAATCACACCTGCTCGATAACAACTCAATAAAATGCATTCAACAATCAGTGTAATAAAATTGTTGAACATGAAGAATGAATGTAATAAAAAACAAGGTAATCCAATGTTATATATGTACAAGTGAATGCAGAATGGATACTGTGCAATGCATATATGTACATAGATATACATATGTGTATCGAATATTTGAAAATACCAGCATTTTAAATGCATGTGATGTACTTTATATGATGTACTCGTATATAGGTGTCGACTGTCCTCTTTTTTTTTTTTCCTTCTGCCAATATTTACATGCAATCATTACAGTCACACAAATACATGTATTTCTATGTATATACAGAGAACTCTAAATGCAATTGTAAATAACCATTCATCAAACTAGCTTGTACTCAATCAAAAAGTGTTGCAACATATTAATGTTGCATGCCGAATGATGCAATGCCGATATTTTCGATATCGATATTAAGCGATAGGTATATTAACAAGAAAATCATTGATACTTATCTCAGTATACTAAACCATAATGACAAAAGTCTTATATTTTAGTAGTAAAAAATATTTAAAATCCTTTCTAGCAATTTAAAGTGTTCTTTATTATAATGTTTAGAGCTAAATATCTATTTCGGAATTGCTTGTACTTTATTCATTTTAAACATATTGGTCCAAATGTATCGACAGCTAAGAAGTCAGCTTATGTGATTGTTAGGACCTAGTTTTATAAAATAACCAGAAACGTTGATGAATGAAAATAATTGCAAGGAAAATATTTATATATTGAAAAAAAAATCGATTTGAAAATAATCGATATTTAAATACTAACATCTACACACAAAAATCGTTATATGCTTTTCGCCCCTATTCACACATCATATACTCAATTTATATTTTTTTATTTATTTATTTTCAATTTTTGTTGCATTTTAAGTAAATTAAAAGAAATCAATAAACAACAAACAGATATTTCCTTCTTCCATTCCTTTTTCTTACACCCACATTCAATACTCATACCCGTATCGTAGTTACATGCAAAAGATAATCATACTCATTGCTCATGCAATCAATCAAACAGATGCGATAAAACAAATATTTAACACATGCGCGCATTTACTTTGTTTTTATCTTTCACAAAGTGATAAGTACAAATGAATGAATGAATACTGGGTGCATCCATGTATGTAAGTGTATGTGTCTGTATGTACCTAATGTGTAGATGTTTTAGATGGATCAAGATTGTAACAGGGATGAAATCATGCATGATATATAGCTTAACCCTATACACAATGCAAAAGCAAATATATTGTTGATTGAAATAAGACACATGAAAATGTGCTCATTGCATATAAAGTAAATATTAAATTGAAAGATGAAAAGCATTTTCTCATTTGCCCAAGGCACTCAAATCAGTACAAATGTGGATGCATGAAGAATTTAAGTATTAGAGCATAGCAGAAAAATCTATCACAAACGCTAATGATTAAAAAAAAAAGTAATAATAAATATGTGTCACTCACAAACCCCGAAAGACCGAAAGACCGAAAGGCCGAGCTTCTCTTCAAGTACTTTGTTAGTGTTAAATTTTGGATAGTATTAGAAGGGCAGCACAACGAGTGTGACATCACATTTTCAGAGCTTTGTCAGAGAGCTCTTTTAGAAGCTTTTTCATGGCAAATAGTTACTGCCGGAATAATTACCAATTGCTGGCAGACAAATAAATTAAGTTATGGGATAGATGTATCATACATTTTCTTTGTTCCAATTTTTTTCACTTTGACCACTTATTCCACCTGAACCCACCCATCCTTTAGGTCATGCTATAGATTTGAGGGAATCATGCTTAATATACTTTTAGTACTTTGATATATATTTACATTTTAAAGGATTTTTCCATGATTTCGAAGCTTTATTTTAAAATATTGGTATAATATATTATATTCAAGATATTTTTTTTCCGAAGCCATAACTTCGTGCCATATTTAATGGAACATGTTCTAGACAAGTTAATCTGTTTTGATCGAAACAAGTAGTACTAGGGGCTATATGGCGGGTGAAGTAAGCCTTCCCATCCCCTATGTTCCAAGTAACTTTCAACAGGTTGTGCAACATATGGTTGCAACATTTGGTCGTCGGAAGCATTTCCCATTAATGGCTTCACCCCGTTCACTTCATCCCAAATTCCTCTTGAGTTTGACACGGGTCTTCGTACAATAATTAAAGCATCCAATTCAGCGAATTCAAACGTTGATGGCCTTACGCTATTTATCACTTCAATCAAAATACAATTTTTGAGCCGTCTAACCCAAAATTCACAAGTTGAAAGTGATGGAACATGTCCTCCTTATACTTAACACACAATGGGATGACTTTCTGCTGCACTTTTCTTTAGATGAAAGCAAAAAAGCATAGCTTCCTGGGAAGGGGTTTTTAGAGATACTAAAATAGATATAGTCGGAGTTAACAAATTTATATTTGCTACCCTTCGAAAGAATGACACACATTATTTTCAATAGACTAATGATAACGCTTTAAAATGAAAATAATTGCCATATTATCCGATGCAATTTAATACTATTAATGCCCTCAAATATGCTTGCACATCCAATAACTTGGGTTTTCATAAAATTAATTTAATTCATAGATGTAAAAAGACGAGCTCAAAATAAAAAATATAAATATGAATAAATGTTTGCAATTTGTATTTTTCCCGATTAGTTTGTTAGATTTTCAATGGCATTTTTTATCCAAAAACAGGCCCATTGCCCCTTATGAATAAATTTTTGCAATTTGTATTTTTCCCGATTAGTTTGTTAGATTTTCAATGGCATTTTTTATCCAAAAACAGGCCCATTGCCCCTTATGCGGGCCAAGTCAGAATCTGTTAAAAATAATGGTTGCAAAATAAATAATAGTCAAATTGCACCAAGTAGTATGATGAATAGTATTCATAGTATCTTTGTAGATAGTAGTGACACACATAATCTTATCAAAGCAAAGTAGCTGTGACGTAGGTGAATTTTTTCATTGTAGTACTTCAAATATCATCATTCTCAAGATCACTGTGTCTTCTAAATTATCAGTTTACTGTCAGAGGAAGAGCCAGAGTCCATAACTCACCCCCTGTGTGAATGCCTAAACTGGCTCACCGTACTCATCTGGGCAATCACTTTATACATAACTTCATCGAGTTGGCTCATACTCAGTTGGGAAATATTCTATGCTTTACCCAAAGCTCGGGTTGATTCCTAAGGTAAATGAGCCAGCCCACCAGCAGGATCACAATGGGCCTCACTTAACCTAAGCGGACAGCCACCTCAAGCTGAGCTAACTTAAGTGATTTTATATATTACGATTAAATCAAAACATTTCCCAAAAGCATTGTCTTCTCGAGTAGGGTACTTATAAGTCAATATGAACTCTTGAATGTCACTAATTATGTATTTACTGCACAATATATTATTAACATTTCAATACAAAAACATATATACATTTGTGTCTCAAATTATTCATATATGCATTTACTTGAGTAAGAATTTGCTATTACCAATATCAACAGCATCATCATTATTATCAAGAACATCATTATGGCCATCATCATTATCATCATCATCATCATCATCATCATCATCATTATCGTCATCATTGTGAATGTCATCGTGCCATTTATAGTCATCATAATGTAATTTATGTGCGACATATGTATGCGTATGCATCGCCATAGCACAATAAAAATGTCATCCATTGTGAAAAATGAAATTTTAAATAATTTAACATACAATTCAGAAATATTTCACAATTTTCACATACGAAAATCTTATTATATCCCCTCCACATCTGCCGCTGCTGCTGCTGCTGTTGCTGCTGTTTTTCCATATTACTACGTTATTCTACGCTAATAAAAAAAAAATAAGTAGGTATATCATACTTTCGCATAACTAATACATATAATATCATAAACATGTTCACACATAAAAATTCGTTCAAAGATACACAAAATATATATCCACCTATGTACATTTAAGATCGCGTATATGTTTCTTTTTGTTTTTATGTTTCAAAAAGTCTCCTAATCCAATCGTGCCGCGACACATAATCACGTAGCAAATGTTAAAACAGGCAAATGCCAGTATAACGCAATTTCGATAATATAACATATGACAACCTCCTACTTTGACTACCGACTATTGCCAAATTCGAATGCTATAAAGTTTATGCATATACCTTGCATACATAATACATACATATATGAATATTTAGGACTTCTAGTATTTGCTCGTACGCAAATAAATACAACAAAATATTTCCTTCCTTTTTTCAATAGCCAGATGTAAGAAAATATGAATTTCATATACCATATATATTAATACATATGTATACTTCCACATGTAGCAACAAATTTTTGAAACTTTAAGACTTTAATTCATATTGTTGCCCTTTTCTGTTGTCATCATAAATTTTCGTTTTGCTAGACGATACCAACAGTAACGCTGCAAAATGGCTTAGCAACCATATATGCTAAACAATGCGTGTAAGTATGACCATTGCACCACACCAATTCACTTAAGCATATACCAACCAACGTGTAGGTACGTATAGCAGTATATGGTTACATATGCGTTACAATACATTTGGCACTTTTGCTTACGATCATTATCATTATCATCATCATCAATGTTCTTTTAAACAACAAAATATTTTTCATACCTTAAGGAATATCAAAACTAACACATATGTGCAATAAATATATTATAGTATAGATGAAACATCC
This sequence comes from Megamerina dolium, assembly GCA_963854835.1. Lineage (NCBI taxonomy): Eukaryota > Metazoa > Arthropoda > Insecta > Diptera > Megamerinidae > Megamerina > Megamerina dolium. Next base: position 55,215,658 of record OY978528.1, on the reverse strand, counting down.
ATAAGTTGGACGGAATTTTACTAAAATTCTGCTTTCGCTGTTACAACGGACAATAGATTTTGATTATGTATTATGCATTATGACAGTAGAAAATCTCAAACGTGAAAATTATTCTCAATTATATTCTATTATTCTATTAAAACTTCAACGATCTTCTTCGTTGTCGTCCACCACCAGGCACCGACTACAATCCCCTTTTGGATCTTGCCTCTTCGTAATTTCGCTAGAAGCCATTACTTTTGACCGAGCTGACGTAGCCACTGAATAAATACGTGTGCAGTTTAATCTTTATCTTTTTATAAATGTATCTCATAATTGTATATAATTTGATTCTCAACGCCATCGCAAATAGGTCCAACATTTCCACAGTTAGTCAGTTAGAGTATATCCTCAAATGTTTTCCATAATTTTTGAGTGAAAAAAATTTTCTTCCATTCTTTAGTAATAATAACATTGGTTTATTAACTTCCTTTTTTTAATTCAATAGGTTCAATTTAATTCAACAATAGATACATATATAACTTAACCGTTTGCTTGGAAGTTCCGGTCTTTTATGGAACACATCCAGTGGTGCAACCAATCCTCAATTGTAGGCTATTAGCATAAGATATCTTGCTAATAGCCTACAATATAGCCAATGTAAATTTCCGAACTTGGTAAATTTATGTGCTTTCCAGGTTAATCTTCTGTCGAGATGCATTCCAAGATACCTGGTTTCATCACGCTGGGCAGGTACCTCGTTTGAGAATCTTGGTTAAAAACATACCCAAGATTCACTCCTAAAAATATGATTAACCCTCATTAATATTAAATTTATTTTTCCTTATTTACCCCCTCTCTCCACCCCTAAAATGATTATATCAAATTCGTTCCCTCCGCTCCTATAATTCATCTCTAGAGGCAGAAATGTAAGGCCACCTACCAATAATTCCCCAACCATCTCCCCTTTAAAATTTCTTTGGAACGTCCTTAACCTTTATCTCCACTTTTAAGCGGATCTACTTACTTTACTTACTTACTTATGTGGCCATAACAACCGAATATCGATTTAGGCCGAAAATAACATGCTTCGCCAGCCATCTCTGTTCTTCGCTAGCTGGCGCCAGTTAGAAATTCCAAGCGCCGTCAGGTTCTCCAGTACTTGGTCTTTCCACCGGAGGTTTGGTCTTCCTCTTTTGCGTCGTCCTCCAGCGGGTTCCGAATATAACACCTTCTTAGCTGGAGCGTGTTCTTCCATTCGCTCGACATGACCTAGCCAGCGCAGCCGCTGGATTTTGATGCGCTTTACTATGTCAATATCGGCATACAGCTCGTACAGCTCATGGTTGTACCTTATTCGGTACTCACCACCAACGCAAATAGGTCCAAAGATCTTGCGTAGGACTTTTCTCTCGAAAACTCCAAGTATTCGCTCATCCGAGGTGGAAATTGTCCAAGCTTCAGCGCCATATGTTAGGACAGGGATGATGAGAGACTTGTAGAGTGTAGTTTTCGTTCTTCGAGAGAGGGCTCGACTTCTCAATTGCTTACTCAGCCCAAAGTAACACCTGTTAGCAAGAGTTATCCTACGCATGATCTCCAAGCTGACGTCATTACTGCTGTTAATGCTGGTTCCAAGATAGACAAAGTCCGTTACTACTTCAAAAGCGTAGTTGTCAACAGTGACGTGCTGTCCAAGACGCCGGGACTCTTTGTTTGTTGACACTAGATACTTCGTCTTGCCCTCGTTCACCGTGAGACCCATCCGACGCGACTCTCTCTCGTGTTCATGCCGATTATGTCAATATCGTCGGCATACGCTAACAGCGGATTAAGCGGATCTCCCATACAAAATTATCATATTTATAAGATTCATTCGCACCTCTCGCAGAATGTCCATATATTCTTTAAATATAAGACTCTACCCCTCTAGGGTTGACTTCTGTGGTAATTTTTCACTTTCTCTCCCATTTTCTTGACCTGGATTTACCCCTACCCGACCTCCACAGTTTTTTGGCTCACGTATTTTTGGGGGAACCTCACAATGCAAATATTTGCTGCATATAGAAATCGAAAAGTAGCTTAGCGACAGCTGTAGTACAACCTAACATGCATGAAGGCAATTTTGTTGGAAAACTAAAAGGCTTTTATAAAAGAATATTTGTTTTAATTTTTCATTCCTAATGCCAATATCATAAAATATAATAAAGATCTTGAAATTTAATCAGCGCTTTCAACTTTCGGAAAATGTGAAATATCCAAGAGTTACATGACGAGATATCAATATAATTTTTTTTTTATTTAGACTATGCCCTTCTACGGCATATAACAACTTATTGGATTTTCCTCTAAATGAATGAATATAAATTGGTTGGGCTTTCAAATATTTTTTACCAGTATGTTTAAATTCGCACATTTCAAATAAAACAGCATTTTGAACACCTTTGTTGGTATATCTTGTATATAGTACAATATTGAATAGCATTACCCCATACAATACTAATTTCACTTCTAAATACACGTGAATATATATGTGTATGTAACTACCTTACGTTCTACTTTAATACACATAAGCATGTTTGATTTATGATCTTTTATTTTGGCATTAAAGCATTTTTCTTCAACTCCTACATACATACATCTACGTGTGTACGATATTTGTATGTACGAACTACCATAACGCAAGTCTCATAGACCAGCAGCACACTTAACCCTCTTCAATTTCATTCTTAAAACTTTTATTATATTTCTATACTCTCCCGTATGCATGAAGCTTTATATATATACATATATGTATGTATGATATTACACCGACAATGAAAGTCATATGTTCAGTGAATATGGTATTACCTAGTATTTTACCGGTAAAAGGGATTTCATAACTATATGCTATACATATGTAAGTATGAAATTTCATACTAATTTTTATGCATTTCATGACCACATAATTAATTTATTACCAAAAATTTATATGGTCCATATACGATATAGTCATTTTAATGCTATTTGAACAAAATGAAAATTTCATATTACACATACGCCCCATTGCACGAAAATATATTACATCCTCTATTTAGTTGAAAAAGTTATAAATTTGAAATATATATCGAATAAAGATGGCTAAAAATTGTAAAAATTATTATTTAAAATGTTTTTAAGCAACACAAATCAAATATATTTGACATATTTAATTACTATGTACACACTTGGAATAATCCAAAAATTGTGAATTCACAACCATCGCGTTCATAATTATATGCGGACTATTTACAGTGGCTTTAATAATTCTTTTTCCTGATATTTTCCACATTATTTTCCCCTTTCATTTTTCATAAATAATATTTCCACATTTCAACTAAAAATTAACTTAAAAATATTTAACTTAATATGCTAACATGCCAACAAGGAAATTAAAAAATAATAATAAAAAAAATATATATATATACGTCTGGCTTACTTAAATAAGACACACACATACATATGAATGTATATTTGTATTTAATACAAACATTATGAAATAGCATTATACGTAGTCATTGACTATACAAGTTACGATTATATGCAATTGTTGGCAACGTTCACTAGACATACGCCATCTCACAACGTGCATATATAAATAGCACATGCATATAATATTAATATTTAATTAATGCACATAGAGAATGTGTTGCCAAAACACAAAAAATGAAATCCATACAAAATGAAAATGAAAATGAAATCCAAAATGTAATGAATAAAGTGTGTAATTATAATTAAGGCGAGCCAAAATATGTAATGTAGTGAAAGTTGGAGTGTATGTGTGTGTGTGTATTGAATATGTGTATATGTATAACTTCATTATAACATTATTTTTTATTTAAATGAGTAAAAGCGATTTTAGTCTTATAGCCTAGACAGACGGCAGCCTAATTCCGGATTACCGAGTTAATTCGAATTAACTCGGGCATTAACTGCAGCTAATCCGCATAAACTCTATGAGTTAATTCTCAAAATAAAAGAGAATTAGGTCAATTTGCGCTGGCAACACCGCTGAAAATTGTCTATTGTGAATTTTTCTCCATCCATTTTACAAACCATTAGGTGTGTTCGCTAACAAAAAACTTTCAACAACTGTTAACAGTTTTCAACATGAAAAGCGTTGGCGAACAAATAAATCCAGCTGTCAATTAAGAACTGTGAATGTCAATTTACAAGTTTCTTATAGTTTTCAGTTCACGTAATTCTTGTAGATTTTCTCATATCGAGAGTGACAGATGACAAAAATTGATAGTGATAGTAATGTAAGTGAACAAATCTATTAAAAGAGCAATCAGCCGTTTAGTTAATCCGCAATACTGCCGTCTGTCAGGTTATTATTTTATTCGGATTAAGTGAGCCGGTAATCCGGAATTAGGCTGCCGTCTGTCTAGGCTATTAATAGCTTTTAAATGAAAATACATTAAAATAATGATCAAAAATTCTCATAATTTAAAATTATTTCCGAGAAAAATATTATACAATAGCCAATTACCTTTCTAATCACAATAATATTTAAGAATTTAATTAATATGATATTTGTATTGTATCCTGTTTTAAAAATAATATTAAATATACTCAAAATTAGGTTATATCATAACATTGATCCTTTTATATGGGTTTTTCAGACCTGCATAAAATTTGAAATATTCCACAAATAAAAAGATTCCATTGCACATACGCAGGCACACAAAATGTTGATGTCAACTGCAAAATCATCATAAACTCCTGAGGCGTTACTTTCACCGATAGTAGCCAACACCTTCAAAAATATTATAGAACACAATACAATAGATTCTGCAAATATTTAAATAATTTCATTGCAATTAAAAAAAATCTGAATTGTACATTTAGAAAATTGTTGAAATATTACTTTATTGTTCAACTTCTCCTACCTCACAACAAATAAATAGTACAAAAATATGAAAAATTATATTACATGAATGAAATGGAAGGCAGACAAAAAATAATACTAAAGAGTCAAAGCAAACAGACCCTATTGTTTTGTACACAGTTTATCCTATACGATCCAATGTTGTTGATAATAATAATGTTGATAATAACAATATTGATAATAAAATAGTTGAACACAAAAGCAAAATGATGGGTGCTAGTTAGGTATGGGTATGACTCGTAAGTTCAGAGCATAAAAGACCAGCGCATATACTATAGATACACAAACACAAACACACTTCTATTTGTACGAGTACTTATAGTAACAATAGCTGCCAGAAAGCCAAATGAAAATATATTTTTTCTTCTTCCATAGTCGCTTTTGCATTTTAGTTATTTGCTGGATTGAATTCCATTCCAGTTTCTTCATTTTTCTTTCATCTTTAGATGAAAAATTCAAAAGGATACAATTTGTATCACAAGCTAGCATACGTACTAAGCATCTATGCACTGTAAGGTCAGACAGTTTTATTGAAATGAAAAGACTTACTTCAACTGCCACTATCACTTCCATCATCATAGCTATTGTTGCTATTGCTGTTGCTGGTTTTATTCTTCTTGATAGTGAAAAGTTTAAAATTCTAAAATATGTTGATTAAATTGGTTAGAAATAGAAAAGAAAAGAAAAGTGCATGAATAAATTAGAAAAAAATGTATATGGAAATATTTTTATTTTATATATTCATTTTCAAGATTATAAGTTATAGTAATAATAACAACATATTCTGCATGTAAACAAAAAAAATAACATGTATATATATGCATAATACGAAAATGGCTTTCTCACGAGAGGTACGCTTCCGATGACTATTATTTTGAAATCAAGAATTCATCACTACCCAATTTTTTACATAAAAAATACCTATTTAGATCTATAAAACCATCAAGATTTGTATCACAATTGTCTTTTGTTTACTTCATATTTTATACATATGAATGTCGCGTCCATAACCCAGAAAATGCTAATATGTATTTGTATATTGTTTGTCGGTGCCGTAGCTCAGTGGTTAGTGCGTTGGCCTTAGATCTCTTGGTCGCGGGCTCATTCCCCGGCTGAAGCACAACTTTAATACCGTTCGGAACCGACCAATATGAGCAGGTTCCTTCTAATACTGCCAAAATTTATCACACACAACAGTACTGGAAAAGAAGTTCGATATTGAATACAAATGTAAATACAGATTACATATTATATATATATTTTTAATTTTGTAAGAGTTTTACCTAAATGCTAAAAAAATCAATGTAATAGTCAATATTTTATATTTATTAGCATGTAAATTGAATGGCATTTAATGTTTATAAATAATTTCGGTCCTTAGTCTCGCGAAGACCAACAGTATAATTTTGTATAACTTTTTTCTGCAATCTTTGTTTAATAGTTATCATTAAATAGTAAGATTTTTAGATTTTGTAGGTTTTTCGGTTTTTTTTTCAATGTAAATTGACCGCCATTTTAAAGTATATCGGATCAGATGAATATCTCGGAGTCGAAAAAAAAAAATGTTTATTCTATAAGTATAAGAAGGAACATTCCAAAGCAGATTCCATATGGTAGAAATTAGTGTGTATATGGAATTTTTGTGTTACTGAAGTTGAAGTGCATGAAGTGAGGTCATCGTTGAGTAATACCGAATACATGGAACAACAGTTTTGAGTATGGCAAACTTTCTGTTCAATTCAATAACTCCTGATGTTTCATACCTGATGACTGATATCCAATGTTTAATATCTGACACCTGGCATCAACTAGCTGACATCTAATAGTTTATTTCAAAGCCTAAAATAAGCAAAGTTTGCAACTTCCAAAAAAAATTTTTGAATTTACATAAGATATATTTCAAAAAACTGTATAGAAAATGTAAAGTTATAATGAATTAATGATTATTAATCTGTAGTGTTATTTGTCACCGTAAACGTATTTATTTCCTTAAAATTAACTGTAAAATTTGGTATGGATTACGTGTTCTTCGATACCTTCAATCGTTTCTTCTTCTTCTAAGTCTTTTAATTGCTTTGATTAACTAGCTGTCCTTTTAATAATTTTCTCGCAATATTATGTGCGATAGATTGGGTACAAATGATCTCGTTTGGTCGCAGTGCCCGTAACACTTGTGGTTGGCACCCAGAGGTATCAGCTATAGGGCTCATATCCTCTAACAGACCTTGGTCTGGTTTCGCGTGGTCCACATGATAAACAAGGATTATGTCCTTGTTCCAACGACACGCTCTCTTTTGATTGTTTGATTGATGTGCGGTAGTAAACTCTAAAACCTGAGAGTCGATACTTTTTTGTTTTTTCGGTATTTTATTGAATAACTTAATAAGAACTCTTTTTGTTTAGTCACACTGATGAAATAAGAAAATGAATGACAATTAGTCCTTTCAACTTTAAATAAGCTAATGAAATAAATTATCCCTACAGGCTAATATTGACAGTTTTGTTTCTCTGTTGATTCTCCTCACTTGTTTTCGAGCTCAAATTTGCCGAACTAAACTTTTTTGGGCAAAAAGGATTTACCTAAGTAAAAAATAATTATTTTCTTGAACTTAGATGCTTGTAGGTTAAACACAAATATTTGTAGATGGAACTTTTATGTTTAGAGATTGAATTTATTTTAATTTTAATATTTAATTTAATATTTAATTTAATTTAATATTTAATTTAGCAACTGACTCTTGAGCTTAACTCATACTGAAAAACTTAATTATGAGGTTCAAACACATTTTAAACAAGAAACTGAGAAAGTTACTGCTTAAAACTGATCCCAAATATCAACAGCATCAAACAAGTTCATTAAAAATCTAACCATCGCTTACAATTTATCAAATTATTAACCAAATTTATTTACATTTATGATTTTCTGACTATCGAGCAGAATATTAAAAAACAATTGAAAGATATTGCCAGAAATCAACAAGTCAAAGAAATAAAAAACAACAACAACAAACACATCGAAGCAACAAATGAAACAAATCATTACATTAATTAATTAATAGCACCAACTAAACGCACGACCAAACAGGGCAAAGCACGTTCACGCTGCTGTAGCGTCCTTCATCTTTCTGCTATGCGCATAAACTTAATTAGCTGTAAAAAAGAAAAAAACATCTAACGAAGAATGGAGCACATTAATTACAAGCAATATACATAAAATACAATACATATTTACATAAATAGAAAATCACGCAAAGTCAACTAAAACGACCATTCAGCGATTACTCAAATAAAGAAAAGAACAAATAAAAACGAAATATACAAACACATAACAAGAACAAAAGTACGCATGTACCAATATGAGTACTTCATTGTTTCGCAACAAATAAGCGCCGCGTCCATACAATTTTCGAAGGCAAAAGGCAAAAGGCAAATTGTTCGAAAAAATAATCAAACAAATTGAGTGTGACAACATTTTTATATTTGTACGTAATATTACTGTTGCTGCTCTGCCAAGCATTAAACCTGTCGATGATAATAATGCCTACCTAATAATGGGACCGGAATAATAATAATAATGTGACTAGTAAATGACAGCATTAACAAAAAGTATATTTAGTAATATTTACATATATATAGTAAACTCATATATTTGCTTTGGTACCTATATAAGACATATGTACGATTTCATATGAATCCACAAATGACTGGACACTAAATGGTGATTATCTTAAAACCGCTTCTCACAAACACCATCATCGGCATCACCATCATTGTCAACAGCAGCAACATTATCTCTGGATGTACTGGATGACAACAATAACACTAAGCGTTTGGTAAGTGCTTAGCTAACAGCAACCACAATAACAACAACATCCACATACGATAAAATCACTCACAAGCGACAAAATACTTCGACACTTTTGCACACACCCACACAAAACAAATACAAATACAAACGTACAATCATATCACTTGGCCATATGTATGTATGCAAGAGGAAATACCAACATACATACATAACTACATATAGCAATATACATAGACGAAAATTGTTGCAATCAGCACCATTTTGTTAAGCATTTAAATCGTTGACATTTAATTATCAGCAGTCACACCAACACGGCAAACAATGGCAACACCATGCACGCAGGCAAGCACACACCCAAAGACACCATCAATATGATGGGTTCCCAGATGAAAATGGAACACAAGTGACTATATGGAACTAAAGAAGAACCAGTGATATTACTTTGATATACATAGTTCACTGTAAATTCGATGCACCATAATAGCGGGGAGATAGTACAAAAAATCAAATATATGTACTTCAACAAACTTACATACGAGCTCATATTAAACTTTTTACAGTGTTTTATTTTTCATAATTTTCTGGATTCTTAAGGTAATTTTTTAAGGTGCATATACAGCTATAGAACAAATAGTATTTCAAAATGATCTTGCCACAGAATCGATATATTAGAAAATTGCAGTAATCGAATAAAAACAACTCCTACCTTCTACCTCTTTACGTACGGAAATTTAAAGCCATCAATTTGATTCTCAGTATATTTTCGAACTAATAGACATATTTGAAAATGAACTGAAACTGATAATATCCATGGCAACTACCCACACAAAAATATGTTTCTGAATGTATGTTTTATACGATAACATTTGATAATGAATGGACGCATTCAAAATGGGAGCAACGTAAAACTAAATTACGCTTCTGTATGAATGTCTTCACACTTTTACTAAATTACTACTATTACTAAATTCGGCAGGACTTTGATTTCTATCATTTCAATTTCCAACAAGGGTATTTGTATGCGTGTATAATCTATAAGCGCTAGCATGATGGCAACATTTGAATGGACATTTAAGCTTCACATTTGACACTATTCACAATGTTAATATTGTTGTTGCTGCTGATATAGACAATTTTACATTTCATTTTGATTGTAAATACGCACACTAAGCAAAATCTGTGTTTACAGACGAGTATGCATAGGTATATTATGTGTGTGTAAGTGTTTATATATATTTTTTTTTATTCATTTTACGATCATTTCCAAAATATCTAATTCATTTCGTCGTGGAAATTAAGCTTTGAATTGTTTGTCAATTTTGTGAGATGAGAATTGGATCTTTACCATTATCGTTATCATCGTATTACAAGTCACACAGTACATAGTCATTTCATTTACATTTGCATTTCATTTTTGTTGTTGCTATTGCCGATTTTATTTTATTATTTAATTTTATTCCTCAATATTTTTTTGTATGACTTCTCTTCATAGCCATCTAAATACGGATCATTTATTTACTGACTTCATTAAAATGTAGTGCAAATTTATTGCATACTTTGAGGCATAACTGTGGAAAATACTGTACTTTTCGGATATAACGCATGGTAATATGATGATTAGGCTTTATTTTGTCGATTATTTTTTAATTTATTAAAATAGCTCTTAATTATATGTAAGTCATTATATGCACATATACCTATTCAATATTAATATTACTTTTATAACGCTTAGCTATAATTTTAATCTCTAGATGACTTAAGGCTGCTACGAATAGAAAATTGCCAAAGTTCAGTCTTTCTATTCGTAGATGTCGTAAGAAAATCAAATACTAGAGAACCCGCAGCGGATTTTTCAACTGGCTCCAGGAAACGACTGGTGAAATGCTCTATAGACTTGGCCAAACTTGAAATTCTAGAATTAGCAAAAACGTGTATTTAATTGTGTTTAATAAATGTATACATATATTTTTATAAGTGGTGCATACTAGAGGTCAAAGCTCAAATAAATAGAAATAAAATGGACAAATAACCTCACAGCGACGGTGGAATACCCCTATTAAATTTTTCTTCACAAAATTTTTTTCAAATATATGTTACTTGCCTTCTATCTCAACAACATATAGGAGTTCCTGTACAAAATTGAATTTTTTATTAAACTCGCTTCCACCAATAAACCCAAAAGCACATATAAATCCGCAAACCCACCCATAGCTACTAAGCGATCATCTCCAGAGAAGTAAAATGTAAGGTAAGGTGTTTTCCTTCTCAACATTTCTCAACATGCTTACTACATAGCTCTACATTTTATGGGGACTTCCTTCAAAATGTACGTCTTGAACAAATTGATGGCAACTTCCTATCACAACACAAGGGTTCCCATATAAAATGCATGACAAAATAGCTGAAAAAGAAACGCATTCCATTTTAATGCAGTTTCAATTGAACGTAAATATGCTAAGTGATGATGATGATGATGAGCTATCCTTTTTCTTCGCTAGCCTGCGCAAGTTAGACATTCCAAGCGCTGTCATTATATCGTAGATCAGCAGCTCGAATTATTTTCATTGAAATATGGTTGAAGAAATCACACGATAGCGAATAACATTGTCTGAAAAGCCGTTCGGTATTAAACGGCGGGAAAAGTTCCTTCCCAATTTTCATTCACAGTGTCATTCTTCAGAGATGAATGAGATTCGCAGTAATACCGAATTCACACATTGTTGAGTAGAGCCACTCCCTCGCCAGACTATCGAAAACAGCTTTATAATCAACAAATAGATGGTGTGTGTCGAGCTGTTTCTCTTGTGTCTGGTCGATGGTCGATGATAAGATTTAATCAGGCTCTTAAATATAGGCTTCAGTAAGACCTAGTGTTGTCTCCTTTCTTATATACGGGAAGGACATCCTTTCATCCCACAATACTTCGCTTATGAGCTGGTGCATGCTGATGAGCAGCTCATCTCCTCCGGTCTTAAACAACTCGGCAGGCAGGCCATCAGCACCTGCAGCTTTGTTTGTTTTTTTTTATCCTAGAAATGCCCTCTCTGACCGCGTCACGGTCGGGGGATAGAGCATCTGCACCATCATCCGTGATTGGGGAGTTCAAGAGATCTCCTCCACTGTCGGGAAGTGTTCCTTTCATAAGCTTAGTATACTCTGGACATCTGTAACCAGATTTCCATTTTTTTCACGACAGGAAGAGGCCCCAATATTTAAACCGCTACTCAGGCTTGATTTGCTCGAAGATGTTTCGAGTCTTATTCCTGTCTCTACTCATCAATCTCCTTTCTTATTCTCTGTTTTTGCGGTAGCGTCGCGACACTCTTGATCATACCACTCATTCCTCAGAGGCCAGTACAAACCGATTACCTTCTCAGCAGCAGTCATGAAGTGTGATATATGTGTCCACCAAGCGAATGTGTCATCAAGAGGGAGAATTTTTTGCATAAACAGATCCGATAGTCGAGTGGTAAAAGCATTTTCTGGCTCTAGTGATTGCTGCTAATTGACGCCAAGCTTAATCTGTGTGGAACTTCGTTTGTTCTTTGCGACACATATATATGTTTACGTCTTAACTGAAACAACACGGATCAATTTCACGTCCATCACACTGCAAGCATACCTTTCGTCGATCACCATGTGATGAATTTGCTTTTTCGGTCGTTGATCTAGAGACAGCCAAGTCGCTTTATGGATGTCGAGAAGTTGAAATCTGGTACTACTATTTACGATACTTCGTGCTGCGGCGAAATCGATCAGCCTCGTTCCGTTATAAGAAGAAGAGTTCTGGTGGAGGCAGAATTTTCCGACAATTTAACCAAGCGTACCTTCCATGCCCATCATAAACTTCTTCGCGGCGCTCTCTTTGGTGGCATCGTCCTTTTCCTCCTTCGAGGTATGGGCACATATTAGGCTGATGTTAAAAAATTTTACCTTAATGCGAATTGTGGCCAGCCGTTCGTTCACAGATGTGAACCGTGAGGTAAGATCGCGTTGTCTCTTACTGACAACAAATCTACATCCGCGTATGGGAATTGTAGTAGATATCACACCATGCACTTTTAGAGCAACCCTGTCTCATTCATCGCATTTCCTGAAGTGCGGTGTTGTCAGCCTTACATTTACCGAAGACATCAACCTTCCCTATGGAGGAACCGGACATTCCAGGTTCATATCCGTAATTCGCGGTCCTTATTTCGGCGGGCGTCATCAACCAAAGGGGTAGTCCTTATCCGAGGCACGTTCTAATTTTTTATTGGGGGAGAGTTTTTACTCTCCCTCACTTTAGCCGCCTCCCAGCGGGTGCCAGGAAGACGTTATCTGTTGGTCGCCACGTGGAGGACCCACATTAAAGGTGAAGGTGCCATCACATAGCTTGCAAAACTAGCTACATGATGACACCCTCATTACAGAATGAAGGTACCACCACATAGTGCCACACCACCTAGTGAATTTTACATGAGTATCGCCAGTCAAACGATGAAATGTAGATATGAAATAAATATTAAATTTAAATAATTATTCAAATTGCGAACATATCCTTTATCAAATGTCAAAAATTTAATTTACGTTATTCTCGGCACAGAAAGTTCATCTTCAAATTTTAAATTGTCATATATAACTGAAGATGAAATGAAATGCCTACAAAGTGAAAATATCATTCATAGCTACACATTTAGAATAAAAAGTACAAAATTTGTATATAAAATGTATGCACCACATGATAAACAAATTCATTTATTTCTTTCAGTCTATTACATTTGTAGGAATAAATTAGTCGAATGGAAGGGAAGTACGTACACATAATAGAAGAATAGAAGAAATTATGTTAATGAATTCATTAAGCAGCGTGTGTAATTTACAAAAATAATCACCCTTTATTTCATGTCACAGTTAAGATCTTTATGCAATTGTATACCAAAACAAATATTAAACCTATAACAAAAAAAAAGAGACGAATACCTACTACAATTCAGTCTAATAAAAAACAAAAATTATCAGATGCACGTAGAAAGAATAATGAAAAAATAAAAGAGAAAAAATTGTACGTAAGAAAGGGAAATGACTTCAAAAAATGAAATTAATTTCATGAACAGCGAAAAAAAAAAGAACAAAATCATATGAACAGAGCACAAACAAGTGCAACATGTCGTATGCGCATTTTGCGCAATCATACACATACACCGACGATCTAACAAAGGCAACTGGAATTTGAAAAAAAAACACCAAAATCAACACTCTACTACATGTGTACGATAATAACAACAACAACAATATGAACTAGCAAATGTTAGTCATGAGCCTCGCGCGCGTCAACTTTGAGTTCATTTATATGGAAATTTACTTAAAAATGCTCTGAATACTAATGACATCCGCACAGTTTTTTTTTTCTTTTCCTATTTTGATTTTTTTCTTCTTTGCCCTTTGCATAGATTTCTTTTGTTGTTCTTGTTGTTGTTGTTGTTCTTAGTATTATTGTCCTCCTTTTAAGCAAACAACAGAAAAGAACAAAAAATTGAACCAACTCATATCACCTTTACAATTGTTGCTAAAGTGTTTCTCTTTGTTTTGCTTACACGATGATGGTACTGATATTGGTGATGATGATGCCGATGATATTATGGTGGTGGTGGTGGTGTTTGTGATGAAGTTCATTTCATTTAATTCCAACGTTTAAATTTCAGACGTAGACAAGCAAAAAAAAAACACAAACAAAAAAGCAAACAGTGTAGCTATGTATCGCACGCATATAACCTAATTTAAATTTAATGGCAATTTTTTCGGCACCTTTCGTTGTTCTTGTTGTTGTTTTACGTAATTGCGTTTGCTGTAAAGCATAAAATAGTCAGATAGTCAGATTTTGTATTTTATAAAAAAAAACAAAAGCAAAGGAAAGAGAGACTGCCAATGAAACTGGTAATCAAATTTATACACTTGATTCACAGAGAGTAAATACAATAAGCTGTTTGAAGAGCAATGTAATGTGCTATTAGAATTGAGGTTTATAGATTAGTGTACCTTATAATGAAACAAAATGATGGTCTGTGTACTCTACTATACCCGTAAATATATGTAGGCTATCATATTTTCTACCTTTAATATGTTGCTTGTTGAGTTTCGTCTAATAGGCGTATCGGATGATAATATCTTCTATGGCTAACCTTAATTGGATAAAATGTAATAACATTTTTGCATTTTAATTTAGTATTTTTCTGTGCTTTTTTTTTCTTATCTTAATATTTCCATTTCGTTTTTTTTTATTCGATTTTACTATGAAAATATACAATTATTTATTTGCAGCTTCAGGATGGAGGTCAAATTCCTCAATTATTTTCGAAATAAGTGGAAATTCTTGTGAAAAATATATGCAAATTTAGTTCGAATTGATTTTCTAGAAAAGCCATCAGAGAATGTAATATTGTATATCATTTGCTTAACTAAAAATTTTAATCAGATAATGTGTAAAAGGAAGTATCCAATAAAATTCAGCTATACTTCACTAAACGGTCTCTCGTTATAAGTAATCTCGTTTTATGGCGCATATGTATCGTTATATGGTCAAAAAAATTATTTTGCTGTTAGATCGAATAAATTAATATTGATATATATTTGCAATAATATTTTGAAAATGGAAAAAGAACTTTGTACTTTAATATAATTCCTTATTTTTTTTTCCGGCATTATTTAAATTTTTTCTGCAATAATATCGAAAAACTACAATGAGTTTTTCGACCTAACATCACAGCTTTCATTTTGGGTTTAGGCATTACTTTTTCGACATTATTCTAAGGAAAAAATCGACATTAATTCATATAGGTATTCCTTAGGTCGATGTAAAGGAAGCAATCACAATCACGAGTTGTTATTATTGTATACCGGTCAAACATCTCAGCAGCAATCTTTTTGGTTATTATTTCTCACGACATAATTTCAAAAACTGATTCGACCTTAATTCATCCAAAAATTTCTTCGATCTTAATTCATATGGTCGTTAGATCGATGTAGAGCAAGGAGGCACATCAGTGAGCTGTTGTTTGTTGTTGTTCTTGTTGTTTTCAATGCAAAATAAACACTTGGAAGAGGGAAAAAGTGAGTGAAATCCTATCGAAGTCTATCACGAAATCGATGCGCATAATTTGCCGAATTTTTCAATTTTAAATTGCTACCTAGGACTATACATTTGAAATTACCATAACTTTACTTTAAAGAAATATATTTAAAAAACCTCACGACATTCAGTATTAGAATAATGACACTGAACTTACTGTATGTACCGAAAATTATATGAAAATGAGACAGTGGAACCCTGAAAATTTAAATATTTAGCTCGTCAAGAAACGTCTTTCAAATGTACACACCCAAGTTTTGACACAGGTTGGTCAAAAAGTTTTGTTATAACAGCTATTTGAAATAAACGACTACTCAAATTTTCGTAAAAGTAATAGAGGATGAATTTCACGTGCTCATTAAACGCTGTTTTTGAGGGAGATATTAGCTGTTAGCTGTTAGATCGATTCGCTGCCTATTGGAGAGGAGTAGGAGGAGAGGAATTGTGTTCCATCAGGGCAACGCCAGGCCAGAAGCTCGCCAGAAGCTCCGGGAGTTTAGTTGGCAGGTTTTTATGCATGCACCTTATAGTCCGGACCTGGCACCAAGTGATTACTACCTGTTCCTGTCTATGGCGAATGATTTTGCTGTTTTGAAAGGAGAGCTGTGAGTTGTGTCCAAGCAGCCAGTAGAGATCCCTGAGCTTTAGTCCCATATATGTGAATATGTGCTTTTGCCAAGTTTTGTATTTAGATGTGCTAAATATTAATTAGTTTGGCTCCTTGTGATTAAGTTTAATGAGGAAAGTGATAATATATATGCGAGGGCGGTTCCAGAACTACCTAACCTGACACATAGATGGCGGCAGTAGTTTCAAAAAAAAGTGAAAAGTGGCAACCTTATAAAACATATGTTTTAAGTTTCAAGGCGCCACTTTGTTTTGTATTATTTTTTTTTTTTTTTGAGCCATAGAAAGTTAACGACCTCAGTGAATTTTTAAACATGGAAAAATAGGTCACCTTATGTATTCAATACTTTCATTTGAAAGGTGTCAGTCCAACGAATATTAAAGCCAAACTAGATCCTACTCTGGGGGAGTCTACTCCTTCGTTTACGACCATAAAATATTGGTTGGCAGAATTTAAACGAAGTCGTACGAGCTGCCAAGACGAACACCGTATTGGTCGACCAATTGAGTTGGCCACGCCAGAAACAGTTAAGAAAATCCACAAAATGGCATTGGATTATACCCAGCTGAAGGGATGTGAGCTAGGTGGTATTACAGGCATTTCAAAAAGTGCTATACATCGTATATTGACCGAAAATTTGGAGATGAAAAAGCTGTGTGCAAGGTGGGTGCCGCGTTTGCTCACAATAGAACAAACACAACGTCATGAAGATGTTTCTATAGAGTGTTTGGCCATGTTTCATAGTCATAAAGCCGACTTTTTGCTTGGATTTGTAACCATGGATGAGACATGGCTTCACCACTTCACACCTGAGACAAAGGAGCAGTCAAAACAGTGGCCTAAAGGGGAGAATCGTGTGCAAAGAAGGCGAAAACAGTTCCATCTGCAGCCAAGGTTATGGCGTCTGTGGGATGCAAGTGGGATAATTTTTATTGATTATCTTTAAAAAGGAAAAACAATCAACCGCGAGTATTATGCTAATTTTTTGCAGCGTTTAAGTGATGAAATTAAAGAAAAAAGGCCGCATTTGGAAAAGAAGAAAGTGTTGTTTCATCAAGACAATGCACCAGTTCACCTATCCGCTATTGCGATGGCAAAAATCAATGAGTTAAAGCTCGAATTGCTTCAGCACGCACCTTATTCGCCAAATTTAGCTCCTTCGAATTATTTTCTAATTCCACATTTGAAAAAATGGCTTTGTGGTAGAAGATTTGCAAACAATGAAGAGGTGGATTCTGCGGTAGATGGCTATGTTAATGAGGTAGACAGTTCATACTATAGACAGGGTATCGAAGCTATAGAATATCGCTGGCAAAAGTGTATAGAGCTAAAAGGAGATTATGTTGAGAAATAAAGAAAAATTTTCCCAAATTTATTGTGTTTTCTTTGTTAGGTCGGGTAGTTCTGCGACCGCCCTCGTATATACTTGTTATTGTTAAGCAAAAAGGCTATAAAAAAACTTATATAAGTAGAAAAACTTATACTATCATTTTTACATAATAGCGATGCATGATTAATCAAATATTATTTAATTGTAAAAATCTAAGAGATAACATCCACTCCTGAAGGAACCAAAAATTACAAATTCTATTAGCTCTCTATTACAAATGCTTGCTATTTTTTCCTTCCACAAAATTAAATTTAAACTACGCAACGTTCTATTCAATATGAAGTTTTCTAATCGAATGAAAATAATTTACTGTGCAACAAACTAGAAAAATTAAGTATTTTTTTTTTGTATTTGTGTATTTTGTATATATGAAATCTATGCTTGCTATATGACATTTCTAAACAGGGAGTAGCGAGTGTAACAAGTGTATAAGATTAGGCTAGGGTCATAACACTATAATTCTACGAAGGAAGTAAAATTAAAAATATAGGAAGAAGAAGAAAATGAATTAAATTTATGATGAGCCTCACAATATATTACTATGAAGATTTACAAAACTATTTTCTGACATTTTCTTAATTTTCCTCACAATTTAATATACTTATATTCGCATTTTATATTCGCATTTATATTCTCACACCCATCAAGCGATACGTATCATACATACTTAAACCCAAATCTACGATGTAGATTGTACATATGTGTCTCCATCTCCAACCTAAATATTACTAAACACATACACACTTGTATGCACATGAATTCACTTATAAATCCAAAATCCCTGCTAACGACTTCTTTACGGCAATCTAATGTAAAACCTTATGTTACCACAAAAATACAAGAAAATGTAACCACAAAATGTCAGTTGTGTATGTAGACCCTTCATTATTTAAATTATCATTTTCCATAAGACCAAACTCGTCATCGGAACGCCTAAAACACACAAAACTACATTGCAAGTATAAAGATATACTTTTACGTACCATCTACTTACACTACCCTGCAAAAGTTTGGAAACACAAGAAAATCATATTTTGCCTAATTTTCCATCTATGTATTGGTCTATGAACACTTTATTTATATTATTTTAGTAGAATATCATTTCCGAAATGATTTTCAATGCACAATTATTGTTGTTGTATTCTTTGTTCAATAATTTTTTCAATTTGTAGTATATTAATAACCATTTTAAAATGCCGATAAGTTTTGAAAATCTATCACTTGTGTACATAATGTTCAGTTCAACACGTTTTTATCATAATCACTGGTGTCGAAACATAATCTAATCCACCAAAATAGCAAAACCTAAGCAAATATCAATAAA
The DNA here is from genome assembly GCA_963854835.1 of Megamerina dolium. Lineage (NCBI taxonomy): Eukaryota > Metazoa > Arthropoda > Insecta > Diptera > Megamerinidae > Megamerina > Megamerina dolium. The sequence continues at coordinate 55,196,512 of OY978528.1, read as the reverse complement.
AAAATCCAACTCAAATCGATATTTTGCAAAAATTCGGTCATTCAATGAGAACAATTGCACAAATTACGGAGTTCGCATAACCTTCTCCAGATACGTTGAAACGAACAACAAAGCATGATGATCGTCTTGTACAAATGACCAGAAAACGTTCTCGATTCAAATCTGTGCCAGATTTACGAGCCGAGATTAATGAAACATTATCGAATCCAATATCCGAAACAACGATAGTATGTCGGTTGCAATGAGCCGGGTAGCTGTCAAAAAATCATTACTGCGTACTCAAATGGCTCAAATGGACAAAAGAACATATCACTTGGTTGATGGTTAAATGGAAACAGATGTTATGGACCGATGACTCCAAATTCGAAGTTTTCGGAAACAAACGGCGGATGTCTTAAGCCTACAGTCAAGTTTAGAGATGGCAGTATGATGGGCTGGGCTTGTTTTTGTTATGACGATTTGATGAAAATCGATGGAATAATGCGGAAGGAACAGTATCTCCGAATACTCCAGAACAACATTATTTCATTTGGTGTTGGTTTTATAGGTGAGGGGTTCGTATTTCTGCAAGACAATGAAATTTGTGAAAAGTTTGGATGTATGTTCAGGATATACATCCAAACTTTTCACAAATTACATCAAATCGAAAGAAAACAACGGCACTCTTCAATTCATGGAATAACCAACCCAATAGTCCAGAGAATGCCCAGAATATGTAGAGCCGAAAACGTCTCATATAATCATTTTATTCTTTTTTTTTTTATCCAAAATATGTGCTGTGAAATAATCAAAAATCATTTCTAAAATGCTTGTCTAATAAAACAATAAAAATAAAGTGTTTGCAGGGTAGTGTATATGTGTAAATACTGTCTAAAATAACAAATGTTTCCTATGAGCAGATAAGAAACAAAAAAGTAAGTATTTAACACAATATATATTAAAAACTATAACCTCTTTGGAGGATTTATAAATGAGGTCATATTTAGGCAGCCACAAATACAACCCAGTTACATAAGCATAAGAGTATTTTTGTACGAATATGTGTACGAATAGTCGTGACCATCATCTCCGCTGGTATTTGTAATGAAGCAAACGTTTACAATATACATATGTATATATATTTAAACAGCTGCTGGAACAAATGTTTCACCTTTTTGCCACAAGTATGAATATGTGTGTAAATTATGCAGAAAATATCAAATCTTACTCTTTATAAAGGATTTTGTATTGTTTTCGAATTCTGGAAGACAAAAAAAAAACATTATGTTTGCAAAAACATATTTTTGACTTGTAGAAATACATAAATACGAATATGGATATTTTTCATAGTAAGATTTATTCAGTTAGTTATAAGGCATAGTACTGGCAACATTTGGTGGTAAGTTTTTCATTTACTTTAACATTGCTACATAGAGCTCATGGAGCCGATTTTAGAAATATCGTAGTATAAATGTTTGTATATTTGAAATATTAGAATGTGCTATACATATACATATATTCATTCACTGGTCCAGCACGTTTTTATTCTGAGTTTTACCTTTATACTCATATTGACAACCATATACTCATATTGACAAAATCATTTTCGAGAGTATGTATTCGCAGTATGCTACTATTTATCACCAGTTTACAATGAAAATTGATAAAGCTGCAACTGAAATATTGAATCGTGAATATTGAATGTTAAAATGTTCGAGTACCAAAATTGTACCTCTTTCCTAAATAAGCACCAAAATCCGAATACTACATCTTTGTAGTTTCTTGAATAATAGTAATAATTGTTTACCATTTATTTTATTGCAATATTATAAATATTTCTACTAATAAACCATATGTTGTTTTGGCTCTTTTCCTTAATGTAAAATTGACATAACCTGTAATGCTGTGGTTATAAAACCACTTTTTTATTCAATAACCACGGCATAATTTTTTTTTCCTCCTTTAAACTCCTAATTGGATCATAGGGCCTCCACAAGGCTTTTCCATCGCACACGCTTTTGGACAGTTATTCTAGCGCCCTCCCATGTGATACTGGCAGCAGCTAGTTCTCCTAAGGTTCACCTTCTCCAGGTGTTTTTTGGCCGTCCGCGGCTTCTGCTCCCTTGCGGGTTCCACTCAAGCGACATTCCCGTAATGCTATCTGGCTGCTTTCTTAGCGTGTGGCCAATCCAGCGCCACTTCATACGCTTAATCTGGATAAGTATGGGCTCTTCGCTCGTCAGATGCCAAAGTGCCTCGTTGGAAATAGTGTTAGGCCAGAAAATTCTACAAATAATCCTCAAACACTTGTTGACGAAAGCTTGAAGTCTCTGCGTGATGGAGTTCGAGATCACCACGGCATAATACATATAGATAATATCCTTTTATTTTCAAAAATTTTACTAGCTACTTCTTCTTCATCATTGTCATCTTCTTCGTCTGTTGTGTCTTCTTCTTCTTCTTCTTCTTTTTCCTTTTCTCTTTCTTATTGCTCCAACTAATTCATAAATTGTGAATCAATACAAAGCAAATACAAAGGCCTGCCCACCCAAAGTTATCATCAAAATTAAGAACATTTAAAATTTTTAATTTTAAATGATATATTTCGATACTAAATAAAAAAAATAATCATTATTTATTTTTTATTGAAAAGAATTAAGGAAAACATATTATTATGATATATATATTAGGTGTATTTGTACAAATTCGTACAAATTATCATCATTTTTTGTCAAAAGGTGTTTGTTTACACCAAAAAATGAGTTTTTACTGAATAAATTTTTACCTGTAAGAATTTACACCTGGAGATCATGCGTAGGATAACTCTTCCTAACAGGTGTTACTTTGGGCTGAGTAAGCAATTGAGAAGTCGAGCCCTTTCTCGAAGAATGAAATCTACACTCTACAAGTCGCTCATCATGCCTGTCCTAACATATGGCGCTGAAGCCTGGACAATTTCCTCCTCGGATGAGGGAATGCTTGGAGTTTTCGAGGAAAAGTCCTACGCAAGATCTTTGGACCTATTTGCGTTGGTGGCGAGTACCGAATAAGGTACAACCATGAGCTGTACGAGCTGTTTGCCGATATTGACATAGTAAAGTGCATCAGAATCCAGCGGTTGCGCTGGCTAGGTCATGTCGAGCAAATGGAAGAACATGTTCCAGCTAAGAAGGTGTTATATTCGGAACCCGCTGGAGGACGACGCAGAAGAGGAAGACCTAACCTCCGGTGGAAAGACCAAGTACTGGAGAACCTGACGGCGCTTGGAATTTCTAACTGGCGCCAGCTAGCGGAGAACAGAGATGGCTGGCGAAGCATGTTATTTTCGGCCTAAATCGATATTCGGTTGTTATGGCCACATAAGTAATAAGTAAGTAAGTAAACATTTGATTGAAATAGATCTGACAACAACAAAATTTCTTGAAGTTAGAAGTTATCAATTAGATCGTTTGACCAGTATCCAGCAAAAACACTGTGATTCCGTGATGCAATTGGCTTGGAATCGGCTCCTTTTTATATTGATTTGTTATTGATATTGATTGTGCTGATTGTGAAAGCTGTTACCGTTAACATTCAAATTTTTACAAATTGCTGTTTGTTTACTATTTTGGATATTTTTCTCTGAAATTTCGTTGCTGGGAAAATAATAATCAGACCCAGGAATGATAAAAATAAAGATTACGCCCTGTGACGTCATAAACTAAACAGTACGAATAGTAGGCAAATAAAAAGTTTCAAAATCCCCATACAATTGTAAAATATGCAATATTTATTACTTTATTATGAAAAATATCAGAAGATACAAGTAAATAAATATACCGGGAAAATATTATGTAACCTAAAGTGACCAGAAGCTGCCTATGTGGAAAAGCTGTGTACCAAAATATGTAAATAAAAGCGAAGCGGTTTCGTATTTTCATTACATGTTTTATTGTGTACATGTGTATACATCTATGAATATTGAAAAAGAATTAAATAATTATATCAATAATTAAAAAAAGAATTACTTAAGAATTAAATAATTAAATAAAGAAATAATAAAAAATCTCCTTACAGTCGGCTGGGGCCGACCAAATTATACCCTGCATATGTAAATATATATATAAAAAGTTTACTCGAATATCCATTTTTTTATTTTATTTCCACTTTTTGAAAAACAATTTTTGCATATACTACTAATTTACACCGGAAATATGTTTGACTTTGACGAAGTACTTTGTATGTTATGAGAAAGAAATATTAAACCACACCTTAAATTTGTTTGTCCTACGTTGAATAGTTCGTAAGTTACAGCGGTTTAAATTTTTTAAAATTTTCGCAACTTTGTATGGTAGCCCCATTAAGAAGTGGGCGTGGCATGTTGCCAGATTATTTCCAACTACCATGTTAATCTAAGTGGCAATTATGGTTATTCTAGACAGAAGTATGCAGAAGTTACAGCAATTTCAATTTAAAAGAATTTCACTCATTTTGTACAGGAGCTACGATAAACAGTGGGCGTGGCGCGCCAATTTCCTGTAAGCCTAGTTGCTCGTACAATACTAATCCACACCTTAAATCTCGTTGTCCTAGGCTGAATGGTTTGTAAGTTATGGAGCTTAAAATTTTAGTTTAATTCACTCGACTTTGTATGGGAGACCCATGAAGGAGTGGGCGTGGCACACTGATTTGCTGCCAGATTATTACCGACTAATCAATTTAAAATTTGTATGGGGGCTACGATAAACAGTGGGCGTGGCTCACCCACTTTTGGCGAGGTTATATAGTAGTATAATATAACTCTATGTGCAAAATATTGTTGTCACAAGTGGTATATTATGTAAGTTATAGCAAGTTAAAGATTTTGAAAATTCCGAGGTTAGTCGCTTTGAATGCTTGGTGTGGGCGTGGTTATTGACCGATCATGCCCAATATCAATCCCCTCCGTACCCTTGGATCATAGGTTACTTGTGCCAAATTTCGTCGAAATAGCTCAATATTTACTCAAGTTATCGTGCGAACCAGCCAGGTGACAGACAGACGGACGGACGGACAGACACACGGACGGACGGACGGATGGACGGACGGACATCGTTAAATCGAAAATTTAATCGACGCTGATCACGAATATATATCTATGTCTATATCTCCGGAGATTCCTTCAAGTGGACACAAACATCTGACCGAAATGAATATACCATGCATATTGCATTATGCAGGGTATAAAAACTAAGTTACTATTTCAGTGCATTTTTATACCCTGCATAATGCAATATGCATGGTATATTCATTTCGGTCAGATGTTTGTGTCCACTTGAAGGAATCTCCGGAGATATAGACATGGATATATATTCGTGATCAGCGTCGATTAAATTTTCGATTTAACGATGTCCGTCCGTCCGTCCGTCCGTCCGTCCGTCCGTCTGTCTGTCACCTGGCTGGTTCGCACGATAACTTGAGTAAATATTGAGCTATTTCGATAAAATTTGGCATAAGTAATCTATGATCCAAGGGTACGGAGGGGATTGATATTGGGCATGATCGGTCAATAACCACGCCCACACCAAGCATTCAAAGCGACTAACCTCGAAATTTTCAAAATCTTTAACATGCTATAACTCACACAATATACCACTTGGGACAACAATATTCGGCACATAGACTTATATTATACCACTATATAACCTCACCAAAAGTGGATGAGACATGCTCACTTTCTAGCGTAGCTCCCATACAAAGTGCCTGTACTTCTTTTAAATTGAAACTGCTGTAACTTCTACAATCTTCTGTCTAGAATAACCATAATTGACACTTAGATTAACACGGTAGTCAGAAATAATATGGCAAAAAATCAATGTGCCACGCCCACTCCTTTTTGGGTCTCCCATACAAAGTTGCGGAAATTTAAAAAAATGTTACCGGTTATAACTTGCAAACTATTCAGCGTAGAATAACGAGATTTAAGGTGTGGATTAGTATTGTACGAGCAACTAGGCTCACAGAAAATGGGCGCACCACGCCCACTGTTTATCGTAGCCCCCGTACAAATTTTAAATTGAAACAGCTGTAACTTCGGCAATCTTCTGTCTGGAATAACCATAATTGACACTTAAATTAATATCGTAGTCGGCAAAAATCTGGCAGAAAATCAGTGTGCCACGCCCACTCCTTCATGGGTCTCCCATACAAAGTCGAGTGAATTAAACTAAAATTTTAAGCTCCATAGCTTACAAACCATTTAGCCTAGGACAACGAGACTTAGGGTATGGATTAGTATTGTACGAGCAACTAGGCTCACAGAAAATGGGCGCACCACGCCCAGTGTTTATCGTAGCCCCCATACAAATTTTAAATTGAAACAGCTGTAACTTCGGCAATCTTCTGTCTAGAATAACCACAATTGACACTTAAATTAATATCGTAGTCGGCAAAAATCTGGCAGAAAATCAGTGTGCCACGCCCACTCCTTCATGGGTCTTCCATACAAAGTCGAGTGAATTAAACTAAAATTTTAAGCTCCATAGCTTACAAACCATTTAGCCTAGGACAACGAGACTTAGGGTATGGATTAGTATTGTACGAGCAACTAGGCTCACAGAAAATGGGCGCACCACGCCCAGTGTTTATCGTAGCCCCCATACAAATTTTAAATTGAAACAGCTCTAACTTCGGCAATCTTCTGTCTAGAATAACCACAATTGACACTTAAATTAATATCGTAGTCGGCAAAAATCTGGCAGAAAATCAGTGTGCCACGCCCACTCCTTCATGGGTCTTCCATACAAAGTCGAGTGAATTAAACTAAAATTTTAAGCTCCATAGCTTACAAACCATTTAGCCTAGGACAACGAGACTTAGGGTATGGATTAGTATTGTACGAGCAACTAGGCTCACAGAAAATGGGCGCACCACGCCCAGTGTTTATCGTAGCCCCCATACAAATTTTAAATTGAAACAGCTGTAACTTCGGCAATCTTATGTCTACAATAACCATAATTGACACTTAAATTAATATCGTAGTCGGAAATAATCTGGCGAAAAATCAGCGTACCACGCCCACTTCTTATTGGGGCTCCCATACAAAGTTGAGGAAATTAAACAAAAATGTTAACCACCATAACTTAGAAACTATTCAACGTAGGACACCAAATTTAAGGTGTGGATTAACATTGAAAAATTAATTGGATTTACTAGAAAATGGTAAGCCACGCCCACTTTTTATATAGCTCCCATACTAAGCCTCGGAATTATCTTAAAATCCTTTTACTTCGTCAAAGTCAACCATATTTCGGGTGTAAATTAGTAGTATATGCAAAAATTGTTTCTCGAAAAGTGGAAATAAAAGAAAAGTTGGATATTCGAGTAAACTTTTTATATATAAATCTACATATGCAGGGTATAGTTTGGTCGGCCCCAGCCGACTGTAAGGAGCTAACAAAAAAAAAAAAAAACCTTAATATTGCAATGAATACTGGAAAATTATTCAATATGTTTTTGTACAAAATTATTTGTTATGAGCAACCCATTTCCATTTTTTTTTTTTGCATTTTTGGGCAAGTTTTACAAAAATCCTTTTTAAAACTTTCTTTACCGCTTTACTCAGTATGCAATAAACATATACAATATATATTTATATATTTATTAATTCAACTGTGCGATTTACTTACACTTCCTTTCGTAAATCTTCCACCTCTTCGAGTTGCTAGTGCTATGCAGATTTAGAGTAGAGTTTGACGCTTCTCCAAGTATATTTGAAGAGTGGAAGGACGAATTTTATTTATTTTTCTCGATCACCGTGCAGTCTTCTGCAGTAATGATCCTAGCATTGTCGTCAACTTCAATACTATTTAATCCTACCTCTGCTAATAAGTTAATTTAAACAGTTGAATATTGCAACACAATAACCAACGATTTTTTGTTACCATTAAATGCAATTTCCGAACTTTGTTGATGCAACAACATAGTAACGATGTGCTTATTTTCTCTTCGCTGAACCCTCTGTCTCTGACAGACAGTTGGCACAACCCCACGCTTCAATTTAAGTTTCGACGCAAAGCCTGGAAAATTAGGAACATTTCAGAAATGCGAATGCTGTGCAAATTAAATAAATATATTTTACCCATTTCATATTGCTTGAGCTTTATAAAGTCATCATTTATGAAATTGTCATTGCAAATCACACTATTTTTGTAGTTAAAAGGACTTGATCGTCAGCAGAAACTAATCCACTTTTTTGCCAAAGTTCTTTAATAACGATTTGTCGAAACTATCGTTATTGCCACTACACACTTCATTTATAAAAATGACCTTTTTTGATTAAAAATTGTTTATATAGCCGCGTATTATACAAATGCAAGAATTATAAAAATTTATTTGCCGTTTTTCGTTAATTTTCTTTTTGTTTATGACATCACCATACGAACAGTTGACTGTCAAACTCAATCCAAAAAAGATAATTGTTCACTCAGGGCGCAATCTCTATTTCTATCATCTATCAGATTCAGACCTACTATTTTTGAGGGTAGAGCACATTTGGCTATGTTTAATAACTACATCCAATGTCACTTTGACATTTCTTTACTGCATTGAAGTTGTGTATTTTCAAAAGCATCTCAATTTCGTTCAAACAAATTAATAATATATTTGTTGTACAATAAATAAAATGGCAGCAAAAGTTGCAGCAGGCAATAATAAAGTATTCCAAGCGGTAAGTTGTAATCACTAAGACAAGAATTACAAAATATACTGCCTTATAAAAATACGCACTAACCTCACTTTCTTCCAAACTGATTACTCACAATTTTATTTGATTTGTACATATATGGAATTACAATATATCATCAGGATGATGTACACATCTCCTTTGAGGATCAACAAAAAATCAATCGTTTTGCTAAACACAATGCTCGTATGGATGATCTTAAAGTTGAATTGGAAATGAAAAAGAACGATTTGAAAAGTATCGAGGAGGCATTAGATGAAATTGAACTATTTGATGAAGATGAAGAGATACCATTTTTGTTTGGTGAAGTTTTTCTATCACATAAACTTTCAAAAACACAAGTGATTATTTATGTTATATATGTTGCACACATATTCATTAAATATTTGTTTTTCATAGGAATTGCTGGCGGAAGTGAAGGAAGAAACCATTAAAGAAATTGCAAATATCGAAGCAAAGGCAAATGATATCAAAGTTGAAATGACCGAATTGAAAGCGCATCTGTATCAACGTTTTGGTAGTAACATTTCACTGGAAAGTGATGATTAATTATTTTGGAACTACAAAAATAATATTGTAACACCCGCTTTTTTATTTTCAAATAATTTAACGTACATAATATTTATATGCATATAAACAAAATAATGTAATTGAAAATCAGATCAAATTAATTGAGTTTGATTTGAGAATATAAATGTTAAATTCTCACTGGAGTTATGCAAGCACGCTTCCTAAAATATAATTGAGTATCTTTTATAGAAGATGTTTTAAATATAATTGCACAATATACGAACCTCTAAAAACGTTCTATCAAACGGCGGTTTATGGTGTTCCCACTGCATCAGTTCATTGATTTGTTTGTTTTGCTTACTCAACGTCGTTTTATCATTTACATTCTGCAATTATGTGTCAATTTATTTATTTAAAAAATTACAATTATCGAAATACAAACCATTCCATCTCCTGCACATCTACAATTTAGACTCTGATGTGTCTGGCATGAAGAATAGTCTTCCTGAAGTGTAAATAAGTCGAGCAGATCTTCGACAGAGAACTTCATTGTCTCACCACTCGTTAAATTTGTTGGCACAACGCAATCGCCAAGTGTAATTTTTGCCACTTGTCGTTGGAAAATCTTTTCCTCAATACACCCAGCCGATATTAGGCGATATATTTGTACATTTTTCTGTTGTCCATCACGCCAAATTCGTGACATTGCCTGTGCATCAGTAGCTGGATTCCAATCATTGTCGAAGAGTATCAGTCGTGAAGCACCAATTAAATTCAAACCAACACCGCCAGCTTTAGCACTCAAAAGAAATACGTACGCATCGTCTCCATTAATGGTATCAGAAGGGGTTTCATTAAATTTTTCAACATTAGCATTACGTTCTGCCGTTGACGTAGCTCCATCTAAGCGTAAACATTTAATATTTAAATAATCACATAATCCCTGTAGCATATTCAATGTTTTGGTATGATTGGATACGAGAACACACTTCTCTCGTCGGTCTATAACGGTTTCAATGAGAAAGTTTTGCACCAACTCTAATTTGGCCGAATCAAATGGACCCATTTCGGACCACTCAGGAAGATGTCGTTCCAAATTACGCGTAAGTAAATTTGGTTTCTTCGTTCGCCCTATCAATGTGGGGTGATTACAGATTTTCTTCAAAACAGTTATGATTTGTAAAGGATTTAGTTCCTAAATTAAAACAAATAATTTAGATATTTGGTAAAGTGTGAATAAATGAACTCACCTGTAATATACTATCTTTACGTAACCGATATAAATCTAATGCCTTTTGCAAAAGAAGCAATTGCAAATCCGATGGCCTGATGAAACATATATATTCTCGTTTCAAAGGCAGATATTGACGATTCACTTCCTGAAGACGTCGTAGTAAAAATTTCGATGACAGTTCATTTAGCTCAGCAGCACGTTCACTAGCCATTGCTTTGGTTTCCTCTGTGGCCGAAGGACACTGACCCTGCTGTATTGGTAACTCAAAGTATGTATGAAAATATTTGGCCGAACCAAAAATGCCTGGATTTACGAAATCGGCCAATGCAAAGAATTCTTGCAAATCATTTTGTACTGGAGTGCCGGTTAGAATAACGCGCCTTTTTATACTCAACTCACACAAAACTCTATAGATCTTTGTTGATTGATTTTTCAGACGATGACCCTCGTCACAAATCAGCAAGTCAAATTGTAATTGCTGAAACTCCTCAGCATGAGCCAGCAGTGTCTCATATGAAACAATTACAAACGGAATATGCTGTTGTTGCGAATAACTACTTAATTTATGTTTGCCATCAACAATGAAGGCAAACATGCGCTCAGTCTTTAACCATTTATTCACTTCATTATTCCAATTAACCGTTAGACTACTTGGTGTAACTATCAGAACGCGTTGAAGTACACGTTGGCCGCCGAAAGGACCCCTTTGTAGAAGTGTGTGTGCTATTGTAAGACATTGTAATGTCTTACCCAAACCCATATCATCTGCTAAAATACAGCCATAATAGTCAGACTGTTGAAAGCCCATTAGACATGAATAAAGAAATGATACACCTTTTTGCTGGTGTGGTCGCAAATGCTGGGATAGCGTAGGCGATACAGGTACATCTACCAAAGGACAATCCAGGAGATCCGCTGGTGCAATAAGTACAAAGTCTTCTGTTCCATGTGTATTTGATCTTCGCGAATAAGAAAGTTGTCTAAAAGTCTTTGCTACTTGTATATTATCTTTCACTAGGTCATCAGATTTTTGTATTTCAGCCATATTTTTTGTACTTAAATCTATATGGAAATTTTCTTTTTCTTTTCGCAATTTCTTCTCTGGACTCACACCACCTTTCTCTCTTATTATAGTCCTTTTTAGAATTCTATCTTCTATATTTGTTTTTGGCATATTTGGCATACTTAATATTAAATTTGGACGAAAAATGAATGCTCCTTTTGGTTTCTTTTCTTCTTTCTCTTCAGGCTGACATTCATCTTCACCCCAGCCTCGGTTTGCAACCTGTTGCTTACGAAGTAACCAATATTCACGTTCATTTTGTATTTTACTTTGTAGCTCTATTTCCTTTCCTCCCACTATCAGTTGTGTTCCTTCATCGAGAACTTGATTTTTCGATATTGTTACACTTCCAAAATATTTGCCAGTGTCATCTTTTAGCACTGCACGTCTTGATTCCAAGTCGATTTCAAGAGTACCATCGCCTTTCCATATTTTATGCTTACGCTTACTGATTTCACGCCACATAATATTATATATTGTCTTTCCGTGTTGTCGTGATCCTTTGGCTTCTTCATTAGGAGTTGCTTTGGTTGCCTCATTACGAGTTACGGAAGCGCTTACTTTGTTATCAATTTTTTGTTCAAACAGATCTTCTATGCATTTTCTTTTTTCCTCCTCCTTTGATTTTCTAACCGATGGTGCTGCAGATCGTCTCATAATTGTTGTCTAATTAAATCGTGTTTGATAAACAAAAAACCGCATTTGTTTTCTTCTGGACTCTCAAAATGTGTACACAAATAATGCTTCTTCTTTTACTGTCACTGTTTTCTTATTGTGAATAGGTGTGTTTGTTTACAGAATTTTCGTACAATTTCACACAAATATTCAAATAGTTTTTACAAATTATTACAAATTTTAATATTTCTTACTGGAAATGTGCTCGTGTACGCCAAAAACTAGTAAAACAGTTTGTACTGAATAAATATTTACTTGTAAGAATTTGCAAGCAAGAAAAACATATTGTAACGAGTATCGATAGTTGATTACTCATCACTATTGTGACTGACTCTATTGGCAGCATCGAAACGAATGTCAACAAAAAGAAATAAGCGATAACCAGAACAAGCCAACGAGAAAGGAAGAGAAGAATCTCGATAAAGGAAGATTCTGGGGTGTTGCCAACAGAGTATAAATAGAGCCAGTGTTGAGTATTGAATCAATCGAATTCCGAACGTGAATGCGCAAACATCTATACAGAGGCAAAAGTTGCTAGTACATTAAAGTGTTATTGTAAATAGTTGATTGTAAACAGAGTTGATTGTACATAGAGATTATAAAATAAATTGTTGCTGTATATAGTTGTATAAAATAAGTGTTGCAGTTATCATTAACAGAATCCAGTGATCGAACAAGGTAATTCAAATAGAATTAAACGTTCACAGAATAAAAACGTAACAATTGGTGTCAGAAGTGGGATTCTGTAAAGATGGTGAAAATTGACCAACTAAAAGTGGACCAGCTTAAAAAGCTGTTGGTAGAGATGAATCTATCGTCATCAGGTGCAAAGGCGGAACTGCTGGTGAGGCTGAGGCAAGCTATGGAGGCTAAGGGAATTAATGTAGAAGAACATGAGTTCTTCGAGGAAGCCGATATACAAGCAGTTGTGCACGCTGAGGAAGAGAGCAAAATAGATTCGAGTGGTCAACTCATGGAATTCATGAAAACCATGATGCAACAGCAGCAACAACAGCTACAAGAAAATGCGTCTCGCATTGACTCCAAGTTTCAAGAACATTCGGTACGCCAAGAGGGCGTTATTAGTGAATTACGTACGGAAATTCAAGGAAATGCGTCTCGCATTGACTCCAAGCTTCAAGAACATTCGGCTCGCCAAGAACACGTCATCGAAAATCTACAAAAAGGAATTGAACTTAGATTTCAGGAAATTTCCGGAGCTATTAATGACAAAGTCACAGAGCTGAAAGAACATGTGGATGATTTGGATGATAAGCTGAAGGAACATGTAGACAGACATGATGACTTGGAAGAAAAGCTTGAGAAATTAGAGCGCGAACTTAATAAAATAAAAATAAGTGGAGCAACCACATCAGTGATAAGAGAGTCAACTACAATTAAACTAAAGCCACCAATATTTGACGGAAGCACGCCATTCAACATCTTCAAGCTTCAATTCGAGACAACAGCTTCGAAGAATCAATGGGATGACAGCGACAAGACTGCTGCTTTAATAGTCGCATTAAAAGGTAATGCTTCCGAAGTGTTACAGATGATTCCAGAGAAAGATCGGGGTAGCTACCAATCACTGATGGACACACTCCAGCGAAAATATGGAAATGAATACAAGAGTCAATTACATCGAGTGGAATTGAGATCGCGAGTGCAACGGAGTAATGAGAGCCTTCAGGAATTCGCTTCCGATATTGAGCGCTTATGTCATCTAGCGTTCTCCGGTAATTCGGAAGAGTTCGTCGAAAAAATAAAAATAGAGGCATTCATAGATGGCATACGTGATGGAGAGACAAAGCGTGCCCTAGTCATGTCACCCAGGAATACTTATGCCGAAACAGTCAGTAGTGCCTTGACATATGAAGCCGCCAGTTTGATGTGTCGACCAATGCCACGGGTACGCCAACTAGAAACAGAAACAGCAGATCTGGTTGAAGCAGTGTGTCAGGCATTCAAATCTGTAGTGCAGCCTGAAGGAAGAACAACAGGTCGACGCGAAAACAAATTTACTGGTAAGTGCTTTATTTGCGACAAACCAGGACACATGGCGCGTGACTGCCGTCTACGACGAAAGCGATCAAGATCGAATTCTCCAGGAAGACAAAAGAAGGAGAATAAGGTGGATAGCGATCGCTCCACTAACACAAATCCATCGTTAAACTAGATCGAGTCAGTTCAGCGGGGCGTGAACTGACTCCAACAGTGGGTTGCCCCATCATTCACATTTCACAACTACAGCGTGTGCCAAGCAGCTTGACTATTGATGGAAAATTGGACAATATGGAATTCATGTTAACCCTGGATACTGGTGCATCACATTCTATAATCAAGAGCGATTTGGTAAAGAGGTTTGAGCCTTTAATGGGAATAAAATTGCGTACAGCAACGGGTGAGGATGCACAAATTCTGGGCAAGATAAAGAAACGAGTATCTATTGGAAATTGCACATGGGAACATGAATTCATTGTGGCCGACATCATCGATGACGTAATAATTGGTGTTGATTTTATGATTGGCAACGGATTTACGTTAGATTTAAATCAACGGATACTGCGCTATGCAAATGTCGAACTACCATTGAACATCGATTACAAGCGTAGTGGGAACATCAAACGAGTACTGGCATGTCAACGCCAAGAGGTTCCAGCAAAATCAGAAGCGGTGATATGGGCACAGATGAATGTGGATGATGGGACAGGCAAGTTGTGGCTGGTGGAAGCAGATAAAGAAATAACGAATAAAAACATCATACTTGGTAGGACGTTAGTAGAACCTAAAGAAAATGGAATAGTACCGGTGCGAATTTTAAATCCAACTAATACATCTACAGTTGTGAAGAAAGGAATGGTGATTGGTCATTGCCAGGAAGTTACTGCCATAGTAGACTGCGAAAAGGGTTCGTCGATAAAAAGTGGAAGATCAGGAACTGTCAGAGTGGAAATAAAAGCACATATGGAAGAATGGGCAGGCGTGCTTACCAACCAGCAAAAAGAAAAGGCTTTACAACTATTGGAGAAGTACAGTTCAATCTTTTCTTCAAATGGAAAAACTGGAGGACGAACAACCATCGTGAAGCATCACATTGACACCGGTGATTCTAGACCAATTCGTCAAACACCACGACGAGTTCCATTGGCCAAAAGAGACGAAGCCATTAAGCTGATTTCCGATATGCAGAAACAAGGTGTTATTGAACCATCAGCGAGTCCATGGAGTTCACCAGTTGTGCTGGTAAAGAAGAAGGATGGAAGTACTCGATTCTGTGTGGATTACAGAAAGCTAAATGATATTACGAAAAAAGACAGCTATCCACTGCCAAGAATCGATGACACTCTGGACACACTATCTGGTGCGAAGTGGTTCTCAACTCTTGATTTGCAAAGTGGCTACTGGCAAGTGGAACTTGGTAAGGAAGACAAAGAGAAAACAGCTTTCAGTATTGGCGATGGTCTATGGCAATTTACAGTTATGCCATTTGGCTTATGCAATGCGCCAGCTACTTTTGAACGTTTGATGGAGCGTGTACTCAGAGGACTACACTGGAAAACGTGCTTGGTGTACCTCGATGACATTATTGTGATGGGAAAAGATTTTAACGACCACCTGGAAAAGTTGAAAGAAGTATTTGAGCGTATACAATCAGCAGGGCTTAAACTGAATATGAAAAAGTGTTCACTCTTCAGGCGAGAAGTTAAATATCTTGGTCATAAAGTAACAACAGAAGGGGTACATACCGACGAGGAGAAAGTAGCAGCAGTTCAAGAATGGCCTATTCCGTCGAATCTTCACGAGCTAAGGAGCTTCCTAGGCTTATGCACCTACTATAGACGATTTGTTCCTGGATTTGCAAACATCGCCAGCAGTCTGCATGAGTTGACAAGAAAGAACAAACCATTTGTGTGGGGCGAGGACCAACAGAAAGCATTCGAACAGCTGAAAGAAAAACTCTGTTCAGCACCAATATTAGCGTATCCAGTACCTGGTCAAAAGTTTGTGTTGGACACAGATGCGAGTGGCTATGGAATAGGTGGTGTGCTCTCTCAGATCATAGATGGGCAAGAAAAAGTAATAGCATACTACAGTAAAATCCTGTCGAAGCCAGAAAGAAATTACTGTGTCACACGAAGAGAGTTGCTCGCAATACTGGAATGTGTAAAGTATTTCCATAAATACTTGTACGGTCAGTCATTTCATCTACGAACTGACCACTCAGCGCTAAGGTGGTTATTGCAATTTAAAAACCCAGAAGGACAATTGGCGCGCTGGATTGAAAGGCTGCAGAGTTATGATTTTACCATCGAACATCGTAAAGGAGGACATCACGGCAACGCGGATGCTCTATCTCGTCGTCCTTGCAAAATGGAATGTAAACATTGTTCTCGAGTGGAAAGCAAGGAGCACATTGTCGACATACGACTTACGAATATATTGCCGGAGGAGTCATGGACCACCGAACGAGTGCAAGAAGATCAGCGGAACGACCCAGATCTCGTAAAGATTATGGAATACAAGGAGCAGGGCATACGACCAGATTGGCAAGAAATGGCTAATGAGAGTCCAATAGCAAAGGCATACTGGGCGCAGTGGCAAAGCCTGCACTTACGAGACGGATGTTTATTCCGAGCATGGGAAAGTGAGGATGGAAAAATCACTAATGATCTTCTAGTGGTACCCAAGGCGAGAATAAATGAAGTGATAGCTGAGTATCACAATGTCTCCAGTGGAGGGCATTTGGGAATCACCAAAACCGTCGAGAAAATAAAGAAACGATTTTATTGGGTTGGATGTCATGACCATGTCGCTGATTGGATTCGGAAGTGTAAGCAATGTGCAATGGCCAAAGGTCCCACTAAGAAAAGTCGAGGTAAGATGCACCAATACACCGTGGGTGCTCCATTTGAGCGAATTGCTATGGACATAGCTGGACCATTTCCAATAAGCAACGCAGGAAACAAGTATGTTCTGGTGGTTATAGATTACTTCAGTAAATGGCCTGAAGTATACCCCATTCCAAATCAGGAAGCTAGTACAGTTGCGGATGTATTCGTCAACCAATGGGTTACTCGTTTTGGTGTACCGATGGAGTTACACTCAGACCAAGGTCGAAATTTCGAATCAGTTGTATTCCAAGAGATATGCCGTATGCTGGGTATATACAAAACTCGTACAACACCTTTGCATCCACAATCTGATGGCATGGTAGAACGATTTAACCGTACCTTGGAGGAATATTTGAGAAAAGTCGTAGATAAATACCAAAGAGACTGGGATGTACATATACCAATGTTCCTCATGGCATATCGATGCGCACAACATGATACGACGGCTACTACACCGGCAATGGCAGTTTTTGGAAACGAGTTAAGACTGCCAGCTGATTTAAAATTTGGAGTCGTAACACCAACGAGATCAACCGAAGGTAATTATACTAGCGAAAAGCGAGAACAGTTGGATGAAGTACATCGGTTCATCAGAGAGCGGTCGCAGATGATAAGCGATAAGATGAAGGCCAGGTATGACTTGAAAGCAAATTCAAAAGGGTTCTATGAAGGAGAGCTTGTAATGCTTCATAATCCACAACGAAAGAAAGGCCTGTCTCCTAAACTACAGACTCATTGGGAAGGACCATATGAGATTATAGCAAAGATAAATGACGTAGTGTATCGCATTCAACGTGCCTGGAATAAAAGAGCAAAGTTTAAAGTAGTGCACTTGGAGCGACTTGCGCCATATCGAGGGGAAGTATAAAAACTTGTTCGGGACGAACAAGGTTAAGAGGAGGGCAGTGTAACGAGTATCGATAGTTGATTACTCATCACTATTGTGACTGACTCTATTGGCAGCATCGAAACGAATGTCAACAAAAAGAAATAAGCGATAACCAGAACAAGCCAACGAGAAAGGAAGAGAAGAATCTCGATAAAGGAAGATTCTGGGGTGTTGCCAACAGAGTATAAATAGAGCCAGTGTTGAGTATTGAATCAATCGAATTCCGAACGTGAATGCGCAAACATCTATACAGAGGCAAAAGTTGCTAGTACATTAAAGTGTTATTGTAAATAGTTGATTGTAAACAGAGTTGATTGTACATAGAGATTATAAAATAAATTGTTGCTGTATATAGTTGTATAAAATAAGTGTTGCAGTTATAATTAACAGAATCCAGTGATCGAACAAGGTAATTCAAATAGAATTAAACGTTCACAGAATAAAAACGTAACAATATGATTAAAAAACCAATTACCAATGAATGAAGAAAATAAATAAAAAACAAATTATGTTTTATTAGTTAATTAAAGTCGTTTGAACCAGTATTCAGCAAAAACTATGCGTTCGTGGATTCGCTTCCTTTTTATATTGATTTGATTTTAAAATTGATATTCACAATCAGCAGTTTCAGTTGACTTGCAAGTTTTTGCAAATTGCAAATGTTTTCTTACTCTAAAATTACTCTTGCTCTAATTCTTGGTGGGAAAGTAAACAATCAGACCAAATAATTCGTAAGCTCAACTGTCATTACATTAATTGTCGAACACATCAACTAAATGGAATGTCATTTTTATAATTGCAATTTACATTTTCCTCTTTCTTTACGTTGTGAATTTTAGTGACAACGAGACAGCACGTTGAAACATTTTCCGTAAAACAGCATTAAAATTATTTTGAAAAGTGCAAATAGGCTTTAAAACAATGGCGCAATTTGATTTAACACGAATAAATTGTCAATTTCTGGAC
This sequence comes from Megamerina dolium, assembly GCA_963854835.1. Lineage (NCBI taxonomy): Eukaryota > Metazoa > Arthropoda > Insecta > Diptera > Megamerinidae > Megamerina > Megamerina dolium. The sequence goes on along the minus strand of OY978528.1, from coordinate 55,177,603 downwards.
AGGCATTTGACTTTTCCACTTTTGGAATTTCTATGCGGCAAAGAGGTTAGATAGAAACTCACATAATTTTAGTACAAAATGAACGAGAAAATGTATTTTTTACAGATTTATGATCAAAAAGAGTTGCTCGAATACATTTTGGATACCGTCAATAAAACAAACATGATCGATTATACCATGGATACGCGTAAGCGTCTCAATCTGAGCCAAGAGATGCCAGAAGAGTTGATGCAACGCAAAGCCGAAGTACTCGCAACACTGAAGCAACTGCAAAATGAAGTAGCACCCATCATGAAGGCAACTGATATTTTAAAGAACGGCGAAAGCATGAAAGATTCAAAAACATTCGTAAATGCACTACAAAAGGATTACAATTTCAAGGTGGAACATCTTGAGAGTGCATACAAATTGGCAAAATACTTGTACGAATGTGGTAACTATCAAGAATCAACATCATATTTGTATTTTTGTTTGATTGTGATGTCGCCAAATGATAAGGTAAGGGAATACAAGCTAATTGATATTGAAATGAAACTGAAAAGTTGTGAAATTATCATACTATAGAATTACTTGAATGTCTTATGGGGCAAGCTGGCCGCTGAAATTCTTACCCTGAATTGGAATACTGCTTTGGAGGATTTGACACGTCTACGTGATTACATTGATAATGCAAATTTCACCACTATTCAAGCTTTGCAACAACGCACATGGCTTATACATTGGTCGGTGTTGATATTCTTCAACCATCCCAAAGGGCGAGATCTCATCATTGAGATGTTCCTCTACAAGCCACTCTATCTAAATGCTATACAGACAATGTGCCCGCATATTATGCGTTATTTGGCCACTGCAGTCATTATCAATCGTACCCGTCGTAATGCGCTCAAGGATCTAATCAAGGTTATCCAACAGGAATCGTATACGTATCGTGATCCCATCACCGAGTTCCTAGAATGTCTCTATGTGAACTTTGACTTCGAAGGCGCACGTCTGAAGCTACACGAATGCCAAACGGTCATCCTGAATGATTTCTTCATTATGGTCTGTTTGAATGAGTTTGTCGAAGATGCACGTCTTATGATTTTCGAAACATTCTGTCGCATTCATCAATGCATCACCATCAGTATGCTGGCCGACAAATTGAATATGAAACCAAGCGAGGCCGAATGTTGGATTGTGAATTTAATACGTAATGCACGTTTGAATGCTAAAATCGATTCGAAATTGGGACATGTTGTAATGGGCACACAACCACTGAGTCCCTATCAGCAATTGGTGGAGAAGATCGATTCGCTATCGATGCGTTCCGAACATTTGGCCGGACTAATTGAGCGTAAGAGTAAGCAAAAGAATCAAGAATCCATCGATTCGTGGAAATATTACTAAAGGGATCATTGCACAACGAACCAACTGAAATTGATTTTACACTTACAATTGCTTACGCATTATTAGCCCACATATATACATACGCGTGTATATATCCAAGAAGAATAACAATAAAATCTATTGTATGAACTTTTATATAAAATTTGTAGACATTTTTGTAGCTAGAATAAAACAACATCCATATTCTAAGCGAAAAAGAAAAAAACTCGTATTTGCACTCTTCAGTTAAATTTTTTTTATTTCTTTTTTTTTAATTTTTTTCATCTCTTAAAGGTGTTTGGATACACAAGTAAATTTATAAATAAAAAACAAATGCATCATTCAGGCACAACATAAATATAATAGCTGCAAAATAAAAAAACACCTTTCGAACTACTACATACATTTCATACATATACTACAGCTTAATGCTTAATTACAACATAAGTATATGATAATTTTAGCATCTACATATAAGCTGTACCTAACTAAATGCTATATTGAAGTGCTACATGTATTTTAAAATAATTAGTCAAATTGCAAAATTGCAACAAATTAGACAATAAACCTTGTTTAACAGATTAATAACAAAGCATAAAGCGTGCTCTGTGATCTATTAAAAACGGAAATTAAAGCCAATTAACATGATAACATCATAGATGTGTGTTTATGTAAATCCAAAAAAAAATACTATGCTGCTTTACGGAGCTACCTAGTGGCGAGCAGCGCCCTTTTTAGGCATCATCCGTTTGTCATACAATGAATTGCTATCTCTTCTTGGCTTTATAAGAACTATTAGTCCCATCTGTCGTCACCACGGCCCAAGCACGAATTGGTAAGCTCTGCAAATATCTAATCCATCTACGAGCTATCGTAAGCCACAGTATGCCATACAATATGCATATTATACACTCAATATAGAAGCCATCAAATGAAATTTGACATTCGCCGCCAGCAGCTACACATTCCTAAAGCGATGTGAAGATAGTGAAATTGACAGAGAGAGAGAGAGAGTGGAATGTATGTACACTACTCACATCTTTTTGGTCCTTAGTTAAGCAAATATTAGCGCTCTGCTTATTAGCATCGACGTGAATGCATTTCTTCCAGGTGAGTACATCGACCAACCACAAAACCACTGTATTCGGCCAATTACCACCCAAATTGGAGAGCGTATTCAGGAATGTCATATATGTACCGCCAACAGCTGGGTCTGAGATTTTTGCAAAGAATGCCATAATTGCAACAAACATGCAGTACAAAAATATCTGATATATGCCATAGTTGGTGATGAGCAGCACATAATAGTAAATAGGTACATGACCATTGGAAATCATGTGTGGCGTAAAGTAGGCGATGGCCGGTGCAATACAAGCAAAAACCATGCGATAAGGGATTGCCTTGAGATATACCTCCATCGGCCGGGGTCCATTCGTATAACGACTAACAACTAGAGGCAATACAATTTGCAATGGTATTATGGGCACAGCCAATAGCGCCAACTTCTCCTTCGGAACGCCAGCATCGATGAGCTTCAGCGACGTGACCGCATCACATGCTGCAAATGTCACCTTCACTGTTAGCAATATTACGGCGAGTATTTGAATGGGCCGCATCCGAATCATATCGACAAGTATTTTATAACTATCACGTATATTGAGTTCATGCTCTATGGTATAACGTGCTGCTGAATGTTCATCTTGTACGTCAGTTTCCTTTTTGAATATTGCCACCAAAGTTGTGGCCACCATGAAACACATTCCCCAAAACCACAGAAAATCGGGCAAAGTCACCATACCTTCATCTTTAGGGTCCGATCGTAGGTATGAGTTGCAAAAATCTTTTGACTCCAATGCAATAAATGCTACATAGCCCAAAAAGTAACCAGCCGTTTGCCCAACACTATTACACGTGGACGCATAGCCCACATTGCAACGTTTCAACATTGTAAGAGCCCAACCATCGACAGCAATATCTTGTGTGGCTGCCAGAAAATTCAACAGGAAGAATAGCACTGTTAGTAAGGGAACATTTGGACCAAGACCATTTCCACCCAGCCAACGATCAACATGCCACGACAGGAAAAGCATAAATATACCAATAAGATACTGTGCTGGTATCAACCATGATTTACGCCGGCCAAATCTGCGAACATACACGGCATCAACGATGGGAGCCCATAACAATTTCATACTAAAAGGCCAATAGGCAAACGAGAATTCCGCTTGTTGTTTATAACTTGCACCTCGATTCTGCAGTAACATCGGAATTGCAGCAATTAGACCCAGTGGTATACCTTGCAGAACATACAGGAAGAATAATATGGCTACATTGCTACGATCACCTCTAATATCTGTTTTCTGATGCACATCATCCAAGGAGTTAACCGGCGATCCATCAGCTTGCAGTAAATGATGTTTAATAACATCTCTTTCGTTGGAATCTGGACGTCGTCGTACGGTCATAATGAAGCAATGCAATTGTAAAAATATACAACGTAAAAATGTTGAAACAAGGTATTTCACTATTCTCCAACAAAAAAAAACTGTAAAAGAGACACGTCATTCAAATATTCCGAACTGCAACATTAGTTATTCCTTGCTCTTTCCACGTTCGAAAAATAAATGGTGTCGTCGTTCAATATTAACTGCGTCTATTATAATACAGAATGATATGTGCTACTTTATATTTAATTATTTACTCAATTTACATATAAATTCGTGTAAATTACAATTTTTTCAATTTAAATCATCTCAAAGTACTAAATAATTTTATACGAAATATTCGACCAAAAAAAAACCATTGACGTTTTATTTACACTGCGTTTTGTATTCAATTGACAGTGTTGTAAAACAATTTGATTTAAATTTAGAGACGTCCTACACGTGGATGCAGACTGCCAAAATACGCAATCAAACTTTGACACATGTGAAAAATAAGGACCCTCAGAAAAAAATTGCAATAAATTGATTGCGTCGGATACAGTTTATTATTGCGGTTATAAAGAACAAAAACAAAAACAGTGATTTCCACGAAAGAAGTGCTTCAGGTCAAAGTTAAAAATTCGGATCGAGATTACTCAATAGACTTGCAATTTTATTCCAACATATAGATATCAAAAGACATGTATTTTTAATACCTTTTTACGGATATATAATAATTTATACAAATTAAACATTTTTTTAAGATTATGAAGATTTTTCGAAAAGATATATTAAAAATTTCGCATTATTTAAAAGCAATAGAATTACCTTTCCAACGATGTATAAAAAATGTTTTTAAACAATTTTCATATATTAATAAAAAAAATTTTTATGGTCATACCAGAGATCTTTTAATACCGGAGAAGTCCTACTTTGGCTTTTGAGCATATTTCTGATTACAATATCTGGGTCACTTAACAGAGTTGCAGTATACAGATACTTTAAAGAGATCATTGATCAGCTATGATCAGGAGGGCAAATGCTGTAAATTAACATGGGAAAATAGTATGGAATTTTATATGGCAGCGTGCCTTTGTATTGGATTGGTGAGATGTATGGGGGAGAGCGGAAGTATGGGGGAGAGCGGAAGTAATTTTATTTTTTTGTTTTGTTTTGATTACGATTTTGATAGATTCGTATTCTGTGCAGAATGTATACAAAATATTTTTATAATTTTTAATTGATTGCCATTGATTCCCGTGATAAAAACAATAATATCAGCAACAATAACTCCATATTAGTATGTTTATGTATATGTGCTTGAACGACTTCAATATCCAGCAGCGAATATGAAGATTCAAATTCTTTCACTAGATTATGAATTGCGTTTGCTGAATGTTTTGACGTTAACAATTCGGAGAATGGTTAGAGAATATGTTCAAAGTTTTTAAGTTCCTCATTGTATATGTGTATTGCAGTAGGATTTCACCAGGTAATTGTCGTCCTCCAGTACATCACAACACATACAGAAACTTTTTATGAAACTTTTAAAGGAGAATCGACGATATCTTATATAAAATAGTAAAGCGACAAACCTATTTTCAATTTCTAAAGAATTTAAGCACTTAAAAGCTAAGTAAATTTATGCGCTGTGGATCAAAAACATTAGGGCGATATTTAAGGGTGGGTGCAATAGCAGTTCCAACTTTAAGCAAAGCAATTTAACTGATAAGCTGCCGACCTTTTCAAAAAAGCTTGTATAATTTAGCGTTATAAAAAGCAACGTCAGCGTTACATAAAATGTAGCGAAATACGATGGCGGTCCCAAAACTACCCGACCTATCAAAGAACACAACAAATTTGGAAACAATTTTTCCTTTTTTTTTTAACATACATATTTCCAAATTTCTAATTCTTCATATAATCAATCAAGTAAATAGCAAAATCCACATATGTATATATAAAAGGCGCGCTGCCATATTAATTTCAATATTATTTTGCCATGTTAATTTACAGCATTTGCTCTCCTGGTCATGGCAAGGCTCTTTTCAAAATCTCTGTATATTGCAACTCTGTTAAGTGAGTCTGATATTGTAATCAGCAAAAAGCTCAAAAGCCAAAGTAGGAATTCTCTAGTATTATAGAACAAAGACGTGTGCAGCAAAGTTTCATTTCAAACTGATTGATTTTATCTGGTCATTTCCATGATGAAATCGTAAACTTTTACGAGAGGCGTAAAATCTTTTTCATACAAATATATGAGTTGAATTTTTATACGATTGCATGAATTCCACCATTATAAGTAATGACGTTTTATAGTTATATGTTCAGTTTCCAATGTTATATATGATGTACTACATGTGATTTGTAATGTAATATAAATGTAGGAAAGGCTGTTAAAGCCAAAATACATAAAAAGTCTACATGCATATTCGTCTGTCGAACGAAGTTAAAATATACACATCCTTATGCCCACATAAAAGGCTTGATGCTTTTATGTGGGCACTTTCATAAGGATGAGTATATTTTAACCTCGTTTGACAGATGAATATGGATGCAGACTTTATGTATATTGGTTTTTAGAGACTACCCACTATCCCTTTACTTACCAACACATTACTAATAAAACTCTACTTTCCAACACTCTTTTTTTTATTGATATTTTGGTATTTTTGAGCAGCTTATAATTCTTAATTTTCAAAAATGTAACAATACGTTAAATAACGCATACAAAATGTTATAGTAAAAGTCTTCGCGACCTTCGTCAATCATTTGTGTATGGTTCATATGAGTAACAAAGGGAATTTAATTAGTATTATACAGGGTGGTTGACGTATATTGCTACATTAAAAACACAAAACTTTTTGTTAAATTCATGTAAATTATTTTTTCTTTATTTATTTGAGAAATAAAATATATTTATAAAGTTAATTCGCTAATTGGTTTTAAAAATAATTGAATGTTTCTTCAGATAAAAAAAAATGCGGCGTAATATGTTTTTCGTCTTCTTTCGCCATATATGAGTGTACAAATCGATTTACATTACAGGTTGTACTCACTGTAAGAAGATCGGCACGTTGTGGAAACATACTGCGGTTCTGCCGCTGATGATGTATATGGGAATGATGCTGCTGCCGCTGTTGTGGGTGATGTGGCTGTGCCTGTTGTTAGATTTGTTGTTGCACAAATTGTTTGGTAGTTGAATAAGTTGTTGATTGTATTCCTTCTTGTTGTTTTTGTTCTATTGCCGCTTTCACTACACTGTTTCAGCCACTTTTACTATTACTTCGTATTTGTTGCTTATTATATTTAATTTTTTGTGGAGATGTCCGATGTATTTGTTGCTGAATTTGCTGTTGCTCTCGTTGTTGTTGTTGTTGTCGAGTTCTGACTATAGCTCTGTTGACGTTGCTACTGCTTCACTCTGCTTATTTCACAGTACTAGCGTATCAGTTGCTAAACGAACAATTAGAAAATTGTCTATTTGATACGCGGCGTACGTCTACGCCGGTAATGATTTTCTTTATTATAGATATTGCAGATACGAATCACAAATCAAGAATTCGACAACTCGTCGTCGTCGTCTTTTTGTGGCGACCGTTTTGCAGATGTGTAGCTGATAGTGAACGGTTTTGACGTAGATGTCGTAACAAAATGTACACGATGTTGATGATATGTGCTTTAACAAAAGTTTTTATATTCACCAAAAAATATAGAAGCACAAAGTCCGAGTAATCGAACGTTCGGATGCAACGGTAAAACTGTTTTATTTTACACTTTACTGTACCAAAGACTAGATAAAGGATTTATATAGTCTTTATGAAATGCTCTGTTCGGTATATTTCTTTTGCACAATGTGTTGTTAACTTTCCTATTATTTCTTTTTGCAACTGTATAATTGAAAAATCTTCAACTCCTCACTTACACACACGCTCGGGCAAGCAGAATTCACAAATTATATTTTTTGCCGACTACGGTGGTGGTGCTTTTAATTGAAAGCCGTAAAAAGATGATTATTGACGGGGAGTAGATTAAATATGATCACGAAATAAAAGAGTCCAATTAAATCTGATTTTGTCCCTTTTAATTAATTAATATTCTTTCACTCTTAACAAAAATGAATATATTCTACACAATACTAATTCAAACTAATCCACTCCGATGCAGCAAAAAGAATGAATTTTAAAATGGCTGGCTGACTCTACTGAAGTTATAAAAGATGAAATGTATAAATTTCACAACAAAAAAAAAAGGCATGGCGTCATCCATCTCGCTTTCTCTCTCTCTCCATCATGAAACTCATTAAGTGAGTGATTTTTGAATGACTCTTAAGGTCAGAGAGAGATGAACGCAATCTGAATGCCATCGTGCTTGTCATCTACCGCTGTCAATGCGAGGTGCAGTAAAACACTTAATATACAAAAGCATGTCCGTGTTGACTAATCGCTGAGTATACTTTTTCGCACGTTCAATAATTTTTGTATATTTTCTAATACCGACATTTTACAATTCACAAAAAGTTAACGGTACTGCTCCAGTAACCGAAAATTCTATTTACTGTGAATTACAGTGACAATTTGTGGGGGCGGAATGATTCTAATTAAAGATGGAAGAGCTAGCCCCATCTAGAAAAACCTTCAAAACTGTATAGTAAAATTTCACGAGGAATAATTTTGTAGAACATTTTAACTCACTAGCTCTCTCACGAGAATGGTTTGACCCCCTTTTTAGAAAGTCTGAATAAAATAGCATTGGGAGGCCGATTCTGATTATAGCGATGGTTGCGATACTGATGTCCCAAACGCCGAAGCATCACCCTTGAAGAGAGCTAGAGTTATATTTATGAACAAATATGACAAATGAATGAATATTTGGTTTTTTGTGGACTTGTATGTTCTTTGTATAGATTTTGTGTGAGAATACCTCTTTAGCGACCTTCTAAATGCCATTTTATTCAGACTCCTAAAAAATGGGTAAAAATTTCCCTTTCGTGAGTGATTTAACACGTTCTACAAAATATTCCATAGAATACGGACAGTATGTTTATTTTATCAATTATTGTTGGTTTTTTATTTCACTGCGGCGAGGAACTACTCTTTTCAAAAGTTTGGTTAAATGGTTCATCTTTAGTGCATTCTTTGGATGAAACAAAAATAAACATCTAAAGGGATAATTGTCTTTATGAGCGTTTATCTAATCGAATATTCAGTATATCTGATAATTTGTATTGTTTGCGAATACCGTATAGTGGCAACTAATGCATGCCAATACATAACAATTGCTTTTACCAAATAGTAACAAATACTGGCTTATTATTATCGAATATAACCAATACAAGTTATCAGATAATTTCCAAGTAAACAAAATAAAAATCTACATACAATTATAAAATTGCCCTAAAAAAGATGATATTTTATAATAATTTCCTTTATTATAAGGTAACATGATTTTTGCAGCAGTTATCAATTATAATATACCATTCAGTGTGGGAAAATTTTTTAAGCTTAGACGCCATTTGGAAAAAGTGGTTAACATTAATACTTAAGTAAATATTAAATGTGCAATTAATGTAACCAATTTAATTAGAATTTGCGACAACGAGAAAGAAAATATATATGTATCCTCATCTTATATACATACATACATATCTGTATTATGCCATATTATTCGTTGTTAATAAAAAAATTAATAAATGTTCATAAAATGTTCAAATTGTAATCCTCTGATAAGACTATACATGTATTAAATGCCAATGGAGTAGGAGAAAATTTACTATGCTTATCATATATTGCTGGTTGCTGTTGTAGTGCTGGCTGCATTCTTCATTACTCTGTGCGTATTGTTTACATTTCACTTGTATTTTTTATTGTTTGATATAAACGTAAAAATTTTTGTTTATGGACTATTTATTATGCATGCAATGTTAACAATTCATTAAGTTTAAGAATTGTTGCATGAATCATTAGAGAATTGTATAAAAAAAATTATTTGATTCTATGCGCTGTGTACGTTTTTTATATAAAAAATGGACTTTAATTTGATTGCTGGCTTTTTTGTTATTAATGTAATTACTATTACCGTTTTTTTGTTTTCGGAGCTAATTGGTTTGGCTATAATGTACAATTAAATACGTATATTGTTTACACTGACATTTGCTTCTCTTAAGTATTTGTGATATTTTGCTTTTTGTTGTATTTTAGCGTGACGAGAAAATTTTATATTCTTACGCTAAATTGTATGTATGTATGTATTTATAATTTAAGTATATGTATCTTATGCATGTATATATTTATCGCTGATACGCAATTAATTTCAATTTATTATTTTCGATTTTCTTTCAATTTTCATCATCATGTTTGTCTCCATTATCATCTTCTGCATTAACTGGGTGTGTTGACATTCAATTGTGCAGACGCATATAATTATTTAGACACAGCACAACAATTATTCGCCAGTAAAGCATTTGTCTTTCTTCTAATTGGCCGGAGACTCTGGGTAGATGGGTTCCTCCCACTTGTGATGGACCTCTGGAGTCAAATTGATTATTTGAACGTGAACCGCTTGATGTTTTTCGAATTTTGGTGGTATTGGACATAAACGATACTTGACTTCATCACCTGACAACGGTACATATTCACCTTCAACGCTGTTGTGTATGATTTAGTTTTAATTCGAGTGGGCAGCAATATGAAAGTGAAATGAAAGATATTTATTTATAGCAGAAACTACAAACTAGAATGCTTTCACTATTTATTGTTTTAAAATTACTTACTCGGACACATGACAGAATATATCCTCACCGCCGGTATGCGGTGTTATGAAACCATGACCCTTTGAACGGCTGAAACTTTTCACAATACCAGTCGCAATTGGATTCTCTAACGCACGAGCCGAACTACATACATATATGTTCATAGCATACATAAAAGAAAAAAAAAAAACATATAAATCATGTGTAACGTTATGTAGGTATATCAACAATCAAATATATGCACAAACAATTTTGGATGGGATATGATGGGGTTGGGCGCATGGAGAACTCACGTTGATGCTGTACGTGTACGCTTCGTTATGATAGGGCTTGGCAATTGCAGCGTAAGGTTCGGACTATGGCTGTTTTGGTGGTGATAGGCCGGTGGCTTGCCGGTTAAATTCTTTTCGGGCGTATTTGATTGCGACATTATATATAATTATTATATCAGATTAAATTTATGTATTTTTTTATTTTTTTTTGTCTATTTTGTTCGTTACTAGCGCTACTTAACTGTGGCGCCAATATAATGGAATGCGGTGTAGATGATGGCAATGACGACACAGTTACAAAAATGAAACGAGAAAATTAATTAGTAAGCGTAAAATTCATGTTCATAAGTTAATATAATATTTGATTGCAAAGAATTGACGTTCAATAGGAACGTAAAAAATTGCTCTTGATTTTATTATAAACACTTCACCTATAATATTTCACAATTATCTCTATTCATTAAATTCCTAAGATCCCCGATATCCTATCTCAAATTGTCTTTATCGTTACTATTCACTTTTTGACAACTTGTCCTACAAATAATGGCGAATATGGTTGCATTTAGAGCAGGGTTGCCTTTCAGTACCTCAAATACTAAAACTTGGTTCAGATTATTCTGCGAACAGATTGTATGCGGTAGCAACAGTGCAACAATTGTCAACACTTAAAAATCCTTAGTTTTTAATCAGACGAACGATTTGAATACAGCATAGCAGCATTTTAACACAACGGCACTTCCTGAAGTCGTAGACTAATTTATCTTTATTATGATAATTATTAAGTGAATATAACAATCCTTAAGTTCAATATTTTATTTCATTTGCGAAGAGTTTTATGAAAGTACGTAATCATTCTGTTTTTTAAGAATGCATATTGTACTAATTTTGGCATTGTCGTCGCTGCATTTTCATTTTGTACTGGAAACAAAGTATTGTCTGACCGAAGATCATTTGTCCAGTGTTTAATTCTTTGCTACAATACTATGTAATGTACTGTTACGTTTTTACTTTGTGAACGTTTAATTCAACTCCAATCAACTCCGTTCGATTCTGTCAATAATAACAGCAACACTTACTTTTTACTAATGCCTTGGTTATATTACCAATCAATTGAAAGCCAATCAAAAATATTCTTGTTGTTTTCAAATACAAAATGAAAAATGAACTCCAAAAATGAAATTCTATAACTTTAAATATATTATTTTATTTAAAAAAGGTGTTTTCGTGGTGCAGACCTCTCACTGAAGAAGTTATTACCTTAGAATTTGTTCTCAAATCATACCTGGCCTTCATCTTAGACGTTATCATTTGCGATCGCTGTCTGATGAACTGCACCCAACTGTTCCCGCTTTTCGCTAGTGTAGTTACCATCGGTTGTTCTCGTTAGTGTTGCGACTGCAAATTTAAAATCACCAGCAGTCTTAACTGCTGCTGGTGGTCTGGTGGTGTTTTCGCAAGGTAACGTGTCTAACTGCCTCAACCGGGTGGGGCTAGCGCAATCCTTGTTGAACTCATCGCAAGTCAACTCACTGGCTGTCATGTAGTTTGATCTGAGCGCTATGTGATGATACCTTTATTTGTTAATGAGGGGTAGTCATATAGCTTGCTCTGCTTACTCTGTGATGGCGCTTTCATTATTATTAATGGGGGCCCTCCATGTGGCGACCACCGGGCAACGTCTTCCTGGCACCCGCTGGGAGGCAGCTGAAGTGAGTGTCGAAAATCTCCTCGGTTAGAGGTTGTGCGTTGGGTTTGGGACCCGCCACATAAAAAACCCCCCCAATGAAAAAAACAAATATGCCTCGGATAAGGACTACCGCTTTTGTTGATGACCCCCGCAAACGAAAAAAGGACAATGATTTACGGATATGCACCTGGAATGTCCGATCCCTTTATAGGGAGGGTGCCTCTATCCAGCTGGTTGATGTCCTCGAAAAATACAGAGCTGACATCACCGCTCTCCAGGAAATGCGATGGACAGGACAGGGCTGCTCCAAAAGAGCGTCCTGTGACATCTACTACAGTTGCCATGCTGAAAGGCACGAATTAGGATGTGGATTTTTGGTCAGCAAGAGACTACGACATCTTGTCTCACAGTTCACGCCTGTGAACGAACGGCTGGCCACAATCCGCATCAAGGCAAAATTTTTCAACATCAGCCTTATATGTGCCCACGCTCCGACGGATGAGAAGGACAATGTGACCAAGGAGAGCTTCTTTCAGCGCCTCGAAGAAGCTTATGACCGCTGCCCCCGCCACGATATCAAAATCGTGCTTGGCGACTTTAATGCCAGGGTGGGCAAGGAAGGTACCTTTGGTCCAACTGTCGGAAAATTCAGCCTCCACCAAAACACCTCCGATAACGGAATGAGGCTGATCGACTTCGCCGCAGCACGAAACATGGTAATTGGTGGTACCAGATTCCAGCATCTCGACATCCACAAAGCGACATGGCTGTCTCCAGATCATCGTACAAGAAACCAAATTGATCATGTGTTGATTGACGGAAGGCATGCTTCCAGTGTGATGGACGTGAAATCGATCCGTGGTGCCAACATCGACTCGGATCACTACCTTGTTGCAGCTAAGGTGCGCACACGCTTATGTGTCGCAAATAACAAGAGAAGTCCCACACAGAGAAAGCTCGACGTCAGTAAGCTGCAATCACTAGAGACAGCAGATGCATTTTCCACTCGACTATCGGATCTGCTTATGCAGAACACTCCCCCACTTGATGATACATGCGCACGGTGGACACATATATCCCACTCCATGACTACTGCTGCCGAGGAGGTAATCGGTTACTACCGGCCTCTGAGGAATGAGTGGTATGATCAGGAGTGTCGCGACGCCACCGCAGAGAAAGACGCCGCCTACAGAAAAACCCTGCGTGCAGGCGTAACGCGAGCTGTTAAGGAGCGGTATAGAGAGAAAAGGAGTGCAGAGAGACGTCTTTTCAGGCGCAAGAAGAGGGAGTTGGAAAGACGCGAGTGTGAGGAGATAGAGATGTGCACCGACAAGAATGAGACTCGAAAATTCTTTGAAAAGATCAAGCGCCTGAGTGGAGGTTTAAATCCCGGAGCCTCTTCTTGTCGTGATGGAAATGGGAATCTGGTTACGGATGTCCAGAGTGTACTGAGCCTATGGAGGGAACACTTCTCCACGTTACTGAATGGCGATGCTACGAACAATTCCGCCAGTGGAGGAGAATGCCCGATAACCCCAATTACAGATGATGGTGTTGATGTTCCACCACCCGACTATGACGAGGTTGAAACGGCCATTTTAAGGCTGAAGAACAACAAAGCTGCAGGTGCTGATGGCCTGCCTGCCGAGTTGTTTAAGACCGGAGGCGATGAGCTGCTCACCCGCATGCACCAGCTCATAAGCAGAATATGGTCGGATGAAAGCATGCCTGATGATTGGAGGCTCAGTGTTCTCTATCGCAGATTTTCACACTGCGCCAAATCCTGGAGAAGACCCAAGAAAAACAGATCGACACAAACCACCTATTTGTTGATTATAAAGCCGCTTTCGACAGTCCGGTAAGGGATTACCTCTACGCAACAATGTCTGAGTTCGGTATTCATGCAAAGCTCATTCGACTTTGTAGAATGACACTGCATAACTCCCGTTGTGCAGTGAAAATTGGGAAGGACCTCTCCGCACCGTTTAATACCGAACGGGGTTTCAGACAAGGTGATTCGTTATCGTGCGACTTCTTCAATCTTATTATGGAGAAAATAATACGAGCTGCTGATCTACGACATAATGGCACTATCTTCAACAAAAGTGTCATGCTGTTAGCGTATGACGACGATATTGACATAATCGGTATGAACACGCGAGCAGTCAGTGCAGCATTCTCCGAGTTGGAAAGTGAGTCGCGTCGGATGGGTGTCACGGTGAACGAGAGCAAGACGAAGTATCTAGTGTCAACAAACAAAGAGTCCCGGCGTCTTGGACAGCACGTCACTGTTGACAACTACGCTTTTGAAATAGTAAGGGACTTTGTCTATCTTGGAACCAGCATTAACAGCAGTAATGACGTCAGCTTGGAGATCATGCGTAGGATAACTCTTGCTAACAGGTGTTACTTTGGGCTGAGTAAGCAATTGAGAAGTCGAGCCCTCTCTCGAAGAACGAAAACTACACTCTACAAGTCTCTCATAATGCCTGTCCTAACATATGGCGCTGAATCCTGGACAATTTCCACCTCGGATGAGCCAATGCTTGGAGTTTTCGAGAGAAAAGTCCTACGCAAGATCTCTGGACCTATTTGCGTTGGTGGCGAGTACCGAATAAGGTACAACCATGAGCTGTACGAGCTGTATGCCGATATTGACATAGTAAAGCGCATCAAAATCCAGCGGCTGCGCTGGCTAGGTCATGTCGAGCGAATGGAAGAACACGCTCCAGCTAAGAAGGTGTTATATTCGGAACCCGCTGGAGGACGGCGCAGAAGAGGATGACCAAACCTCCGGTGGAAAGACCAAGTACTGGAGAACCTGACGGCGCTTGGAATTTCTAACTGACGCCAGCTAGCGAAGAACAGAGATGGAAGCATGTTATTTTCGGCCTAAATCGATATTCGGTTGTTATGGCCACATAAGTAAGTAAGTAAGTAAGCAGTCTTAACTAGTTTCCCAAAATGGCTATTGGTGGTATAGTGGCCGTAATATGGTGTTGTGTGCATCGATATGCTACGAGGAACATTGGTCTATGTATATCCCAGTTTTTTTTGGTATTTATCTATGAACTTTCTCAGATATTACTCCAGGGTATGTTAAACCGTGCTACCATGCCATCAGATTGTGGATGCAAAGGTGTACGAGTTTTGTGTATACCCAACATACCGCACATCTCCGAAATAAAAACATTTATTTCGTGAACGTTTAATTCTACTCGAATCAACCCTGTTCGATCACTGGAATCTGTCAATAATAAATGCAACACTTATTTTGTATTAACTATATCCAACAACAATTTATTTAATCAAATATTTAAAATCACTCTTTGTGTGATATTGCCTCGATCACTTTCTGAATTGAATTAATTTCTTTGTCAACAAACTTGCCCTAGTTATACTCCTTGGCATCTCCCTAGAATCTTCTGTTATCGTTATCTAGTTTGCCACATAATGCTGCAACTAGCCCCCGACGTAGCGTACGTACGTACTTGTCGTACGTAAGAACATACAAAATTGCATTGATTCTCTCCGCTACGAGCAACGTCTACGTCACCGTCATACGGTGGTGAGTTTTCGTTAACACGACGTTCCCATAAGATAGGTCGTGTCAGCTGACACGTTCTACGTTTTTCGTCGGTGGCTAGTTGCAGCATAATACTATTTGATTTTTTAGTTACGTTACGTTTCTATAATGAGCATTTACCCTTGCAAAAACGCATGGTGGAAATATGTCGCCCATTGTATGTTTTCCAATTAAAAATGAAATTAAAGTTAGAATTCAATTTTAATATTGATATATTAACAGAAATGTGTTGACCCATGAGTCAAGCACTGCGACATGAAAGATCTTTTTTCAAGAAATATACGGTAGCACAAAATTTATATTTCCCATTTACTTTAAGTAATTAGCTTGCCAACGTAGAGATCGAATGAAATGTGTCATTATAAAACCCTATGTTCACTAGAACATATTTTATCTTGTACACAAACCATAAACAGCCAGCTGTTTATAGCGATTTCATATGTTTCAAATAAACAATTGGTCACAAAACACCACTACACATCCATAAATTCAGCTTGCCGTGTACAACGTTTTGTGATTTTATTTTGTTGTGATTAATAAAAAGACGTTCAAATTTTAGTTTAATTAAAATTTTCTATTGCATTTTAATGGTAGACAAATAGTGACCGGTGTCAATAATTGTATATGAGCATTATTACTAATGCAGCATCCTGAATATTTTCACGAGACACGAGGCGATCACGACTATGTTGGGCCCAATATTGCTGATGATGAAGAATCTTCAAATGATGTCTTTGAGCCAGTAAGACGTTTGCGTAGTCGTTCCAGACGAGTACCGACACGCAGAGTGGGAAACACTGATCATGATTATTTGGCTACTGCACAATCGGCGGGCGACGAAACAGATCAAGTGGATGGTGAAGGCGATGGAGATGGCGATATAGATGGTGACGGCGAAGATACTGGTGCGACGGTTGCAACACAGACTGAACAAAACATTTTACTAGCCGATGCAGAAAATGCAACACTTGAAACGGCCAACAGTCGTAAGTAGCTAGTGTTTTTTGTTTCTCTGTGAGTGAACCAATAACCGAACAAGATTTTTTTTAGCTAATAATAATGCCAGCACATCTGCCGCCGCTGCTGCAGCAGCTGCTGAGTCCACAGGAGCATCTGCCCCAATTGCTATAGATCTACGTTCGCCGTCGCCACCGAAGAAACGCAAACGCCGATCAAATGGCACACCCAAAGTTAGTACGCCCAAAGTGAAATCGTCTGCAAACGGTGCTGATGGTGACAACGATGACGACGATGATGATGATGGTCTGATTTGTCCGATATGTCTTGACACGTGGGAAATGTCTGGCAAACATCGTTTGGTGTCGTTGCGTTGCGGTCACCTTTTTGGTGAATCTTGTATACGTCGCTGGCTAACAGAGTGCACAAAGCAATCGGGAATGAAAGTGTGCCCACAGTGCAAGGTGAAAACGTCAAGCAGAGATATACGCTGTTTGTACGCAAAAAGACTGCGTGCCATTGACCGTACTGAAGAGTATAGACTACGTGAAGAGCTTGAAACTGAACGTCGGCGTAATCAAACATTACAAACCGAATTTGTCACACTAAGGACAACACATCTAATGGTGTCGAATAAAATTTCAGTGCTTGAAGCGGACAATGAGCGCATGCGAAAGTTATTAAGTACCAGAGATGGAGACGGCGGCGGTGTCGATGAATTGAATTATGAAGTAGAATATGGAAAAACAATGCAACAATTGCCATTGTACAAATTGTTTATGGAGCGTAACATTGAAATAGCACGGGAGCCAGGATGTCGTACAATCGTACACTCTGAGCATCAGTCGGCATTGATTGCGTCACAGAAGAGTACACAAAATTTATTCCCCGGCTATGGGCTGCGCTTCATAGACACACATACACTCCGGCCACTTAATTTCATACATGCATCCTGCAAGCTAGTACGTGATATGGCCCTCAGTTCCAATCAGCAAACGCTTGCTGTGGCCAGCATGGAAACGCGAGCAAAATTATTTGATTTACGCACCCGCCAAATTGCGGCGGTATTCTCACAGAGTGAACGTGCACTCTGGTCCTGTGCCATGGATCGCAATGAACGCGAGCATTTCGTCTATTTGGGTGCTCAACATGGCAGCACATACATATACGATGTGCGTTTTCCGGAAACTATTGTGGAGGAATTCAAAACTGAAGGTTAGTAGTAATTATTACCAGTGGTATATGTTGGCTTATTCTTTTCTGTTAACAGATCTCAGCCCAGTTATCAATGTAGCAGCAGTACCTGCTAATGAAATTTTTCCAAATGGCGGTTTTATTGTATGCAAATTGCAATCGCTCTGGTTCTATGAATATTGTTCGTTAAATGGCAGTGCTATACCCACTCGTATCAACGTTGTTGGTCCTTTCATCTCAATGAATTACGATGTGGCACAGGAGACCTTACTGATTTCGGCGCGTAATAGTGCAAGCTATCCGCAATCGCGTTATATGTTCGGCAAGTTGGAAAAGTGTGCGGATAGGCCTGTATTTAATGTCAAAGTATCGTTCTTTGGTTCAAAGACAACACCTGTAATGACACGTTGTACGCAGATAGCTATCGAATCGAATACACTGATAGCGGGTTACATTCAGGACGTAAAATTGTTAGCACTTTTTGATGCGCGTCGTCAGCAGCGATTACAATCGTTGCCTGTACAAGATGTGGTCTATGATACATGTCCACTGTATATGGGTAATGCAACATATCTAGCAGCTCTTACTGAAACCAAATGTCGCATTTACAAGTTGACTCCAACAACAACAACGTCGTCGTAGTGGAATTTCTGCAATTTGCCTCAATTTTGTTCTGTGTACTGGTATTAATTTGCTTGCAATATTTGAATAAATGCTAAATTCTATTCGGGCAAGTTATTAAGAAGAATTTCATCTCATATAAGTAGATAGATATAGTTCCTTTCTAAATTGTATAAAAACAAATTATAATATTTAAATTCCAAATTTAATTTCAGCTTGTCGATTATATTTTTGTTGTAATTTTGTTTTTACTCAAGCATCAACTTTATGTTAATTATCCATGTATGCCTACGACGTATTATGATATCTATAGATGTAACTTTACATAATATAGAAAAACCAATCTTAATTTTTAATTAAAAACTTACCGAAAATTAAATAATTATATCGGAACAGTACTGTTTTTGCTTACACCCACAGGAATAAGAAGTACATAATCGTACATATATATAAATGTCATATATGATAAACGATGATCAACTAATAGTATTATTAAATTCGATTATAATTAATAAATGGTAAATTTCAAAATAAGCATTTTTTTAAACCAAATATTGTACAAACGAAAAGGTCATATTCAGGTATTCCGGGACCGTAAATAGGTACGTATTAAAATATATAGAAATATGTAGCACTTAATTGGACCGGCAAATCCCTTGTGGCATCACTTTTTCTGAGCTTGTCACAGATCTCTTTTAGAAGCGTTTTCATGGCCAATTGCTACTACCGGAAGAACTGCCAATTGCTTGCCGACAGGTTGGTACCGTTCGAAAGAAATCTATTTTTCATATGAAAGTTGTGCTTCAGGTATCGCGATCTGAAGTATATTTTCTGCAGCCTCATGCCCAGCTAGCACAGTTGTAAACTATTAATAAATCTATAGTCTATAAAATTGAAATAAATTTTTTTTGATTACTTACCATTTCGAGGTGGATTTAACGCAGTATTAAATACCAAATTTGAACCCTTATGTGAATGAAATGATACAATGCACCTTTTTCACTTCAAGTTTACGTTGAAATATATATATATATATGTATATATAGGAAAACATGGCAAAGAACAAATTTTAACATATTTTGACTAAATTTGTCATGAAGTGAGTACTGCCAAAAATACAGACGTTATTCGAATTTTTAATAATGCCAAATGTAGCGAAATTTCAATAACGGTATTTATAATGGATGTGGTCTTGAAGAAAATGATCCGGCCATACCCATTTAAGGCACTTATATTTTGTATGTATTCTACTTGTATATAGTAATTGCAATATAAAATCGTCACTTTGACGAACGGAATTCGAACGATGATAAATTCACTGGTTAAAAAACTAACTTCAAGTATTTCAATTTGGAAATATTTCCATGTTTACTAAAAGAATTCGACTCCATTAAACTGCAAAGAAATCCATGATCTATTTACTTTATTTTTTTTGGGCAAAGTAAACGTTTGTATGTAGTTAATTTGAAAATATACTGAGAATAGCAAGGTAAGCAAGCAACACTCGTTACCACAAAATACCGTTAACTTCGTTGATTGTTAACGTAGTTCGGTTGGATTTTATCTTGTATTCAGATTTAATTTTTGTGAGATTAATTTAAATATGCAAATTAATTTAAAATTAATTAAAATTATATTTGAGTGGTTTTCAAAGATGAATGGAGCATCCGGAAAATTTAAACGACACATAAAACGATAACAATTTTATGTTAATATCAATGGAAATACTGAAACAGTAATAGAAGATTATAGCGAGTCAGTTATATCGGTTGGAAATTGAACAGCATCATGTACCAGCCGCTGCAAAAAGTGCAACAATTTACACAGTTAACAGAGGTAAAAAAAGCGAAGAGAACATCGTACAATAGTCTAAATGGCAAGGACCTTCAAATACTTTAATTGCGATATGCAATTTCCAGATGTAATTTGGGCAGAATTAGTGATGACGGCAGTCTAAGTGTTAAATCCCACTGGGAAATCATCTGTTGAGGATGTAAGACCGTGTGAGTTATGTATAAAGAAGAAATCAAGAATTACTCTCATATTCCAATACAAAAAAGAATAGAGATGGATGTCAAATGTACAAAAGCATATTTGATAGGGCACGATGGTAATGAACGATATCGAATGTGTGTACCAAATGCAATGGACCAGATAAAGTCATTGGAAGAAAATAAATCTTAAAAATTAGTGGACTTACCCAAAGACGTAAAACCGTTCCCGTGCAAATGGGTATATCGAATCAAAGTGAATTCTGATGAAAGGCAAGATTGGTCATAAAAAGGTTTAAACAACGATATGGTATTGATTATGAACAAACCTTCAGTCTAGTTGCAAAGATTGCAACAATTCGATCAGTTTAGCAGCCAGTGAACGCAGGGTTCTCAAACAAGTTGATGTTTCTACGGCTTTTCTCTATGCTGATTTAAAAGAATCTCTCTGACGGAACAAAAAAGGTATGTCAATTAAATCGAAGTTTTTATGGATTGAAATAAGCACCACGGTGCTGGAACAAGAGAATGGGTGGTTTTCTTACAAAATTAAGATTTAAAGTGGGTGAAGCTGATCCCTGTTTGTGTATTCGGGAAAAAAGCGGAAAGAAAATTATTTTAGTTTTATACGTTGATGATGGCTTAGTAGCTGGAACAGATTTTAAGGACTTAGAAGTAAAGGGTTATCCATTTTGCGGTTTCAAAAGTAAATGTAAATAAAACACATATAAAATATTTTTTATCATGATATTTCTTTTTTATTATAAAGTTTGAACGTTGACATTATGTGTGAAATACTACATCATTTAAATGACCACCACGCGAATTGTTGCAAGCATCGAGGTAATTTTCGACCACTTTTTGACACATATTGGGCGGTATCTTAGCCATAACGTGACGAATGTTGGTTTTTAGGTGCTCAAGAGTTAAAGGTTTATCTGCATAAACACGGTCTTCGCGTAGCCCCACAAAAAAAGTCAAGCGGTGTCAATTCGCATGATCTTGGTGGCCACTTGATATCGTCACGACGAGAAATTACGCGGCCAGAAAATTTCTCTTGCAACAAAGCCATATTCGCTCGAGTTGTGTGGCATGTGGCACCGTCTTGTTGAAACCACATATTCTCTAAGTCGTATTCTTCAATAGCAGGCAAAAAAAAGTCGGTTATCATATGACCATAACACTCCGAATTGACAGTGACAGTCGTTCCATCGCCGTTTTCGAAGAAGTAAGGTCCAATCACATCTCCGGACCAAAGAGCGCACCAAGCAGTGACTTTTTGTGGATGTAGTGGCCTCTCTTCAATTACTTGAGGATTCTCAGAACCCCAAATACGAAAATTTTGTTTGTTAACATACCCACCGAGTGAGAAATGTGCTTCGTCGCTGAAGAAAATTTTGTTCGAAAAATCGCCGTCCACCGCCTGTTGTTCAAGCACCCATTCGACGTATCTACGACGTTGTGAATGGTCAGATGGCTTCAGTTGTTGTGTGAGCTGGATTTTATATGGATGTAGGTGTAGATCCAAATGCAAAATACGCCATAATGTGGCGTAAGACAGTCCTAATTCCTGAGAACGACGAGAAATCGACACATTCGGGTCTTCGGCAACACTTTCAATTACAGCAGCGATATTTTCTGTGGTACGAGCGAAACGATGATGCACAGGCCTTACAATATCTGTAACCGATCAAGTCTCTTCATATTTCTTCACAATTTTGCCAATTGCTTGCGTAGTTGGACGATTATGTAAACCATAATCTCCTCTTAAAGCACGATATGTGGCTGTGGCAGAATCACCATTTTTGTAGTAGGTTTTTACAATTTTAATGCGTTGTGCGATGTCGAATTCTAGCCCTATACTTTTGAAACCGCGAAATGGATAACCCTTTATTTATAAAGGGTTATCCATTTCCGTCTTGTTGAAACCACATATTCTCTAAGTCGTATTCTTCAATAGCAGGCAAAAAAAAGTCGGTTATCATATGACCATAACGCTCATAAGTGGTCGAAAATTACCTCAAAAGAATCGATGCTTGCAACAATTCGCGTGGTGGTCATTTAAATGATGTAGTATTTCACACATAATGTCAACGTTCAAACTTTATAATAAAAAAGAAATATCATGATAAAAAATATTTTATATGTGTTTTATTTACATTTACTTTTGAATCCGCAAAATGGATAACCCTTTACAAGAATTGAGTGAGGAGTTCAAAGTGGTTTCAAAGAAAGCAAATTATTTTTTGGGGTTAGAAATTAAACAAGAGATGTGGAATATTCAAATTTTCAGCAAGCCTATACAAAGAAAATTTTACATCGTTTCAATTTTACAAATTGTAAGACGGTATCAACGTCAATTTTAAAGTAGTTCTGAAACTTCGAAATTAGGGAAAGAAGATGATTAGAAATTTCCATATAGGTGAAGTTATGTATTTGATGTTGGGAACAAGACCAGATTTGGCTTATGGCATTGGGGTCGATATTTTAGTGAGATTTCTTCAATTTGCATCTTGATATTCCAATAAAGTGTAATTAAATACATAGACAAATAGCTATTGTTTTTTATAAATTTTATATTAATATTTATATTCTTTTTTTACTAAAAATTATTTTTAAGCTGTTTTGTTATTTTTTAACACTCGTAGATTTATGTACAATATTATGTCGTATTAATGTTGAATATACATTTAGGCTAAGAATAACAATAATGTTAGCGATGCATATACATAGTTCAATAGATTTAACTTCTATTTAATTAAACAAAAATTATCTATTTGTTAGTACAATATAACATATTGTAGTATATTGGAAGAGAACTGATATTTATATTATTAACTATAATACATGCATATATAACCTAAAATATAATATATATAATATGCATATATAATCTAGGAAGAGCAACTGGAAATGCAATATTACTTTGGAATCAATTTAAAATATAGACAATACTTCAATTCAAGCTCATACTTTCGCAAACGTTCATCTTTTTCAATTTCTAGAATTTTTAATTTTTCATCTTTTTCAATTTCGCGCAACTTTAATTCCAATTCTTGTTTTCTAAAATCTATATCAGACTTTGCCTTTTCTTCGTCCAATTTCATTTTTCTCTCATTCAACATAAGCTCTTTCTCCTGCTTGCCTTTCTCCCATTCGAATTTCATCTTCAGCATTGCCATGCGTTCAGCTTGAAAATTACCCATGCGGCCAGATGATGACTTCGGTGCAATTATTTTAATTTTTTCGGTAAAGTCCTTCGTTTTTTGTGCTATTGATGAATTTTGCACAGGACTTGATTCATTCGATACATGCTCTGGAGAAAATTGTTCTTGTTTGACATAGATTTCTTCTGGCGGAGAACATGGCTCATCCTCAGCTATCGAACCACATGTTAGCTCAATTAGTAAAGGCGATTCTGGCAACTGGTCGTTTAAAGCACCTATTGACACGTCCATTGTTGTCGAATCGCCGCTGTCCGTTACCGCAAAGATGCTCTCTCTTCCAGCCTTTTCACCGAAAATTTCATTTAGCTGTATGTAATGTGGACACATTTGCAATATTTTACCTGTAATTCAAAATAATTAAACACAATTCGCAAAGTCATGTACAATCAGTTTAGTTGTTACCCTCAACACTAGAAGTCGCTGCACCATATTCAAGAAGTTCAGCACCTGTTGATTTCTTCCAATCGATGGCCTTCTTAAAAGTAGCCTTTAAATGTCTTACTTTCCATCTGATTAGGTCCCACGATGCGTCAATTTTCGTCTTTTCAATCAGCTTCTTATAATATATTTGTGCTGTTGGTGCCTATAAAATACAGGATGTGGTTAATAATAAAGAAATACAAAGTTAACAAATATCTCGCAGAGTTTCAAAAGGACTCTGTGGTGTCACAAGAATTCCACCGTTTGGAATCAGTTAACTACTGTCGAACCTTACACATACAACAAAATTGGAACATTAGTTGGGTTAATGTTCTACTGAACTAGAATAGAGCCAATTATGTTACCAATTCACCTGAATTCGTTATCAAAAGCAAGCCGACTCGCTTCGAACAGGAGCAAAAACACAGTACAATTGTTTTGGCAAAAAAAAAAAAAAAATTAAGCAATGACAATTACAATTTGATATTACCTCTATTTCTGGCGTTTTCTGCAGATAGTTTAAAATCATTTTTATCTCCTCCTCTGTCCACTTTTTATTTGGCTTATCCCTTTTGATTTTTTTTCTCATTTGAAAAGGGTCCATCCTTTGTCCGCAAACTCACCGTCCGACGCTCTTAAATTGTTTGTTTTTAGTCTTTTTTTCTCTTTGGAAAATATCAGCTGTTTAAGCAGTCAATTTAGTGTTGCATATGCATTGCAAATATAAGCTATAGAATTTCAGTGTTGCATGCTTCAAATGTGTATAGTATGCAAAGGTTGCAAATTTCGCTTCATTCGCTACACTTTTATACTTTTTTGTTGTTGTAAATATAAACGCACATAGAGAGCCAGGAAACAAAAACACTGTGTATGTCATATTGGAAATAATCGTGTTGTTGTCGTAGTAATACCACTATATTTAGTTGGTCTTACGTGGTGCATATTCAAGACTGACAACTAGTTAGCAAACGGTTAAGGCCATGCTATGCAGCAACCGGTTAGGACCAATGTTGTGCAGACTGTTAAGCGTTTGCAGATTATGGTTCAATTTACAATTCAATCCATTTATCTTTTAATATTCTATGAGAGACTTTAGAGTATGGAGATATCTCACTGTTAATAAACAGCGTTTTACAGTAAATCTGGCGTAGAAAACTCGGTTTTCGAATTACTGTTGTGAATTCTCTTCGAATCCCTTTCTTTCTCCTTTTCTTCAATTATCGGCGTTTTTCTGCTTCTTTTTCGCATTTTCTTTTAAAAAATAACATACCTGTTTTTTCACTCAAAACGACAAATGGTTTTGCATTCACTGAAAGCATTTTCAAACGTAAACTAACCACAGATTCACACAATCAATTTCTGTCGGCATGTTTTATATAAGCCAGCGAAACTAACATTTTCCCAAAAACATTCTATCCACCTGAACACGCGCAACACAATTTACGCTGACGTTGCGTCTCGAATCACGAAAATACAGAAGAGAACGGCAAAATAACAATCAAAAAGTCATCACTAGCAGATTTCGAATTACGCCACCATGACACGGCTATAGGTATCATAAGCTATTTTAAAACGTTGTTTTAAATAAAAATTCAGTCTTTGTAACGTTCAGCAATAAACAAACGTGTGATTCAAAAAAAAAAATTCGTTTTTTTTTGTGGAGTCACACAAAGTCTTAACTTTTATAAATTCTTTCATATGTACATACTATTTCATATGAAGATTCAATTACTATTGAAATTGTATGGGATAATTATAAATTGTATTTACACAAGAAGATGCGAAATTCAGCAAATGTAATATTTAAGTTATTTTTTTATCAAAAATTAGTGAATATTAAAATGTAATTTTTTTATAATCAGAATTCTTTAAATTGTTGAACACAATTTTGTACAATATTGAAATTTAATTTGCTTACAATAATTCCTTCTTAACAAAATGTTTTAGCTTATCAATAAGAGATCATCACATATTTACCTACTGAAAACACTCAACTCCATCATCTATTTCACTACGTAAAAAATATATGTTCACATGCAAAGAAAAATTGTCTATTTTTGCAATTTTTGAAACATTTTATGCTTGTTCAGCAGCCACCAAAATCAAAAGGTAGAAATATCAAATCATCAAAATGTGCGTCTTTTGTTGAATACCCACGCATTAGCATACACACACATCTACGCATGCGCTCTTGTAGTTTCTGCTTTTGCTATACGATTCGTGGCCACACAATTTGGCCCGCAGAAAGAAAGAAAGAAATGTTTCGTTTGTTTTCTAATTCTAAATTTGCCATCATCACGGCTCCAGAAGAATGGCCTCAAACAGTTCTGCTATACGCCCATGAAACCAGCCGATTGGCTGCCCATACTCGTATACGAACTATATGCTTCTAAAGGCTTTGGTTAAAGTTAGAAGCGGCTTTTTGACAGATTTTTTGTATTATTCAATCATGTACGTAGTTTTCTATAATTTCAGTTCATAGAATTCATAAAAAAAAATTAAATATGGGGCCATAGAATCCATAAATTACTTATTTTTCCTCTGCTTTTATCAATATGTTTAACTTATGGGCTATGCTTTTCTGAATCAAAAGTAACTAGAAACATATTCATTGGCTCTTTAATTTTCTATTTAAGTTTATTAATGGCGTTTATGAGTTTAAATTTGTAATTATTTGTAATTATTTAGATCAGTCATTATTAATTTTGGGTCACACGAGTGGTGTAGGCTTTTAATCATAATTTTAGTCAGGCGAGTTACGTTCCTTCACCCTGTATCGAACAATTATACTGCTGACGACGACATCAGCATAATTGTTCAAAAATATTTAAACAAATAAATAAATCGAAAATCGTATCAGATTGCTTGATTGGAATAAGCAGCGTAAAATATACATAACAATTGCGTTGCTTGTGCTTAGCAAGCAATTTCGATACGAAAAGGCATTTGCATATGCCAGTAGATTTTAAGTTTTAGTCTTAAGATTGATTTCAAATAAAAAACACCAAAAGAATAGTATGTCTTCCATTAATTTAATTTCGTTTTAAAAAATACTTAACTGGCGCAGTCGAAGAAGACAATTCCAAAGAATTGTCAGAACCTATCGAGTCCCGAAGGACATTACAGTAGTGCACTTTAGTGACATATATATAAAAGAAAAAAAACTATTAGTGTATATACTATAAAAAGTTAAATAACTGAACACATAAAGTGACTTACAAAAACAAATTGAAAAAAAAAATAAAAATATAAAAGAAATTTTTTTTCTATGAGAAGACAAAACTCTTTTGACAACAACAGACCAAACTTAAAAATGGAACAAGATCAAAACCAACTCAACGAAGTTATAAGAAGACAGGAGGCAGCAATTAGCCAGTTACAAATGCAACTGGAACAGCAACAGCAACAACAACTGCAGCTTCAGCAACAGCTACAACTTCAGCAACAACCACAACAATATGGGGCACAAAATGACATTTTGTTAACACCAAAAGATATCTTGACTCAATTTAGGCAGCTGAAATGTCTAGAAAAAGGCCACAGCACAACGGCATTCATCGCTTCAGTAGAGGCAATAATGGCTCTATGCCCAGATGGGAACCATCAATTAATAAATCTAGCGATGGCAATAATAGTTAACGAGAAGATTTTGGGAGATGCCGGAGCATACATAAGAGAGCTGGGAACAGATGTTACATGGAACCAAGTTAAATCAAAATTAATGGACCACTATAGGCCAAAAACAACGTATAGCGATATATTCGAAAAATGTAGAAGCATTAAAGTAAGTAGCTTAAGAGAACTTTTTGCTTATTGTGAAAAAGCAAAAGCCGAACTTTTCAACATATACATATTTGACGAAACTAAGCCGGAAATATACAAACCGGATAGAGTTGACAATGACTTAGTAAACATTCTAATGGACAAAATAGACGTTCCACTTAGAGCCCACATAAGTCAAAATAACACTTTGAATGAAATAATAAGAAAATATACACAAATTAAAGCATTAGATGACCATAGAACCATACATTTTAACCACAGACAGAAAAAACTACAAATACAGCAAAACACATACACGAACAATGGTAAACAAATACAATATAATCAAATTAATAAAGCTAATACACAAAACAATCAAAACCCATCAACATCCAACCAATTTAAAAACAATTTTAAGCGAAATTTCCAGACCGATAGACAAAACTTTAATAAAAAAGATAATAATACTTCACAATCAAAAATGTCACATATGAGTGTCGATACACAACGATCAAATAGAATAAACTATAACTCTATGGAGATAGACAACAATCAGGAAACTGAAAATATGCCAGAGGACCAAATAAATTTTTAAATGTGGCCTCAAAATCACAACTGCCAATAATAACCATTACAATAGAGGGAGTAAGAATAAAATGCTTAATAG
Organism: Megamerina dolium; assembly: GCA_963854835.1. Taxonomy (NCBI): domain Eukaryota; kingdom Metazoa; phylum Arthropoda; class Insecta; order Diptera; family Megamerinidae; genus Megamerina; species Megamerina dolium. The sequence goes on along the minus strand of OY978528.1, from coordinate 55,148,680 downwards.
ACACAGGCTCGACAACCAATATATTAAAGAACACTATTCTACCACAACAGTTTCCAAGAACTGAACTAAAAAAACCTCAAATTTTTAAAACACTTAACGGTTTTAATAAAGTAGAATACACAGTCGTTACCCCTTTTCCAAAAGAGTTTAAACACCCGGGAACCCTTCAATGGAAAATAATTAATTTTAAGAACGAAAATTTTGAAGGAATAATAGGACAAAATTTTCTAAAACCCCTTGAGGCATATATTAACAGCAAAGAGCAATATGTTGAGATATTAAATCAGAAACTATATTTCGAGGAATATAATTATCCTCAATATATAGGAAATGCCTACACTATAGAAAAAATTGTAAACAAGAAAATAATAGATAACTTCAATTTTGATCACCTCACCATAGAAGAGAAAAATGCAACCCTAAGGTTGCTTAACGAATTTAAGGATCTCCTCTTTAAAGAAGGAGATATCCTTTCAGCTACTAACGAAGTATATCACGAAATCATTACAACAACGGACAAACCCTTATACTCAAAAATATATAGATACCCCCGAATTCATGAAACAGAAATTGAAAACCAGATCAAAAGCATGCTAGAGCAAGGAATAATTAGAGAAAACAACTCCCCATATAATAGTCCATTGTGGATTGTTGAAAAGAAATTGGACAATTCAGGAACCAAAAAATACAGACTCGTTGTCGATTATCGAAAACTCAACGAATTTACAACGGATGATAAATATCCAATACCCAATCTGAATTCATTACTGGACAAACTTGGTAGTTCGCAATATTTCACAACATTGGACTTAGCAAAAGGCTTCCACCAAATTCCGGTAAGAGAAGAAGACAGGCCGAAAACCGCCTTTTCAACCCCAACGGGCCATTACGAATTCATTCTAATGCCGTTTGGTTTGAAAAATGGCCCATCAACCTTCCAAAGGTTGATGAACAAAGTACTAAGGGAATTCATAAACAAATCATGTGTCGTGTACATGGACGATATTCTCATATTTAGCACCTCTCTCCAAGAACATATAAATACTATTAAAAAAATCTTTAGAGCCCTAAGGGACGCAAAACTAAAAATACAAGTAGACAAATGTGAATTCCTAAAAAGAGAAACACAATTTTTAGGCCATGTTCTCACAATTCAAGGCATTAAACCAAATCCTGATAAAGTTTCAATCATACAAAATCTAAAGATTCCGAACACAACTAAACAAATAAAATCATTCTTAGGAATGACCGGTTTCTACCGAAAATTCGTAAAAGATTATGCAAAGATAGCATTTCCAATGTCAAAATGTCTAAAAAAGAGCCAAACTGTAAACACTAATGACCCCAACTACATAGTCGCATTCGAGAAACTGAAAGACCTAATCACAAATACCCCAATACTAAGATACCCAAACTTCGATAAAAAATTTAAAATCACGACTGATGCAAGTAACTTTGCAATCGGAGCAGTCCTATCTCAAGAAGGCCATCCAATTGCTTACGCATCTCGTACCTTAAATAGACATGAATGCAACTATGCAACTATAGAAAAGGAACTTCTCGCTATAGTTTGGGCAGTCAAATATTTTAGACCCTATATATTTGGAAGGGAATTCGATTTAGAAAGCGATCATCAACCACTTAAGTGGCTCATGACAAAGTATTCGGGAAAAGACATCAGCCCGAGACTTCAAAGATGGCTAGTAAGCCTGGGAGAATATAAATTCTCTCTAGAATATATAAAAGGGAAAACTAATAATATTGCAGATTTCCTTAGTAGGATCAAAGAAGATGAAATCAATCAAGGGGAAGATCAAGAGAACCAAAACACAACAAAAGTGACAACGAGTCGATAGAGGTACAAACAGTTCACTCTCAAGAGGAAGACTTAGGATATAGTGTACCAATTCTGGAGACAGTCGTCAATAGGTTTAAAACACAAATTATAATAGTGGATGAAAATAATGACAGTCCTACTCAAATAATATTTGGCAACAAAAGAATCGTCATTAGGAAGCAGGATATAGAAAATAATGATGTCCTTAATATCCTAAGAAGAGAAGTAGGAAAAGGAAAAGTTGGAATATATTCCTACCTTAACGACCATGAGTATTATATAGTACAAAAAAATTATTGAAAATGAGTACTCGTCAAACAATCAGGTTAAATTTGTCAAATGCACAAAATTTGCGAGGGATATAGAATCGGAAAATGAACTAAAAAAACAAATATCCCTTTTTCACAAAAAAGAAAGCGGACATTGCGGAATTATAGCAACATACGAAAAACTTAAATCAATTCTATACAACCCAAACCTAAAAACAACTATACACAAAATTATAAACAATTGCGATATTTGCAGCGGGGGAAAATATGATAGGAACCCGATACAAAACAAATATTATCATACAGAAACTCCCAAAACCATCAATGAAATCGTCCACATAGACACTTATGTTAACAGTAAACATTCGTTTATAGTATTTATTGACAAATTTTCAAAGTATGTAACTTGGCTACTACTTACAGATAGGAATAATAGAACGATGGTTAATAAATTGCAAGAATATCTAGCATTAAGGGGAAAACCTAGAAAATTCGTATTCGATAACGAATTCAACACAACCACAATTAAAGACTTTCTAAATGAACAAAACATAGAATACCATTCCACAAAACCAAATAGCCATACTGAAAATAGCGATATAGAACGACTGAACAACACATTAACAGAAAAAATAAGAACACTGAATATTGAAGAAAAATTACCAATTGCCACACAAATTAATAGAGCAATAATGTATTATAATAACAATTTCCATAGCACTATAAAATGTACTCCATTAGAAGTGCAAAATTTCCAGATTGATCACAAAATTATCCATGAAAGGATAGCAAAAACAAAAACAAAAATTATTCAGAAAGCAAATGAGAATAGAGAATCATATGTGGAAAACAGGCAAATAGGTTTCATAAAAAATTACAAAAATGTAAGACACAAAGAACAACCAAAGTTTAGAAAATCAAATTTACAAAACATTCATACAACCAATATTAAAAGACCAACCAAATTTTCAGGTGATATTCCTACTAATGATCATATGCTTAGCACCGACGATGGCAATGGTGAAGGTAACACAAATACAAACTGAAGCGGGATTCATCCAAATCGATACATCTATGGTCGAAATAGTTAATACAACTAAAATAATATTACATGTAATTAATCCATCAGAAATACTCAACCTTATTGAACAAATGCATGAAAACGCAAAAATAATTACTGGGCAGAACAGACTTTATTTGGAAACAGAAATCCAAACAATTCAAACAAAAATCAAAACTATAATCCCAACACTTTCTAAAAGACAGAAAAGGGGTCTCATCAATTTCGTAGGAAAATTAAATAACTGGATGTTTGGCCTTATGGACGATTCCGATAGGCAGGAAATAATGAAACATTTACTCAATAATCAAGAAAACAATCATGAAATAATAAAAGCCATGAATGATCAAATTAAAATTAATACTGTCATACAACAATCAATAAATGCTCTAAAAGAAACGATATTAGACGACAGAAGAGAAATAGTTGAAACTCTTAACGACATAAACCAACATGACAATGTAATGAGAAATGAAATACTGTACCACGACCAACTTTTAAAAATAAGATTTTTAAATGACAAAATAGACGCTATAATAGACTCTATAGCCTCTGCGAAATATAACCTCTTTCACCCATCAATTTTAACAGAAGAAGAATTAGACAAATATGACATAAACTTTTATACAATAAAACTCATCAGAATGGGGGTTATGCAACATAACGAAAATTTAATAATCGCTATAAAACTACCGATAAATTTAATTCGGACCAAGGTAAAACGGACAATACCATTAACAAATAGTAATAATAAAAAGACAAGACACTAAATGAACTTAGAATCAGTAAAAATTGTGTTTTAGAAAAGAATTGTAAGTTAATTATAGACAATGAGGAGAAAATATATATTATAAATGAAGGAACGATTTTAATTCAAAATATGGAAAATATATCCATAGAACAGAATTGTAACACAAACGAAACTAACAAAATAACAAGCGGAAATGCTCTAATTGAATTTATAAATTGTACAATTATAATCGATGGCAAATTATTTTCAAATAATGAGGAAATTTACATACAGGAATTCTATAATGAAAAAGAAGGAGAAGAAATATACAATTTTACAACAAAACCCTCCTTCAAAGATATTGTAATAAATGAAATAAAAAACCTAACAGAGCTAAAAGAAATAAAATTAAAAAACATAATAACAGACTCAGTAACGTTATTATTGTTTACTTTACTAACCCTAGCTATAATTATATTATGGTATAAGTTCAAAAATGAAAAAAATAGGATCCAGGAGAATCCTATGACTACAGGGGGAGGAGTTACGTTCCTTCACCCTGTATCGAACAATTATACTGCTGACGACGATATCAGCATAATTGTTCAAAAATATTTAAATAAATAAATAAATCGAAAATCGTATCAGATTGCTTGATTGGAATAAGCAGCGTAAAATATACATAACAATTGCGTTGCTTGTGCTTAGCAAGCAATTTCGATACGAAAAGGCATTTGCATATGCCAGTAGATTTTAAGTTTTAGTCTTAAGATTGATTTCAAATAAAAAACACCAAAAGAATAGTATGTCTTCCATTAATTTAATTTCGTTTTAAAAAATACTTAACTGGCGTGCTTGTTTATTTTCGTATGAATACCAAAACGTGCTGGATTCTGCTAACATTTTAGTTATTGACCTGTAGTTATCACTTTGTGTAACGTTTATTTTATAAATATCGTTATTTAATAATTTGATGGTAAAGTTATTCTTTGCCAGCTCTTTACTTCTTTTGTTTAGCTCTATAGGAGGACGAGGCTTATACTTTTCACTATTATTTACTAAAACAGATTTTTCGAAATAAAGAGATTTTACAGCGCTCGTTGCAGCTATTTCATGCTCTGGCGATTCCTCTGCTTTTCGTTTCTTGTTTGGTCTTTTATTTCTCTACAGAATCCAGTTGATTTCTAGAGCTAGTTCCTCTTACTCTGTTTCATAGTTTATTGTTTCGTTTCGAAGGCTTTGAATAATGTCGAAAAGTTCATCCAGCTCGGAAATAGCGGTAAAAACCGGACATCGCACGTCATCTTGATGTTTATCTCGTCATTCTCAGCTTCATTTTCTTCTTCTGCTCGCACTTTCATTCTGAACTTTTGGCGTGGAGTGTTACTGTTTCTCGGTGGGTTTGTCCAACGCTGGGCACACACATATTTTCTGTTACCATTGGAGTTATAGCAGTGCCTCCAATTCTATTTGTAGTTGTTAGGGTGTGGTAGCGAGATGTACCAATTATACCAGCACCAGTTAGCAGTTCCGGCTCTTTCGCGGTCCTTTCTGATCGCGATCTGGTGGCTAACGACTTTTTTTTGAAAACTATTTCCTCCACCTACTCCTTGTTTGGTCCTGATTTAACCGTTTTATTTTCAATTCCAGCCACCTACCAATAAAATGCCTCTTGGAGATTAGGCCAACAGATAAAGAAAAAGCTGCTCTCTCAGAAACTCATTCCTGACCATCAATTTGGTTTCAGGAAAGATCACGCTACTATAGAACAAGTACATAGAGTTTATAGAGTGATAAATACTGCAATGAATAACAGGCAATATTGCACAGCTACATTTATTGATATAATACAGACCTTCGATAAGGTTTGGCACGCTGGTCTACTTTATAAGCTAAAGAAAATGCTTCCAAACCCGTACTACGAAATACTAAAATCATACCTGATTTGGCGGAATTTTATGATAAAATTTAACGATGAACTTAAATACATGATGAACGAAAATACATGAAATAAATTCCAGTATACCTCAACGTAACGTACTTGGCTCTGTGCTTTACACTTTATTCACCGCTGACTTACCAACAACACCAACTACCACGATTGCAACGTTTGCTGATGATACAGTTGTATTAGCCATGACAATCCAAATATTTCGTCAACACATCTTCAAACGGGCTTAAATGTAATACAAACATGGTTAAATAAATGGAAATTAAAGGTGAACGCAACGAAATCTATTCAGGTGACCCATACAATACGCGGAGAGAATTGTCCGGCAGTGAGACTTAATAATGAAAATCTATCTCAAGAAGTTAGCGCCAAATACATTGGTCTCCATCTGGACGGAAGACTCACATGGCAGAAACACATATGTACAAAACGAAAACAGTTTGGCATAACTGGTATAACTACTATATCCAATGAGGATGCGGACCATGGGTCGAAGCGGCTGGTTTCTGCTACATGTAACAACTGTCACCTCATCAGAGCAAATTTACCGCACCCCTTCAGCACCGTCAGCAGAAAAGAGCGAACGGTGAACTCCCAGGGACTTCCAGTGTGCTGCAGCATGTAACTGTCTGTTCAGTATACCGTCTGATTTTAGAGCAGACGTGTACTAGCTTTCCTTCCGCTGTTCCTCGTTGTGGGTTCCATCGGTACCGCCGAAGCTGGGAGCGCTTATATCGGCGCTTACCCACTTGTCGCATCTGTTTCTTTTGACTTGCAAGATTTTTAATCCGCGTTCTCATTATGTCGCCCTTGATCAGGGACTTCTTACTGAATATTCCCCACCTGTGACCCCCTCAGTAGCCTGAGCTTAGCCTTGAGCGATTTAGTTTGCAAAATTTATCGTATTTCCACATTATTTTACTGCGACTTAACGTACTAACACACTTTTTGTAGGACGTCTACTTGGCTACGACCATTCATAATTGATTGTTATACAATTTGGAGTCCACCTTCCAACCCCAGCTGTAATACACTTTCGTTAGAAAAAAGCGGAAATTTATTTCATAATTCAAATTTCATATTTTTTTATTTATTTAAATTTTCACATATTTTCATTCCATGTATATCAATGTAAATATATGCATACAATTTTTTGTTTAAATCAATTACTTTACATTTACACAATTTGAAGTATTACATATTGGAGATGTTATATCAATATATTCTATATATTTTATACATAATTTATAGATGATTTAGTTTTATAAAATTAGATGTATTGTTAAAGATGAAGAGTGGTGAATTACTCATATGTATTCGGGTGTATGAATGTCGCCATTTTAATTCATTCGGTATTGGTCTTGTCTTGTGTGATTACTTCTTTTGTTGTTTTTGTTGGATATTTTTATGATAAATTTCACATGCCAGTATTGTGATGTACTTATTATTCTTTTACTTATTTTTCACAAGTATACATATTTATAGACGTATATTTGCATGTGCGAGTATATGTCAGATGTATATGATGTGATTAAGATGTTGTGTGATAAATGCATTTCAATCTTTATTAATTTCTTTTTTTTTTAATACTGAAGTGTCTTATGCAAATGTATACTACTAACAAAAAGGAAACGACTCTATCGTATTTTCAATAGCACACTTCACGAATGCAATTTTTCTGTATTTCACTTTTCGAATTAATTTGTCGTATACATATTGTACTTAGTACATCTGATTTTGACTAAAAATCAAAAATGAAGTAGCTGATCTCAAAATGTGTTGAGCAAGCTTCATCGGGAAAGTCGACTTTGACACCATTTTGAATATTCGTTAAAAAAGCCCAGAATCAAGTGATAGAAATCATAGAGATAGGAAACACATATAAATAATGCAAATATTTATATGATTTTACGAGGTTTACGTAAACAACGTAAACTACGTAAACCTCGTAAACTTACGAGCTCGTGAAACAGCTGTCAAAATTTGTATGAGAAGTGATTTACACCACTTTGCAGAATGACACTGTATAACTCCCGTTGTGCAATAAAAGCGTTATGCTCTTGGCGTATGCCAATGATATAGACATAATCGGCACGAACACGCGAGCAGTCTGTCAAGCATTCTCAGAGTTGGGAAAAGAGATAGAGAATGGTTCTTAAATTAAAACGGTTAGATGAACATCATTATTATTTATTGCAATTGCTAAACGAAATTTATGCTTAAGGCCAGTTTTTCAGTGAGTTTAACTCTATTTTTCGTTGAAACAAAGTATAAACTCGATTTGCAGTTCTTCAGTCAAATTTCAACATAGTTTCAACTAAGTTTGATCGCCCAATCTAGCTAGGTTAAACTAAGATTAACCTATCTTACACACCAGTACTTCTTTTCTTGCGGCGGTTTAAAATAAGATTAAATTTAAGATACATTTACGTACACTTAGTTCAAACCTAGTTTAAAATTGTACTAAAAAACTGACCCTTAGAAATTGAAATTTTTTAAACACAATTATGTCTGCAAAAATCTTAATTATATTGATGAGCAAGTTGAAAATTGATGTTTTTTATTCGAAAATAAGATAAATAATTCTAAAAATCTACTTTTTGCTTCGTTAGCTTTGTCTTCCTTCTTGTTTTTGGCAGAAGATGTAATAAACCCATTCCTCATTATACGGCCTAAATTCGTTCTGGAAAGGTTGCCCGTAAGTTATGTTGGGTTATTGTGATTGTTTTTCTAGAGGACGCACTTAGGCCAGATAGTCCATTTGTGGTACCATCGAGCTGTTCTTCTAGTACTATTGTGCGTATTAAATTTGGACTGTATTAGAATGGACCTACTTATTTTAGCCGATTCCGAAAGGCATAACCCTTGTGACATCAGTTTTTCAGAGCTTTATTACAGAGTTCATTTAGATGCTTTTTCATGGCAAATTGTTAATGATACCGAAAAAAGTGCAGAGCAGCTCATGTTACAGCAAAATAGAGCAGATGTCAAGAAAATCGTGCTGTCAATTGCTCTATTTCCACTTCGAGTAAGTTAGAGCAAGTTGGGGCAAGCAAAATGTCCATGAAGCATAATTTTGTGAGATATCTCAACCTAGCAAAATGTCCATGAAGCATAATTTTGTGAGATATCTCAACCAGCTAATGTTAAACATCTTATTTCCCACAAAAACCGTTATTGTAACATTTTTCCATTACATTAATCCTAACGGTCCCAAGTCTTAACATTTTTTGGACAACGAAAAATGGGCCGCAAAACGAAAAAATGCCATAATTAAAAAGGCCCTTATAGCAAAATGATACGGAGAGAGACCGTATAGCCAGGTATGGTTTAATCAAGGAAAAATTAAATTATGAATTATTATGAATTATGAATAGAATCGAACGTTTATATGATCAATTAATGTATACACGAACTACCATCTCATCCGAACTGTCTTTCTTAAAGTTGCATTATCTATTTTATTTTGTAATATTCAATTTGACATTTTATTGTCTATTTTTACTTATTTTGAGAACTGACTTTAAAAAGTTATGTTTCATTTAAGAACATATCACGCAACTAGTAGCCCATAACCCATTGAATACTTTGTATATGTACGTGCGTCAATTCACCATATATAACTAATAGCTGAGTTGAAATAAAGGAATTTGTATGAAGTGATGCTCAATTTGTTAATTACTACAATCAGATAAGTCGATTTTATATGCGTTCACAAAGTATTCATTGGGTCAGCTTTTTCTTCATTTCCGTCACAGGCACAGTGGGCTACAATGTATACATTATTTATGAACTTCGTTTATAAATTTCATATGAATGCCACAATAGGCAAATTCAAATGAAGCAATTAATAATTGACAGCCGTTTCACCTGTTAGTCATATATAATAGTATGTTTACACATACGAGATTATCTTCATTTTTGAGATTACCTCTCAAATCTGGTTTCAAATAAGCAGATTTCCCAAATAAAATTACTACCACAATAATCTAGGATTTTGCACAAATCCCGATAACTTTGTTAGATCTTCCACTAAGCAACTCTGTTTTTATCGATTATTTCGTGAAGGGAGTAAAATCAAAATTGGCGTTGGATTTTACAGCTAACAATCCCTTTAGAAATAAATCTTACTGTGTAAACGGGTAGATAGATTTTCGTAATCTTGTAGTAATCTCTACGTGTAAACATACTATAAGACGTCTTTCAATTAGGTTTTAGTATTGACAATTGACGAGTTCAAAATGTAATCGAATCGAAATTACGATAGATGTTTGAAATTAGTTGAAGCCAAAAATTGGGTTCTACGATAATCATGATAATATTGAATTTTTAACTATTCGATTTCGATCGAAAAGTGAAATTCAGTTCATAGTAGTATTGAAAATAATATTTGTTAGAGTTGTTACACTCTTCTTTTGAATTTATTTAAAACTACTACATATACTTCTTATTCGTGTATGTAGTTATTACAACAATATGCAATTTTTGCAACATACAAACAGATTAATGGTGCTTTAACATGATTTTATAATGTTTTCTTTTGGTTAATATTTTCTTTTGTTAATTAATAGAAAAGAAGACAATACAATACATAATTTACTTACTTCGTTTTTTTATTTTTATTTTAGTTTATATATTTTTATTAAGAATTGTATAAAAGACAAAAAAAAAAAAACTACATAAAATACATCGAATATACAAAATTAAATATTTTCATGTTGTTTTTCTTTTCTTCCAAGCATTCTATAAACAAAAATAATACATAATTATACAATATATATGTATGTATGTATGTAGGTATGTATATGTAATTATTGATATTTATTATAAATGTTATTGTATGCAATTATAATGGAAATGATAATGAAGCAGATTTCCATTGTGACAAAACAAATATCTTATATGATTAAAATTTCATCAAATTTATTATTTCCATCAACAATTCGTATATTTCATAAATAGCTTTTCTATCATCATGATTGCTTATATTATTAATTAGAAGAAGAAAACAGAACCATATAAAATAAAAAATAAAATACAAAGCAAATTGATTTTGCTAACATTTTGCATCTTAAATTAAATATGCACTATTGTATATAAGTATGAGTATATATATATTAGGTATGTATGTATGTGCAAAATATTTTATAAATTAACAAATTAAAATAAATAGCAAAACATAAAACTAATAAAACAAATAAAACCAAAGAAGAACAATCAAATTATTTTACATTTAAAAAATAATGGAATATTTTTTGTTTAATTTTTTTTTTTTACTATTTTTCTTTTTTCTTTCTTACATACATACAGTCTCAAATATGTTTAATGTTCATGCAAAAAATATTACATCAGTTAAATGCTTTACAACATATTGACTGCTTTTTATGTTTGTCAATAATTTTTTATCTAAACACATTGGCCCACAGTTATAATCAAAATGAGGATCATCTTAAATTTAGCATTGGCCAAAAAAGTCGCTTCTAAAGTTAAGTTGGTCTTAACTTTAACTATAACTACAGTCCATTGTAAATATTTCAATAATAATAACAACAATAATATTAATGGTGATTAAAATAAATGCATTTTAAATTCAATTTATTTCGATTTATGTTTGTGAAAGGAGCCAAAACGCTTTTTTGAAATAATTCTGAATTATTGAGCGGTTGATATAAAATCAATTTTATTCGAGTTTTGCATCTTCAACCATTAGCTATTAAAATGCAGTTCAATTGAAAATGAAAATGACGCTGCAGCCTATCAATTAAATTCGAATAAAGTTGAATTTTCGTGAATTTGGCTTAATGTAAATGCATAAAAATCATGCCTACACATGTGAATAAGTAAAAAACGAAGATTATCTTTATACTTTTAAAGTACAATATATATTTTGTATAAATTTTATTGTTGTTGTTGTTATTATTATTATTATTATTAGGTCAATTTCTTGTATAAATGTATTAAACGAGTTTTGTGTTGGTGTGTGTGTGTGTGTGAGTTTGTATAATATAAAATTACATTAAAATATCATTACTTATGCATAAATTATTACATGTATATATAAGTAACTTATACATTACATACACACTTGCATATAACGCAATAGCATTTATATACTCAAAATTTAAATTAATTCATTTGATTTGTTTTTTTCTTCTTCTTCTTCTTCTTCTTTTACTTTCTTTTCTTTTGTACAACTATAATAAACACTACATAGACTCAACTTACGCACTAAAGAAAAAAAAAAGGATTACAATAAATCGAAATATTTTGAATATTTATGTGGGTAAATGCATTATTTTCATTTTCACAAAAAAAAAAAAAATAAAAATAAAAATAAAAAAAAAAAAAAAAATATTTGTAAATGTGTAGATGAGTGTGTGTGAGAATATGTGAGAGCAAAAAGCCAGCCTATTGTTATATGTAATTTACGATGATAATTCATATGCATTAAAAGAGAAGCAGTAATAGCAGCAGCAGCAGCAGCAGCACCATCACCATCGTTATCATCATCATTGGTTAAAAGTATGCGCTTACGTTTGAAGTTATGCTTAATCGACACGCGCATAACGCGGCACTATATCATTGCTAATCCAGAAATTACAATTCGGATAATCCTCTTGCGGCAATGCATCTTGATCAATATTCAGCACACGCCTGCGGGGATCATACAATGACATACTGCCACGTGTACTATAGACATAGAAGAGGCTTTGCATCATTGAGTTGAAACGACGCTGCTCCACCAAATGTGGCTCATAACGACCGAGTATTGCCTGAACGTCAGCATCGACCGTGGCCAAATCGTCGGCAGTGCCGTCACCACGTGTTACCACATAGAATGGCACTGACGGTTGTAGTCGTGCAACTGTCAGCAATGGGCATATCGTACGTATATCCGTTATCATTGAAACGAGACCACGATAATTGGTTGCATTGTAACGTTTTATAGCTTCATCGGTAAGATTGAGTGCACCGATTTGTGATGCTTCAATGTATGCGCGCACCTCCTCGGCTGTCCACTTGTGACGTTGTCGTAATTTTTCTGTGTGCGCTTCATGAGCAACTGCACCCATAACCAGTGTTAGTCCGTCAGCCTTTTCTTGTTTCCACGAGTCGGCCGGGTGTTGTTGCAAAATGTGACCGTCCAATACGAGCCATTCATGTCGGCTGCTAATGTTCTCTTCTCTGGTCGGTATGTCGGCGGGGAAATGCAACCAAGTGTCGGGAGTAGCTGCCCATATTTGTTCGGTTGTAGCTTCGCGCAAACACGCCACATCGCGACAGTCCAAAGCTTGCATAATCTCTTGATTACGCTTCTCTGACTCTTGAAGCGGCTTACCAGGGAATATTGACGACGGTGAAGATACCCAGGCGCGTGCGTACAGATCTTGTATCCGTTTCGAAGTCACCAGAGCGGTAACCAATGTTCCACCAGCACGATGCCCCCATAATGTCACCTTTTTGGGATCACCACCAAAGTTGACAATATTTAAATTGACCCATTTCAAGGCGGCAATAATATCGGAGAGTCCATAATTGCCGGAAGTGTGCGGATACGAGTCTTTGGTTAGCACATCCAAAGCCAAAAAGCCGAATGCACCCAAACGGAAGTTGGGACGTACGAAGACCACATCATGTGAGCGTGAGTAACGAGCCGAGGGGCGTAACAAACCGGGCGATGGGCCGGTAAGTGTATCAGCACCGATGAGCACAATCACTGGCACCAGACGATCATAGCGGACATGCGATGTCACAACATCCAAATAGAGGCAATCTTCATCGCCGATAATTGTACCGTTGCCCAACATTTGAGTACAATACGCGCTAACATTATGTGCCTGCAGAGTACCATTCCAACAGTCATCGATGCCTTCAATCAATTTAGCCGGTCGCCAACGGAGATCACCCACAGGTGCTTGTGCATACGGAATGCCGCGAAATACGAACGAATGATCCTCCTTTTGACCCTCGACCATGCCACATCCGGTGACGGCTTCAATGAAACGACCATCACGCAAATGTGGCCGATTAACCAATTCATTATAGGACATAATAACCATAACACTGATCAGTGCAATAAGCATTAAGACACCAAAGACAATGAGACAATCATCTGCGCTCAACTTGTATGAGAATAATCGTTGACAAAATGAAACAGGCACATCGTCAGCTTCATCGGGAGTTTTCTACAAAAGTAATGGTTAAGTAATTTAAGCATGTGTAGCATATTTTCTTTGCCCAGCATCCAACATACCTCATCTGGTGAAGCTTGTTTAATTTCACTACTGACCGCCTTCTTCAATTTGCCCTCTTCTTCGGTGCCATTATTTTTAACAGCAGCTTTATCTACACAATCCTGATCCTTTAGCGAATCATCCAATGTTTCCATTGAAGCTAAACCCGCTTTACTCATGCCCATTTCGACATCTTCATCTGATTTCTTTTTCGGAATCATATTCGCAATCGGAAGTTTTATAGCATTTAGCAATCCTCGTTTTTGTGGTGCACCTTCAACACCAGCAGTGCCAGTGGTATTGTTACCATTTACGCCAGTACCCTCAGTTGCTGCAGCTTCAGCTGTAGTTTCTAGTAAATAAATGTTAGTTATTGATATGCCGAAAATCTAATAGTAATATGGTTATATTTAGAGAGATGACACTCACCACTCTTGGCATCAGCATCACCATTGGCCACTTGTTTTGCCTGTTTCTCAGCGGCCGGTTTTCGCACGAAAAAATTACGCAAACGTTCACCAAAACTAGCACGTGGTTTATCATTTGCTGACTTGCCATCGGCAGTAGCAGCCGTTGCAGCACCAGCACCAGCACCATCACCAACACCAGCACAATCATCTTTGTTTTCCTTTTCAAGGAGTTCACCATCAGCACCATCACCTCCACCATCGGCCTTTGGTTTTGATTTCATAAAGAAACCTGGCAGCTTGAGACCACCAATTGGAATCTTTTTTGGCTTCACCTCACGATCTTCGGTGGACATTTTTTTCTCATCGCTATCGTCAACCTTTGAGCTACTCTCGATGATATTAATAATTTCTTCGCCATTTGTCTTCTTTGTGTCGGCGGCGATGATTTCACCAGTAGGAGTTGTTGGCTTGGATGATGATGCTGCTGGCGATGATGATGATGATTTCTTTTTATCTGTATTAGGACTCGGTAATTTATCCTTAACCGATTGCACCACTGTTGTTGTCCTCAGTTCATTGTCATCTTTCTTTTCGAGCATTTTGTCAGTTTCTTTGGGCTCATCGACAGCCTCCTGTTGAGGTGACGTCGTAGTATCTGTGGGAGCATTTTCTTTCTCTTCGAGTTCGCCCATTATTAATAATGATAATTTTCAGTCAATCAAGTATTTGGCAATTTTTTGAAATTTCAATTTGAGTCTTTCGATTGAGTATAAAAACTAAAATCTTACGCAAGTCTGTAAGTAGAAAATAAGTAGGGAAAAATTTTAATGAAATATAATCAAGTGAATTATATAATTAATACAGTATTTAATTATGATGATTCCATATTATACAGATATTGTACTATACGTACAAAGTAAATATCATTCCAAAATCCAAAAATCTGCCTGCCTACTAAACAATCACTTTTCTACTAGTTCTCTACTAATCTCTATGCCAGATATAGGCAAATAAATATATTTCACAAATATATTCAAGGATTGTCCTCCAACTATACCTTTTGTGTCGATATCGAGTGTTACTCAGAATCTCACTCATTCTCAGTTGAAATGATTCATTGTCATTGTTATTCGTTTTAACATTTTTCCGTTACAATCTACTCATAAGGTATACGACAACAAAATACATATACAATTTTCCATCCCTTTTTGCATTGTATAGCACCTAGGTTATATTATAGTGCGTTCACGTTTGCGTATTCGATTTTGAGAATAAATATAGCAAAAAACATGGAGAAGCGGGAAAACCACCAAATCGTGCGCATTACGAATTATTTGTATATTAAGGTGATTGACAATTTGAAATTTTATCCCAACTATTTTCCTGTACCAAGTTTATACTACCCAGCTTTGTATTTTCGAATGTAAAGCGTGAAAGCACACATAAAGAAGCATACTTTTCTATGGGCAGTAATCATGAACTTCATCCGATTTCTTCCATTGTATGTACCGAGTTATCGCGATTTGGATCGGAACTCAGGTCTCGTGAGCTATAACTCCAACTTACTCAATTTAAATTAAATTCCTCAAGGGAATGGAAAAATTGTAATTAATTGTAATTGTTTTTGATGTTCCCAAAAAAATCAATAAAAAAAAATTAAATAATATACGAGTGTAAAAACCCGAATGAAACTGGTTTGATCACCCTAATGAGCGTGAATAGGTGTGTATATATGTGTGATGTTTATTGCATTGCACGTACGACGATTTAAGTTTCACACATTTCCTTTTTTTATAATATACGCGTAGGTATTTACTTTAAGGCTTCAACAGGATTTTATTTCGTTGCAGTATTCGCTTTTCATCCTGGTTTATGATTTTTCCTATCCAAAAAAAAAAAAACTGAATTGTAAATATAATTATATACGTATTCTACAATGCGAATGTTGAGGGAAGTATTATAATAATATACTTTCGGCTATTCAAAATATTAGAGGTTGGATGTATTGGACAAAAATTTCTTTAACAAATATGATTTTAATTTGTGTTCATAACTTCTTAAATTTAATATTTGAATATATAGAATCAGGGCTGTCATAGAATACAATAGGTGTCGAAATTGGTTTTAAAACTAACTAAAAAATTTACTTTGGTTTAAAGTTTAGTAATTAGTGTCGGGTTTAGGTGTCACAGCAACCAATTTTATCGGTTCCTTCTCGATAATAAACCAAGCAACTAACAGTTGACAGATTTCATTTGCTCGCGTCTTTTTACATGCAATTAGTTTCCTTATAAAGTGTAGAATCTTGCAACGCTAAATAAACTAACTTCTGGTACTCAGAAACTAATGAAATTTTTTACACAAGTGTTTTTTTTTTTTTGTTTGTCTTGGTTTGAAACAAATTGATCGATTCGTTTATTGTTTAAATAAAAAAACAACGAATTTTCACTTTAATGTTCCAATTTTTCCAAAACTATTTAATACATATTTAGTACATAAGTCTACAATTTATAAATATTATCTCTTCCTTTTCTCATAAATACATAATTTAGATATATTTTTCGACTTTCTAACTTAAGGGACCGTGTCTCTTCACATATCTGGCCTATGATTCGCCCTTTGGATGCTATAAAGATATTCGAATATAGGGGAATAATTAATTTAAGAATAAAATTAAAATTTAACAAAACAAAACATTCTTTTGTGCTTTTCTTTAACTTAAAAGTATTTACAAAAAATTTAATTGTATTCAAAAATTTAAAAAAAAATTTTTTACTTAAACAAATTTTTTATTTGTTAAATTTTTATATTTCATGTTGGTTAATAATTTCTTGAAATATAAGTAATTCTTATTATTTTAAAAAATATACATACATATTTTAATTTATAATTTTTCTTATAACTTATAATGGGGAAACATAAAAATCCAACTCAAAATGCCATTATCCTTAAATTCATGGATAAATATCCTGATATTGCTTTACCAAACGGCATAAACCAGGATTCCATTTAGCAAGAATTAGCTGAATCGCTTAATAGTGCAGGACCACCACAGAAGGATATAAATGGATGGAAAAAAGACAAATTAAATATTTGCCATAAATTAAATTTTACATTATACTGTTTTTTATGTAAGGACAAACAGAATCCCGAACAACTTTTCAACACACCAACTTACGCTCATTGAAGAAGCGATTGTCGTCATATGTAGCATAACGCAGTCGGTGGAAAGTGTGGCGGCACTTCAACTGGTCTCAGGTGATGCAAGGTGATGGAAGAAAGCATAAAATGCGATCAACTTCACAAAACAGTCAATACCGCTTTAACTACCGATTTTTTACTAATAGAAAGCATTGGGGAGAATTTAAATAATATTCTGGATAATGGATAATGAAAAATTTGAAATTTTATGGCTATTTATTACGTTTAATACATATAATATTAAAAAACCAATCGAATTAACAAAATTGTACGATAAAGCTAAATATAATTTTCACATCACTGTCAAAAACCGCAAAACAACCAATTCGAACATCGGCTTCATTTACATTCGAAGAGAGGTAAATCAATACGATTTTATCAGCGGCTTTAGAAGTATAAGAGATTTGTTAATAGACAGCGTTTTAACTGCAAATCTGGTGTAGAACCTCGGTTTTCGAATTGATTGTTATGAATCCTCTTCGAATCATTTTTTTTTTTTTTTTTTTTTTTTGATATTTGGGATTTTTGCATCCTTTTCGCTTTTTCTTTAAAAAAATAACATATCTGTTTTTTACCCAAATCCAAAAATTATGGCGTGGGACATATATAAATACTTTCGTATGTACCAATGTATAAAATGCGACGATGAATATTGAAATTTGTGATAATTATAAATTATTTTTATACAGAAATATGCGAAATTCATCATATGTAATACTTAAATAAATCTGAAAAGAAATGAAATGCTTGTGCCGAAATCAACCACAGATTTCTGCACTCACTCTTCTCAGTTGTCTTCGTTTTTACTACGTACGAAAGAAATATATTATATATACGCCTGCGTAGCATATTATAATATTATAGTTTTTCATTCATGAGAACACACAATCAACAACGCAGTTTCGCAATTTTTAAAGATTTTCGAAAGCCAAATGTAATTGTAATTCCGACAAAAAGAAAAACCGGAATATATTTTAAAAATCAAAATGACAATTTCAAATTTTTTTTGTATTCCGAAGCCGAATAAATATTAAAAGACAGTCATGAAATGCGTGACACTACTCCAGAGTCAATTTAATTGATAGTTTGGAACAAATTTCCATTAACATAATTATAGTTTAGACTACTATAGGAACAAAACAGCAACATAAGCCAGTTATTTGAAAACTGTTAGTAGTCACGTATGATAAACGTAGCATAACGAAACAAAAGCACATACTATGGGCTTCCATATATGCATTTGTATCATAGTTAACAATGTCAGTGTCTGGCATAATAATAATAATTTTTTATGGTATTAAATTGCCACTTGCAGCTAAAACTCATAACAATCCATACATATTGTTGGAATGACAAGAATACGTGACAATGCTCAAAAGTAATTATTTTGATTTTGTGTGTTCGTCAAATACATTGATTTAAGGTTGGTCAAATTTATAGCAATGTTTCTGGAAAAGATATGAAAAATAAGATTTTCACTGACAATGGTTGTCAAAATTTCGTTAGACACAAATTGACACGCTTCAATATAGATACCGACATTGCTATTTGGATATAGGGAATTATTCAGCTATTAATATTCGGTTAGAGGTAATCGACTAGTAGCAATATCATTATTGCAAAAAAAGTAAAAAGTAAATAAAAAAATAATTTACAAGATTTTATTACCAATGAACCAATCAACTTTGGCGACGACTTCTATTTTTAAGTTCGACACAAAAAGTATCGATAACTTCCGATAAGTTATGGTAGTATAAACATAAATACATGCGTAATACCGACAGAATCGAATACTCCTTTCAAAGGAAAGACAAAACTTCGCAGCTTCAAATGCCTTTAAACATTTAAAGAACGTTTTCTAGCATCATCTTGAAAAATCATCATCAAGTATACAGGCTAATGAGCACTGAATAATTTGCATTGGAGTTTCCTAGCAAACAATTGCATTTGCTGCAAGTTAAAAGTGAAATCACCGATGAGAGCAAGATAATTTTATGCAACTCAAGCAAAAAGTGCAAAAAAGTGCATTATATGGTGAAATAATTATAACATCATGTCATACGAATACAACATAGAGGTGTTTCTATTATTCTTTGCCCGTATTTGTTGACTAAGGTTTCAGATGTGACGACATTTGCTTAATTTCGTACCATGTTATATGGTACGAATTTAGCGTACAAACATACACATGCATGTACGCAACAACGTTTATATTTTGCAAGCTGTGCATGTAATTAACACAGTTTACGCGCAAACGTACTTATATAAACGTAAGTACATTAAGCGTGAAAAAGAAAATATAGAACAAGTAGAACAAGCAATAAGAAATGCGTTTTGTCGTTTTTGAGTGATTGGAAAGCTATTCTACATTTATAGAAAGTAATAAATTGTGAACTTTAAATTCATTTCATCATTTATTCATCTTTAATATTATTACGAATATTTTTATGAATTTTCAAATAATCCGAATATGTTACGAGAATATCCAGTATTCTATTGCTGTTCTTCTCTTCGAATACAAATCACATTTTTATTAATTTACGGAATTTTTGAGGGGCGTTTGAGTTGAAAGCGAAAAAATGAAATTTTGAAAATTTCATTTTTTTTTTGTTTTTGCATTTTTCGATAATTTATACCTTTAAAAATACAATATTAAAATTTCAAGTGAATGGTCCTGGAAAAGCAGATTAGTTCTAGGTATGATATTTAAAAATTTATAACAATGAAATCAGTACTTTTATCTTTAAACGCGTTTTTCTCAAAACTACATTTTTCAAATTTGCTGCAGCTGTAACTTGATAACAAATCATCCGATCGACTTGGGTCTTCTTTTAGCTTATTTTGAATTTGTTTTTCCATACAATGACCCTTCAGTTGTATGATTGGATGAAAAATATAATTATAACAGGCCAGATACCATCAGATTTTTCAGCAAGATAATAATTTTTTTTTCAAAAAACCGCCATTTTGTTGCATTTCATTTTTTTTTTACAATCGAGGGCCATTGTATAGGAAATATAACCTAGTTTAATAAAATTTTTGGTTTTTTTGATTTCAGGCACTGCGAAGGCTACAATCAGTGCAGCAGTGGGAAAACTTTTTTTTTTTAAGACTCAGGAGATGGTGGATAACTTGCTGAAAATCGAATATTTTCATTTGAAAAAATTACTTTTTATTCATTATTTATGCACAAATATATCTGCATATTTTTAAAACATTCGATGCAATACTTTTTTTTTAAACAATTCACAAAAATCACATTTTTTCAGGCGGTCAAACTAGTTGTGCCCCTTAAGAGAGACTAACGAAGTTCACCAAAAGCTTGCTGGTAGCGCTACACTTACTGCAGGGTAGTGATACTATACAATGTAATTTTTAGAATGTCGTATTTTCTGTTAAACTCTTTTCAAACAGTGTACAAAATTTGGTCTTGTGGCCGTTGAGTAGAATTTAATCTATACTTAATTATATTATCAACGAAAAGAGCACCAAAAATAAAATAAAAATCAATATGAAAACGTTCCCATAAAAACAAAAAAGTGGAATATGGATTATATCAAGTCTGTTATGCAATAAAATTATTATTTTTATGTACATATGAATATTTCATCCCATCACCAATGAATTTATTAAAATATTATGTCAAATTCCCTTTACGATCACATTTAAGTATGCATGCATACATATGTATGCGTACAATATTATCATAATTATCAACATTAAACACTTCAAAGATAGAATATCGTTCGTTGAAAAATACTTGCATACGAGTACAAAATACTAACATACGATATATGTACATATAATATTACATACATATGTACGTATATGGAAAAATATTGAACTAAAAGTTCAATTGTTGGTGTTTTAATCTAGGCTTTATCTCCTATACATAGTAATAGGTTACAAAATACATAAATAATTATTTCATAAGAGGTCTATTATATGAGATGTGTGTGTATATATTTATGTAAGTGCATAAGTACACGCATTTAAAATGGAGCATACAAACTGTTACTGATGACAAACTGTTACTAATGCATAGTGCAAGTAATGCAACAGAGGCAGATGCAGAGTTAGAGGAAACGGCAGCAACTTGCAAGGGAACAGCCGTAAAAGCAGCACAGAGCGCAATGCATCGAAATCCAATTGAATCGGATTGTAAAGTATTAACAGCAACAACAACAACAAGATGCGCATATAAATGCGTGCAATATCAATAGCAAGAGGAGTGCTACTGTTTAAATAAAGAAAAAAAAAAGAAAAAACAAAGAATGCAGTCATTGCGTATTTGTTACAAAATAATAATAATCATATACTTATTGTCTTTTGTACTTTTTAAACTATTTTGCAAAGCGGGTCAAAGTAATTTCAACTAATAATGATGACGGTGTTGCTTTGTGTTTATGGTATTTTTAAAGTATCACTTCTTTCCATAAGTTCGTGCGTTATTTTTTCAATAGTTTCACAGTAGACGCTTTTTGCGTACAAAAAATGATTCGTGGGAGATAAAGGAACTATTTTTTTTTCTCTAATGTATTGTACATTCAACAAGTGATTTTAATCGCGGATAGAAGTACGCGTTGTTAAAAAATAAAATGGAATCTTCGAACGAGTATAAGAGGCATATTTTTTTTTTATAAAAAAAATGCAACAACTGCTGCTGCAGAAAAAAATGCAACTCATGGGGAGAATACCGTGAGCGTAAGGACTGCGCAGGAGTGGTTTTCCAAATTCCGAAGTTTTGATAGTGACGTTAAGGATGCCACATGCTCTGGTCGTCCTGAGGTCTTTAACTCTGACACCTTGCTGGAACTCGTGGAAGCTTACCCAAGTTTGACAGTCGATATGGTGGCTGGAAGGTTAAATTCATCACGTGGAAGAGTTTACAGGCACCTGGTTCAATTGAGCAAGGTTCCAAAGCTGGGAAAATGGGTTCCGCATAAACTTTCAATCGCAAACCTTCAGCAGAGAGTGAATGTGTGTTCTCAGCTTGAAAATGAGAGTTTTTTCAACCGTATTGTTATTGGGGGCGAAACATGGGTACTTTACAATAATCCTATTAGCAAACGCCAGTGGTTAGATAAAGATGAAACATCAGAATCAACCCCCAGAGATGGCCTCCTGTTGGTGAGATATGGCCGGTATCATTTAGATCACAGTTGATTATTATTGCCATCAACTATCCAAACTAAATGAAGCACTTGAAAAAAATCGACCGTCTTTAATCAATAGACGCAAACTTTTGTTTCACCACGACAACGCAAGATCGCATACCTCAAGACAGACCTTAGGTAAGCTGAACAACCTCGGATGGGAGCGAATGCCGCATCCACCATACTCTCCGGATTTTGCACCTTGCCATTGAGTCCCATTTAAGTAAGAAGAACTACACCTCAAAAGAAGCTATAGAAGGGGATATCGACGCGTATTTTAGCTCCAAGGACAAACAATTTTTTGAGGACGGAATTAAAAATTTACCTAATATTGGGAAGACATTGCAGTAAAATATATTATTGATTAATAAATACTGAAAACTTATTTTTTATTTATTTTAAAACCACCTAAGAAAAACACAAGAACTTATGGACTGACTTATTCCGTGTGTTATTTATGGCTCTTTGGAGAAGTTAATGATATAAAGGGACATAATTGTCTACTAAAGTATATGTGAGAATATACTTCATAAATTCGGGCAATATGTAGCTAGTACTAAAGCAGATGTTAGAACATATTTTATAAATTCGGGCAAAATGTAGCTCGATTATAACATCAAGAATACTTGAGAACTCATTGTGAAAGAATGGTATAAAATTGACTGTATCATACCACAGACTAATCTAGATACTGATATTTCCCATATACAATATATTTTGAAGGCAATTTTTTCCCAGTAAGGGACTATTCAATGTCAATTTATATAAGGTACGTGTCTTCCTACTTTTAATTACATGACAATACTTATTTATACTCGAATAGATCAGTATAATATTGCACAATAGATCACTCGTAGATGCAATGCTGGGGCCAGCAAGCAAGCACTACTTCTCATACTCAATCTCTCTATAATCTTAATATTAGAAAACAATAAAATTTTAAGTATTTTTATTCAAAAATCAATACATTCAATAGTTATATCATTACATCAATCAATCTTACTTGTAATCTTTTGTAAATATTCATGAACATAATTACTCAGAGATAATTGAAAAAAGTGCCGACTATATTTGGTAAATACATTATTTCATTAATGATATCATATGCCCATCTTTATAGCATAAGCTATTGTAACTATTAATTGATTAATAATTTTGCTATTACAAGTCATCATTGTGGTAGACAGTTGTGGACTTAAGAGTATGTATTATCTCAAAGACAGCCGACATCATTTTTTACTAATAATGCCACGAAAAAAGATTAAATGAACTATTGAACTATGTTTATAATGTAGTTAAGTATGTGTCATATGATGAGGAATTTAAAGCATTTCAACAACGTTAAGTATTTGAGCCGAAAAAAGACACATCCATCACATATGTGCTTGTGAGTAAGCATGTATAGGAAGTCATACATACAATGTAAATGTAAATAAAAAATGACAAATTAAAACAATCAAACCGCAATAAAAAAAAAAACAAAGAAGTGAGAAATGAAGGAAACAACACCCTCATCACGTACACAGAGACAGCTAGGCAGACAAAGTATATCGAGTAGTGCTCATAGTTAAGAGCATATATTTACAATCATATGATTTTTATTGTATGAGGTGTTGGCGACATATGGTAACACGAACATACAAAAGCGACATGTGTGTACGCATAGATTCCATGCGTAAACGAATGTTGTTGTTTATTTCTATACCATAAAAGCCGAAACACAAGCGGCGTTAACAATAAATTATAAAAAAAAAAAATAAAAAAAAAGAGACCAACAGGCCAACATGTATTTAGAACGTGCGCTTGACATGCAATTTCAATTCTTGATTTTGATTAGAAAAATATATTCATATAAACAAATGTACATACACATACGCACATACAATCACAATCCAATCAGAGTTGCAGCTCGCATGCGTTTGCAAGTATAGTGCAGTTCCATGTGTTTCTATTACATACAAATGTATGGTATTTATGCGTATATGGTGTGTAGTACCTTTCAATGTAATAATTAATCCAAGCCTTAGTTGCTGGAATGATAAATAGCAACCACCCTTCATACCAATTGAATTGAAAATGGTTTAAAAATCAAGTACAGTATGTCCATTAAGGTGAGTGAACTTTTCAAACTGCATGGCTTAGAGAATAATATAAAATTTAAATAAAATTAACCTTTTTTTTTAAGGCAACAAGAATGGCACAAATTTGGGACCGTCACTTTTTTAAAATAGGTTTTTTTGAAACAAATGCAGAATAGCACACCCTGAGGAAAGAATAAAACAACTCACACTTATAAATCTTATTTTTGTAATGTATAATAAATCAAAACTGTTTTTATTGGCAATGTCCCCAAAAAGCAAGACTTAAGGTCAAAATTTCCAATCGAAATAGTTGCAAAAATAAATGCAATACAACAAATAACTACATAATTTTCACGGAATCCATTTAAAACGGTACAATTTATAACCGCCCTCTATTAATTATTTTTTCCTAAGAGAACTCCCATACAAAATGGACTCAAAAACAAAAATGAAAATCGTCAAAAACCTAATAACTGCCCCATAATCGTGCTTAGAGTGGTGAAATGTATTACTGGCTTTTATTTTTTTCCCTTCCTGAAAACAAATTTACCTCCTATCTCAAACTTTTAAGGGAGGTCCCTTACAAAATGAATGGAAAATACATGAAAATCGACATAATCGACCTTACTAGTATGTCTTCGCCAACATTTCCTCCAAATATACTAACTATTTCCAACCCTAAAGAATTCTCCCATACAAAATAAACGCCACAGTTATTCATGAACTGCATCTAGAACGGTCGAATGCATAACTGGCCCACATTAATTTCTCCTCGCCAACATTTTCATCAAACTTTTTTAACTTTGAAGAGAGCTTCCCTAAAAAATTGATGATTTCATAAAGGCAGTAAAAACTAAAAGCAACAGCGTCCAAGACTAGAATTTCGTTTTACTTCCTTGTGAAGCAATGCTTGAAATTATTCAAAGTTTATGCATTTCTCCCATCTAGGTTGTTAAAATGGTGCTCCATAGAATTGATTCACCTTAATGTAAATGCATTATTATTCACAGCGAATGCCTAAAAGCATGCTATATATAAAAATGTTTATCGCTACATTTCAATCGCATGGGATTTCTACATATGCAAGCTATGAAGTGTGCAATGGTGTAATAAAATTAAGGACAGTAAGATAAAATGATAAATGCATTACAATAATGATCAAATCTATGCCAAAAAGGAGAGAACAGAAAAGATAAAAAAGAAGACCGGAAATTACAATATCTAAATTGTTACCAACTATTAAACAATACAGAAAATAAATAAAACACCGCTTTTTTAATTGCATTAAAAAAAAAAACGAATACTTATGTCACCCCCACGTGCATATATGTATTTACCTATAAAAAAAAATAAACAAGTAAGACTACACAATTATAAAGGGGAAGTAAGTAAATATTAACATTTGGTATTTTTTTATTACAATTTAAGTAGACATCATCGGTATTGCAACCACGATAATCACCACACCACAACACTACTTCTATGGCCAAAAGTGGTAGTAGCAGTAGCAGCAACAGCAGCAGCTTTTTTCTACAATAAATACAACATCAAAAAGAGTAACCTGTGCGCCATTTTTATGTTTTCTACCGCATTCATGCATGCAATATAACAAAGAATATACAGTTGTATATTACATGTCGGCGCTGTGTTCAGATATTATAGTTTATGTTGCGGTATAAAGAGTATAAATTGTTGTATGACGTTAGAATAGTGTTGTACAAGTAAATACATATGTTTGTATGTATGACCACAAGTAAATATATACTATTATTATTATAATAATTATTATTTGTTTATAAAGAGGGTGGTGGTTGTATGCAATAAACGCTAAGGAGCACTGTACTGTGCTCAAAAAGTTATTACAACAACGACAGTGGCGACAATGTTATTCTAAGGCGTTATTTTGATATATGGCTGTGTGTATAAACACATGAATTTATTGTTGAGGTTAGTTTTATTAGTTTATGAAATTGTTGCTTTAGCATTATGCCTATATACGAGTATCAACAAAGGTAAGTGCGTAGTAAGGGAGCTTGCGAAAATAGTAGAAAATCAATAAAGAATTAAATTTGACAATATCTAAATACTAGAACTAAGATTGTCTGAAAACTTTTGAATGAACTAACATTTTTGTATGAGAGGTAGTCATCCTATTACGCCCATTGTCGAACATATCAGTATGTCGCGAATTTTAGACCGGTAACTTTAAATTTCTGTGTGTAAAATGAGAAAATATACTTTACATTTGTAGTCTAATATTTAAAAAAAAAAACACCTCGGAAGCATACTGTTGTATGGCAAGTAACCGTAGTTTTCCTGCGATTATATCCATTGACAAAATTATCCATTGACTGGTAAGAATAAGCGTATGTACCGAGTTTTAGATCGACACCTCTATATTTACAGCTGTTATTGCGGTTAAAATGACTCATACGATAATTCTAATAATTTTTCATACCTGCCACATCTCCTGTTGTTGCTTTCACAAACGAAAGCATAACATCAATATACTCTTGATCGCTTGACTGTATGGTATAAAAAGAAATATAATGCAATCGATTATCTTTATTGAAGTTAGGGTCTACAGGCTAAGGCTAACAATAATGTAAAATTTAAAAGGTTATTAAAAGATAAACGGCCTCACACTTCAACTGCATTTACAAACACGCCTTAAGGCTATTAGCTTAATACATATTAATATTTAATAATAAATGAAAAACGCTTAGCGAAGCTTATAGAGAAGGTGTCTATGTCAAGTATGATGATTATGATCGCACTTGGCAATGCCTTCAAATGCATTTCTTCCAAAATTACATACGAACATGCATGCATAAGTCCAGTATAGTTTATAATACAATCAATTTTAAACAATCGATTCCACCCACATATTCTTAATGCGATCGATTCGCCACTCCTACAGTCAAGTTATTACAACTTCACTCAGTACACAAAGTACTAATGCATATGACAATACCATGCCATCATCTCAGTAGAGTCTATAGAAAAAAAACTAGCGTTATAATAAATAGTCCGCTTTCTTCATCTATGCTCATTCGTCATTCTTGTCACATGTCACACTACTAATCGAATGGATGGCATTAAACACATTAATTAGTATACGAAAGAAAATAAAAAATTCAAGTAAAATCGCCAAGAGTCATCGGGACATACAAATGTGTACTGTAAGTACTTGTAATAGTATTAAACACAAGCAGACCGACCATATAGAAATGAGTACACTTATTTAAATGCCATCAAAATTGCAAGCAACTCTTTTAAAACGCTAGAGGCAGTAACGACGATATGGTGCATATGATATAAATGGCGCCATTAATTCTTCTATATTATTCCAACATATATTTTTTAATAAATAAATAAAAAATATTAAAAATAATTTTTTTAATGAACAAATCTACAATATTAGTAACATGCGTCACTGAATAGTAAGGGAAGCATATATAACATATGTGTATGCATGTATTGTACTTGTACCAATGTACTTGTAATGTGTCGAGCCAAATTGCATGTTAGTTAGTAGCTTAGTAAACAACCTTAAAACACACAAGACCACATAAAGCAAGTGAGAAATCCAAACTATGGCGCCATATGTTCCAGACAATATTGACAATTATACATATATAATCGTACTCGTGTTTATTCACTCGAATAGGTGGATGATAAATCAGGATCTTTTCCATTTGCAATCGTGATATGACATTTGTACTAAGTAAGAAATTTATTAGAGAAGGAAAAAGTATTATGTAGCTTCATGCGGCTATGCAGAGTTATTAGGATAGATTATGTGCCATTGGCACTATTCGTCTGCAAAGTCAGCCTCATAGTTAAAGTTTTATGAGTCAGTCGCCAAAGACGTGCAAGGACGAAAAGCAATTCATCATATCAATTGCTAACGTTTTATGAAAGTACGTACATTAATGATTGGTTATTTTATTGCTATCTCTGTGCTGTATCTTAATGGTTACTACGATAGCATTCAGAACATAACACCCCACAAAATTTCCACAAAATTATGTCTTTCATTCGGATTAAATTTCGGCAAAAAATTGACAATTCGTCAAATTGTATTGTGCAACGTTCATATAACCTAGATGTGAACTGTGTGTATTTTAAACATTTTTCTACCCCAAGAAAGCAAAAAGGTAATCATAAATATTTGAACGTTCCTACTTTTTAGTTTATTCGGAGGAAATGTCGGCGTTGAAAAATTAATAGGAATTGCTTCGACGGGTTATTTGTGGATTTACAGATGTTTACGTATAGATGTTGTTGCATGGCCCCCTAGAAAATTCAACAGCTTCGAGACGAAACAACAACAGCAACGAGATCTAAGGAATAATTAGAAGTTAGATATATTGCGTAAGTAAAAAAGAATAAGTTCTCGATTTAGAAGGCACATCGAGCTTTTCGTATTGGACTGAATATCCCTGTTATTTGTTTGTTCTAAAGACTACCACTAAAGTAATTTATTTCGTAGATGAATTCTACCTGAGTCCGTTTACAAATTAATATTGGTAGCTAACTGTTAATGATCTACGGTTTAATGTGTGCAAGTAACATAGCAGTAAGCAAACTAAATATTATGGACAAAAACATCTCATAATACACTAATAAAATAAACATATAACTATGATACACCTTGGAGTCACAGAGTCGGATAGATAGACATTGAGTGTGTGCTGTTTATACAGTAGTATATAAGCCCAGAAGCTTTTACATATAATATATGTATGTATAAACCACAAGTCACATAAATAAATAAATGAATGAGCAAATGAACCAAAGAATATTTAATCCACAAGAAATAAATAAACAAAAAACGCAATCATTAGTCCAATCAACAAGCAGTAAATATAATTATAGTAGTTATGTGTTTACTACTCATATAAATATTATTACTATGTATGCAGATATGAGACGACTTCCCTCTGGGCATACACATAGGATAAATTATTCTTGCATTTTCTTCTTCTTGGTTTAATTTAGTTTGTGATTGTAGAGAGAGAGAGAGAGAGAGAGATAGGGTGAAAAAAAATTAATCACTTTTAAATTTATGCTAGACAACATACGCTTGAGGCATCAAAAGTTAGCTTTTGACAGTATTACTTCTTTAAATTTATATCGAGCTCCATGAACACAGATTTACTTCATCATAGATATGATTCGGTTGTTTAGTAAAATGGCATTATACCAACATAAATTAAAAATTAATCATGAACGTATTTGATATGATATTTTCGACACCTTTATTTATAGGAAACTAATCAAAGAGTTAATTTACAGAAAAACGTGTAATTTTACTTTAGCACTATTCTTCATTAGTTTCAGGATACTAAGTAGAAAATACAACGCAATTTTTTGTTGTTTTGTATATTGAAAAAGTCATTAACATTCTATCTCGACTTTAGCAATTACTATTAGAGATACTCCTCCACAAAACTCAAGTCACGTGACTTGTTTTTATTCAAGTTAAACAAACAGTCGCTTCAATAATAAATATTCATTACATCTAAGCATGCAATTATTTGTTAAAACGTCATCTAAATAAACTCGTTTACTAAACGTAGTAAAGTCAGGCAGACGGCCATTGTATTAATATTTAAAATAATGGCATGCTATTACAAAAAAAAACAGAGATATCGATCTAAATATATTTTATTTCACTACCCCCTACAAGAGTGTAAATAAATATTAATTGTAAAAATTGCACCATGATGGAAGATACATATTTATTGTACTTCCGCTAGAAGTAAGAACCGATTACCGATTATAAATCATCAAAAAAGGTATATAATTATCACATTTTTTCGCTATGCATTAATTTTTCTACAAAGACTCTTCAACTGAAATTTCATGCATATTAATTTAAAATTATGCGATTAGTTTCGATTTTGAAATTCACAAAACTCAAATGCCTCGACCTTGTCGTGCTACCTAAAAGAGATAACAAATTTCATATTTTGACATCAAATTCACAAACAATTTATTCAAACGCAATCAGTCACTATTTATATTGAAAGCTGAACGGTTGGTAAAAAAAATCAAAATTTTCAATGCTTAATACTCAGAGAATCATAGTGTTCGCACCACTGCTGCTTGTACTACTTCTGACGGCCCCAATTGATGGGGACGATGTTGTTCGAGCACAATTGAAATTAATTGAAAAATATATGAATCCACGAGTTAATCCTTGTAGTGATTATTTTGAGTATGTTTGCGGTAATTATGGAAAATATCACGAGAAAGAACGCGACAAATCGGCTAGGTATAAAAAGGTTTTTGGCGAAATTCTAAAGAATTTGTCATCAGAACATAAAAATCTTCCATCAAAGTATGATTTCGTTCAAAATGTAATGGGATATTATAATTCATGTTTAGCTGTTGAAGAATTTGATCCAATTAAACCATTAAATTGGATACAAAACTATGAAAATCTAACATGGCCACCGATTATAGCTGATATCACAGATGTGGACTCTTCAGAGGAGAATAAAGAAAGTCAATCGCTTGAAGAGGATGAATCAGCGTCGGGAATAGCAAAACTACATATTTCTGGAGGTGAAAAAAATTACAATTGGATACATACGCTGGCTACACTAAGAAAATATGGAATGAATGGAGTTTTTCTCAAGGAGGAAGTAACACAGTATGATGCACAACACTCTCGTATATCGATTACTCGTCCAACAATCAAGGGTTTATGCAGTACAAAGACAACCGGATATATTAAGATGATAATGAAAAAATTTTTTCACATTCATGATGATGAGGAAATCAATAAAATTTGGACAAAATTTATACGATTTGAAGATGATTTGAAACAATTAGATGACATGAATGGGGAGAAAGAATTTCAAATTCTGGAAACATTAGACATACCTTGGTTGAAGCAATATATAAATATTATCTTGGATTATGATGATATACCTTTCGAGACTAATATCACAGTATTTATATCAAGACCGGAATATTTTAAAGCTCTCCCTTCGGTTCTCGACAAATATGAATCCGAATTCTTATGTCGTTATTTAATGATACATTTTGTTATGCATTTAGGGGATAAAGCGAATAAAATATTTGATGAACCACATTGTACAACAGACACATTAGAACTGTTACAACTACCAATGGATTGGCTCTATTATGAATATCATCCAGAGTTCCATCGAGAAGATGAGAAGGTGGAAGCTATATTTAGAAAACTGTTAAACAGTTTCAAACGCAGTCTTAGCGCAAATACAAATAATCTAACCGATGATGTTTTAATGAAGTTACATCAAAAAGCTGATACCATGAAATTTAAATTGGCGAACTTACCAACACCATCAACTGCAGAGAAATTGGAAGAATTCTACAATGATCTAAATTTAACATCTACAGATTATTATGAAAATTATTTACGTGCGTGGTCATTTCATACGAAAACTCAACATGATCGTCTGCACATGACATTGCCAGCAAATGACTCGAACTCGCACTTCGTTTTAGAAAAACCTGGAGCATACAAAGGACATACTCCGTATTATTTAGCAAGAATGAACATAATTATTGTGCCACTGCAATTATTACATCCACCACATTATCATCAAAGTTTTCATGACATTATCAAATACAGCATGATCGGTGCTATGATCGGACATGAAATAACACATGCATTTGATAAAAATAACATCATCTACGATGAGGAGGGCCATGAAACAGATATCGTTGATGATCTTGAAGAAAGTGAACGATATTTAAAAAATTTAGATTGTCTAGATTGGAAGAATCCGAAACAAACTGGTGAAAAGATAGCTGATCTTAATGGACTTAGTTTATCGTATGATGCTCTATTTGGAGATAATCAAACCTATCATCATTTTATACATGATGATGATCTTGATGATGATACTAATAATGATGATGAATATCATGATGATACTGAAAAAATTATAGATTGGAAATCCATTTCACCGCAGCATTTATACTTTCTTAACTATGCACACAAATTTTGTGTGAAAAATAAAGCGACAAAATCTCGCGATGGTATTCATCCATCTCCCCATCTACGCCCGCTACTGGCTTTGTCAAATTTTAAACCTTTTGGTGAAGTTTACAATTGTCCTCTAGGTAGTGCTATGAATCCTGATAAGAAATGTCAAATTTGGTTTTCTGTATAATGTGCATTTGTGGTAAATTAGCGTGAAGGAGGTTGTGGAGCATAGCATAGCAATTAACAACGGCCTCCGCAATGAATTGAAATAAAAAAATTGGAATCGAATAAAGAATATGCGAATATAAATTATTTATATGGAATTATGGTCATAGCTTCAAAATGGCAAGTATATAAAGGCTGCAGAAAGTGTCGCAGACGGATGCTCCATTAAAATTTAGAGTTGAAACGTAATAAAAAAATATGCATCTTTTGCAACACGCTTGAGATCAAGTAGAAAAAATCAAACCTACTAAATTCAAACTTTAACGATAATATTCTACAAACAAACACAATTGAATTCATAGTCATGGCAATAATACATATATTAAACTTACTATCTACCCACTATGAAAAACAATAGCACATCAGCATCATCAGCAACAGCAAAAAATAATAATATGTAATAACACTCTTTCTGCAAGTAACACAGTTTACTTGGTAACGTCAAGTATACATAGATACTCATAAACATAAGTAGTCATCGCAATTGTTGTGTTGTTGTTGATGATGACTTGACGTCTTGACTATACTAGCTGACTATCTTAAAATATCTTTGTACAACATCTAGAAACGTGATTTCGATGTGAAGGTAGATTACGAAAAGTGTCATCGTCGTTCTTATTACCACTACCACTACCAGTGAATTTGTACTCGTATTGATGAAAAAAAATCGATAAGATTGAAAATCAGCTAGTTAGATAGGGTATAGGAAAAGAAAGACTATAAAAGACTGTAAAAGAAAATGTCTATCTGAGTATTGAAGAATAATTTCGGCTGTAAAAATGACAATCTTCAACGACGCAAAACAGACAAGACAACATTGATACTACAAACTATATTTAGTTGAATACACAGCAAACAAAAAGGCGCAAAAAAGTATTTTACACAATATTTTGTGTAACATTCTCATATATGAACTCTTTTGTGAGCCTCAGAAATGAGTTTTTTCTCCTACAAAGAGTAAATGATCCTAAATCCTGAATCCTACATTGTCAGCAGTGTTGCCAGGACTTCAAAAATAAAAAAGCTAGATCGGTCTAAATAAGCTAAATCACCAAAAAGAAAAGGTTTAAAAGGCCAGCCCTTTCAACATTTCATAAACAGCTTTTACAGCATACATTAGGTACAAATATGAACTCATGAGCTGGCTGCATTTCAGTGTGAAAAGATGCTGTAGCCTCGGCGTGCTTCTTCCTTTTAAAATCCCGCAATAATGTCAGAAAATTTTGGTTGCAAGTTTTAATCCCGAATCTTTTGCCCGCAATTTCCTCGAATTTTTTGCTTCGCAGCACAGCTGACTATTTAATAGAAAAGAATGATAATATTGATAATATTCCAGAACATAATATTCATAAAAAAATTCTATTCGCTTTGTAACGCAGCTTTGCAGTGAATTTGTACAATAATTTAGTGCAACTATATTGTGGAGGATTGTCCTTGAAAAAGCTAGTTTGAAAATCAGAAAAGGCTAGAAAAAAAACTAAATTCTAAATTTTGAAGCTAAATAACAAAAAAAAGATATATCTAGCCTCAAAAAGGCTAAACTGGCAACACTGATTGTCAGCAATGAAGATGGAATCAATAAAGAAAAATACCATATCTCAAGTGGTCTGAATAAAAATGGTTCGAGTTTAAGGAGAATAACAAAATGATAAAAAAAAACACAAAAAAATGTTTTTTATTGCGTAATTTTCCTTCTAAAAGAAATCCAATTGATAATAAACAAAACATATTGATATCACATAACAAATTAATACTTCATGTGAAAAACGCCAGCAACCAGAATATGTAAATATATATAAACATAAATGTAAACAAACAAACACACAATAACAACAACAACAACAACAACAAAACATTAACACATAACTTCATTCTGAACGCTTATTGTTGAATTGTTGAAAACTCGAAAAATTGAAACTAACGATTTTTTGGTATACCGTATTATAATCACAATACGGCAAGTGAGTGTGTGTCTGCCGAGTGCCAAGAACGACTGTAAGCATTCAAGTACAGCATCATCATTTGTTAGTGTCAACATATACACAAACACAAATGGTATTTTATGAACCACGCATGCTGTCTGCTTCTTCACCTTCTATTCTTCTGTTTATAACTATTTTTCTCCCGCCAACACAATATAGGGGCAATGTGGTATGGTCAGATTTATAGCAGAAATAAAATATAAATGATATAAAACATTTGACCAAGACCTTGTGTATATTATTGGTAAATTAATTGGACATCTATATCATGTGATACCACAACTACTTGTGGTATCACATGATATAGACATGATATAGACCATATAGACTTGCACTTAAGTCCAAAGTCTATATGGTTGAGCCTGCTACAATTGAGAAATTGGAAGTTCATGTTGTACTCCTCGAATACGTCATGGAATGGAATCGTCGGAATGGATGAAGTATTTTAAAAATTAATGTAAGGAACGGTTCCTTTGCATCATAATAAATATTATCCGATAAAATTTATTTAAAATTTATTATGTGCATTGCTTGAGATTCTACGTCACGTATTAGAGATCAACAATCGTCGTTCGAAATACCTTCGTCCCGAAATTTTTGCCGCTCCACATCATCAAAATTTTCATGGGAAATCCAGTTGGAAATGCAGGAAATGTATTTTGCGATACATCGGATCTCGAATCTTTCAGACATTTTGCAACAAAAAGCCATTTTAATTTTTTATTTTACATTTATAAGCTCCGGAGAACCCTTTGTAAGAGCTTCTTCTTCAGTACTGTTGTACATTTTAAATTTTGATTAATATTTGAAGGGATCTTGCTATGAATAAGCAAAGGTTCTGCCGTTTTGAACTGGCTACAATAAGTAGGTTCCTTCTATTTATTTACAGGCACAACAGTACTGCAAGAGAAGCTAGGCCAAGGAGCCCTTTGGGGATTATATTTGCAACATATTTATTTTTTATTTATATTGGCAGGGACCAAGCGACAGAGCCTCTGTGATGCCACTTTTTCTGAGCTCTGTTACAAAGTTTGTTTAGAAACTCCGAAATGAAATTCAATTTCATGCCGACAGGCGAGCAGCGTTCGACAGTTAAATATTAAAGATATTAAAGTTGCTTTGACAGGAGATCGAAGTCACATCCTACGATTCAAAAGACCTACACACTAACCAGTCAAGTATGGAACTCACAAATTATCGCTATATGCTTGACGTCGGGAGATTACCGAAAAGTAAATACAACTTGTAAAGCTACAGGAAATTTTTCTGCCACCTCCTCACATAAAATTTGCCCGTAACAAGAACTTCGTCAAGGTGCTCAACCGTGAAGGCCCAACTTTTAAGCACTTAATCAAGTTTTTTCCCAATTTTCTTTTGCCCTATATTACAAATTTGTAGTGAAAAATCGGACTTTTGACTTTGGATAACCACAAATGTGGCAACAATGAGTAAATTTAGTTTTTTTCAGGTTTAATAAAACTGGTTCATTTTCAATTTTCAGAAAGCTATGATCTTCACCGATAACTCATCCCTGAGGTTTGAGTCTACAATAGAATGAATTCCCTATTTCTCTCTCTCAATTCGCACGTCCAATTATTTTTTATGCACAAAAAAACAGTTGTATGTATATTATACTGTTATATACAACCCAAAATGAACTTTCTTTAAATACAGAACCTATCGGTTTATTGTTTCCGGCAAATCTAAAAGAAATTATTGATATAACTAAAAAATAAAATCTCAAAATTGGTCTTTAAAGTGTTCATTTTTAGCATTTAGTTCGTCTTAAAATTTTTATATAAATAGCAAAAAAATTGCCAAAATTAAAAGGAAGAACATTTTACATTACATAATATGTATATTCTTGTACGTTGATGTAAAGCTCATCACCAGAGAGGCCAACACACAAATTATTACAACATGTATAGGTACATATGTATAGGAACATCACCACTTGATGAGTTAATTATGTTATAAACAAAGTAAGCATATCCGCCCGCTAACACCAGCATTTTTATAACAATAAATTTTCTACAAAGCAATAATATCTCTTTTCCCCAAATTTTCTAAAAAAAAAATTTCATATTGAGCATATGTTGTGTATGTATGTATTTATTTGTTAATTTATTGTTGAAATTTCATTTGATTAGAAACAAGTCGTTGGTTTTTTTTTCTTCTTTCTGCATAGACATATTATCATACGTGAGGGTGAAAGTGTTGAAAATCTGTTTACATTTTTTCATCTTCTTCTTCTCATTTCGAAATGATTTGTTTATAGCTTTAACAAGAACAACAATATAAGCATAAAATCTTGTAATGGAAGTTTATGCTCAATCAAGTGTTTCTTTAATTTTGTGGTTATGTACAAGGAGGTGTGTGTGTGTGGGTACATATTTTCATATGTATTTTTAGTAAATCTAATTTATGTATAATTTTACACTTGTTTTCTTATAAATACTTGCCTACATACATAGCTTTTGTTAAGTTTTGTTTACTTATTGTGGGTGAGTAATGTTCCACTCCCTCCTAATTAATCAATATGATGTTTTCTTTTTCTTTGGAGAAAGTGAAAACATGGCAGGTATGTAGCTAATGGTGTATGGTATCTCACAAAGTTCACTAAGATGGTCTCAAGCACACAAGCTGTACTATATATTTCCACATTTTTTGCCTCATACATATTTTTTTGATTACTTCTTATTTATTGTTAGTAATAAATCCATAATTTACTTGCTTTTGTTACACCATTAAATAAACAAATTTTCTCACACACGCACATTAGCACATATGTACGAGTATGTATGCATTTCTTTTGCGCTACTTCTTTAACTTTAAAATATGATGGCTGGGGCCTATTGTATTTTAAATAAACATAACACAAAGGAGAATAAGAACGAGAAGCTTGTTGTACATCAATTAAAAGTTGTTGTTGATCGCTTATTATTGTTGTTGTTGCAGTTGCTGACGTTATTGTTATTATTGCTTCTATTGTTGTTTATTGTTTGTATTATATGAATAGTCACATTACGATATTTCTAGATATCATACATAATATTATATTTCTTCCATTCGCATACGGGGTATGTATAAGGTTCTTTATATTTTGGCTCGAATGTTGGTGTTGTCGTTGTTGCTTTATTATGCTTACCGATTTCTAAATGCAAACACACAGTAAAGCCGGAAATACATTTTAGTAGTAATATATGAATGTATGTATATAATTTCTAGACGTCGCTGCTATTACTAATAACATCTGCTACACTACTAAATTGATTGTTGTTCTTCTTTTTGCGATTTTGATTTTTTTCCAAAGTTTGTTTCTCTCTTTTTCTTTAATGGGCATAACCACCTTTAGGTAATAAACTTCTTTAGACACTTTTTATTTTACCTCTTGTTTCTTATTGCATTCGATTTAATTAATACAGGAAATGTCTTTAAAGAAATAGATTTAGGCAGATGTAAGTATCTTAATGAATGCACGCAATTTTTGAAATTATAAAGCTCAAATGTGGGCTTTCAGATATTCAGTTTGTTATAGGGGGTGGTGATTTATCACTTCTATTTTGATTTCTTCAAGTTGTTCTCAAATATCCCGAGAAAAATAAAAAGTTCTAGAAAACAAAATTTATTTCATTCGTTCATTGTTCTAATGCGAGCTTTCCTCCTTAAATTTCCTGTCTTCTGTCTCTGCCACTTTTCTTTCTTTGAAGCTTGGTGAACACCCCAGCAGAAAAATAGATCTCCTAAAAAGAGTGATCCGTGATTACTTTAAGTAGAGCAACACAAAAGAATATTGTGGAGATTTTCTAAAACGAGTGTTCCTAAATTACTCTATACGTAAAGGAGATCTACGAAACTTCCATAATTTACAAAGTACGGAGAAATAAACGAATTTACGAGCAGCGCGAATTCGCTTTACTGTCAATCCTCAACACGATTTGGGATTGATAACCAACCGTTTCTCTTTTTGCCCAATATTGGGATCTGGAAAATATGTACTTTCAACAAGACGGCATCACAATCCATTGAAATCAAATTTTCAGGAGATGTGATTTCAAGATTTAGCTATGCCATCAGGCTCTCGAAATCATTAGCATTGACAACGAAGAACTTTTTTTATTTGCTACACAATGAGAAATATCGCGTTTATGGGGTCAAAACTCTCACTTTTGGGAAAATCGAACAATATAAAAAAAAATAATAATAAATATTTTAGCAACATTTTCTGTGTGTAGTTAAAAACCAGATTACAATTTTTGATATTATATAATTTTTGAGTTTGTTATCCAAAGCTCTCGATGGTTCCAAAAAAATTAAGATTGGTTTTACGCTCTCCAATTAAATTTATAAGCATTGGTTACTTTCAAACAGAGAAACGAAAAAAAATAGCAACTAATATGTTGGCTGTGGGTGCCGTAGCTCAGTGGTTAGTGTGTTGGCCTTCTGATCTGTAGGTCGTGGTTCAATCCCCGGCTGATGCATAACAAATTTAATATCGAAAAGATTTTTCTTTCGAACGATACCCACCTGTCGGCAAGCCATTGGCAATTCTTCCGACAGTAACAACTTGCCATAAAAAAGCTTCTGAAAGAACTCTGTGACAAAGCTCAGAAAAAGTGGTGTCACAAGGGTTCTGCCGTTCGGAACCGGCTAAAATAAGTAGGTCCCTTCTAATACTGTCCAAAATTTAACACGCGCAACAGTAATGAAAGAGAAGCTCGGCCAATGAGCCCTTCGGCGCTTTAAGTGCCACATATTTATTTATTTTTTTAATATGTTGGCTGTGCTAACAGGCAGTTGAGGAAACGGACCTAAATATGTTGCTTTCGGCAAAAAAAATCTATCTTTCTGATAATATATAAATTAATATCGGGGACACCAAAAAATAGTCTACTCTTTTTAACCTTTTGACTCATGTCCGGAAATTTCAATTAGTTTTTCACTCTTGCTTTGCACGCGAATTTAACTTGTTAATAATTATTTTAAACGTTAAATGCTATACATCTAAAATTGTTTTATGTTAGTTCTGTTTAAAAGAAAAAAAAATTAATTCAATTCTTACACGCATGTGCTATTTGTATTTGCTCGTTGGCTTCGTGTATGAAAGAAAAAAAAAAAACACACACACACACACTGCTATATTTAGACTCATATAAACAAAGTAAAATTCACAAATGCAGTCGTTTTCTTTTGAAATGCATCAAATTTGTGCAGAGTACTAGTACATACAATATGTGTATTGCGCTTGACCGCTTGCTTGATGCTTTATTTATTTCAATTCATAAGAGTGCATTGATGATGTAGAGAGTAATGTTATATGTATTGCATATATATGTGTTTTTGTTTTGAATTTACTATGAAAACAGAAAGAATGGGGATAAAATAGTCACAATTTCATCCACTCTCATGAAATATGATGCGCAATGAAATTTATTTAAAAACACTGACTGAGTATACCCGTCTCGAACATCATTTCTCGCAGATACTCCTTATTTGTTTGACTAAAAACACTTTAAAGAAAATACATATTTTTTGAATCAAACTCTACACCAATACACTAAAAAGGAATTAAATTGCAATCTTTGAAACACAACACTTAAAATTCAAAATATACATACTTCATATGGATAAAAGCAGAATATTGTTGACGAGCTACGCCGCACGCACGTTCATACTGTTGTACAACGTTTTGTAAACTGTTTGCCGCCGCCATAGATTATCAACAACATGAAATATATGATATAAACAAGAATTCTGCAATAGCACACCAACCAATACAATATACATACATATGCATATGCAATATGAAAGAGAAATACTCTCATACATTTTTGCCCATGTACAGTACAGTACGAACGTATACAAAAAAGACTACACAACTGGCAAAAACAATACATAATCTTATGTCTCAAGCATTAATAACATCAGCAGAAATGTAATGATACACTTTTCAACGATAGGGGATGTATTCAATACCTTTTCTTGTTTATACGAGTACGACCAAAAAATAATTGTGATGCAATCATACAATCAGAGAATATGACAATGTGTGAGAGACAATGGGAGGATAGAGAGAGAGAGAGATATTCTTTATGAAATTGTACGTTTAGTTCAAGAATGATAGAAATAAAGATTGCGCTCTGAATGAACAGTTATCTTTTTTGGTTTTAGTTCGACAGTCAGATCTTCGTATGGTGACGTCATAAACGATAATTCTTGCATTTCTATAGTACGCGGTTACTTAAAACAATTTTTATTAAAAAATGTGATTTTTATAAATGAAGTGCGCAGTGGCAATAGCAATAGTTCCGACAAATCGTTATTAAAGAATTTTGGCAAAAAAGTGGATTAGTTTCTGCCGGCGATCAAGTCCTTTCAACCACAAAAATAGTGTGATTTGCAGAGACCATTTCAGAAATGATGATTTTATAAACCTTAAGCAAAAATGCATATACGATATTTATATAATCTTCTATATTTTTCGCAGGCCTAATGTTCACATAATACGTCTTGCTCCTGACGTTGATGACACACCCATGGAAATGGCGGAGCTGGAAGGATTGGCATATGACAGCCGCAAATATATTGCCGGTTATATACAATATGTAACAAATTACGACACGAAGTGGGAGATATTGTGATTCAGGATGGCGCTGATTTAAGTTATACCTGGGTCAATCAACTGAGTGAAGGTGATTTGATTTAACAAAACCAACCAAAGAACTCGTGGTTCAATTGAACTCGCTTGAAAATATTTTTAACGCAATTAATGGAAATGGGTTGCTCATAACAAATAATTTTGTACAAAAACATATTGAACAATCTTCCAGTATTAATTGCAATATTAAGGTAAAGAAATTCGTCTTCCAGGCGAGGATGTTCTTCAAGATTTGAAAACTAAAGAAAGAAATTGAAGATGTCGCTCACAAGAAAAAAATAAAATTCAGTAAAATTAATTTAGTGAATTATTAATTCTTTTTTAATTCTTAATTAATTATTTTTTTAATTATTGATATAATTATTTAATTCTTTCTTAAGCGGTTTATTTATTTACTTGTTTCTTCTAATATTTTTCATAATAAAAAAAAATATAAATATGTGGCACTTAAAGCCCCGAAGGGCTTATTGGCCGAGCTTCTCTTCCATTACTGTTGTGCGTGTTAAATTTTCGGACAGTATTAGAAGGGACCTACTTATTTTAGCCGGTTCCGAACGGCAGAACCCTTCTGATATCACTTTTACTGAGCTTTGTCACAGAGTTCTTTTAGAAGCTTTTTCATGCCAAGTTGTTATGTCGGAAGAATTGCTAATTGCTTGCTGACAGGTGTGTACCGTTCGAAAGAAAAATCTTTTCGATATTAAATTTGTTATGCATCAGCCGGGAATTGAACCACAACCTACAGATCAGAAGGCCAACAAACTATCCACTGAGCTACGGCACCCATAATATATTTTCATAATATAGTTATAAATATTGCTTATTTTACAATTTTATGTAAATGTTCCAGTTTTATTTACTTTTTGTATGGGATTTTAACACTTCTTATTTCCCTACTATTCGTACTGTTTCGTTTATGACGTCATAGGGCGCAATCATCATTGCATTATTGGTTCGACCTATACTGGAATATGCATCTGCAATTGGATCCCACAGTATCAATTGTATAAAGATAAACTGGAATCAGTTCAAAAACAATTCCTACTGTTTGCTTTGAGGAGCCTGCGTTGGGACCCAACGCGGAATCTTCCTCCATACTGGGGCCGACTTAAGCTTTTGAATCTATAATCTTTGGAGAGTAA
Source organism: Megamerina dolium (assembly GCA_963854835.1). Taxonomy (NCBI): domain Eukaryota; kingdom Metazoa; phylum Arthropoda; class Insecta; order Diptera; family Megamerinidae; genus Megamerina; species Megamerina dolium. The sequence continues at coordinate 55,105,754 of OY978528.1, read as the reverse complement.
CATTTATAGTTAAGCTTTAATATACCGTCAAGAGTATCACGGTACTATGTACCGTTACTTGTAAGACGAATTATGCTGCAACTAGCCACCGACGTAAAAACGTAGAACGTGTCAGCTGACACGACCTATCTTATGGGAACGTCGTGTTAACGAAAACTCACCACCGTATGACGGTGACGTAGACGTTGCTCGTAGCGGAGAGAATCAATGCAATTTTGTATGTTCTTACGTATGGGCGGTACGTACGTACGCTACGTCGGTGGCTAGTTGCAGCATTATGCACAACATAACTTTTTTTTTTTGCTGACGCGGATACTAAATTGTTCTCTGCCCCCAAGCCGTTTTTACAGACAAGTCCGGACTGCTACTGTTATCGGTTACCGATCCGTGCGATCAGACGGGGTGAACATTTGAAATGTATTTCCCTTGTATGGAGAGCCACCTAACCTAATATGCCTATATGCCACTATTTTTCAAAAATCACAGATTATTGGATAAATCACAATTTCACATTTATACTTCAATTAAATCTCTATTCAATTTTAAAAAATTTATCAATAAAGATACAACAAAGTGCCCACATTACGTTTATAGTTACGACAAAAATATTCAATGAAATATAGGGGCTCTCATTTGTATATAATAAAATAGTATAGCATGTACAGCATAATAAAATTAAATTAAATTAAATTTGAATTCAATATTAAACTCTATATATTTCATTACCACCAACAGTATACAATCTGCATGGAGTATTGCCACCTATTAAAAATACATTACACATTTACACAGCTGTTAATGTTCAACTATAGACTACATAGTTGAATGGATCCGACCAACCATTAGATTTCCACTATTTACTTATTTATATTTCTATTGGAAACTAATTTTAAATATTTTTTCTATTTGCCACGCACTCAATATAATGTATTTGTCAAGGAACAACAACAGCAATTACTACTTCAAATAAGTACTTGAACTATCATAAATCTCACTCCTACAAATATCATATGACACACGTGACATACGATAATGAACAATGTACTACTATATAGTACATAGAAAGGGGGAATTCGTAAATAGTAAAGAAGAAATGTTAAGAGTAGAGTCTGCTAAAAGCAGAGTATTATAATTTCGCTGACAAATAGTTTATCGTAACATCAACAATATGATGGATTCATGTCACCCATTACGGGGATATACTCAATGTGTGAATTGAAGCCCAAAAAATTTCAAACTTTAATTATTTGAACATGTGGTTGTGAAATGAAATACATAAGTTCCATCCGCGAATGTGCAGTCGGACGATAAATGGATAAGTACATATGTATGTATGTATGTAAGTAGATTAGAACCATCCGAAAAGAAGTTGGAATTTTCAGAATATGCGCTGAATAATTTTAATGGAAGCACGTGGCAGATAAAATGCTTTATTCAACTTATCCTTCGTAGCAATGTGAATTTATACAATTTGGTGTTTTGGGTGATGTAAAAATATATAAAATTTTGTTACACTGTTATCTGAAAGTCTTTGTCTCCTTTTGTGACACCCTTAAGGACAGGTCGGAATCACGATCTAAGTCGATTTAGCAGTATCAGACAGTCTATTCGTAAGGTAATTTCCATAATAAAGGAGTGATCAAGCTTGTAATAGGCACATAAGAGTATTTTTATCAGTAAACGGATGTGCTAGTGAGTGGACGAAATCGGATGAAAACCACACCTACCTCCCATACAAAGTATGTTGTTGATCGTGGATTTTAACACTTTTCGTGGTGTGTACATAAAGTCAGTCTTACCACAAAATTTATATATCAGAACATAAACGCAATCCGATTAAAATCACGCCTACCTTCCATACAAAAGTATGTTGTTGAATTGGATAAAAACCATGGATTCCTCCCATGCAAAATTATGCAACGGATTGTATGTTTTCACACTTTGCACACGAAAATATCAAATTTTCAAGCTGTAATGTAACACTTAAAATGACATTTTAGAATAAATATATGATCTTTAAAATGAGCGAAATCGGATGAATATGTACAGGCTTAATATAGATACAAATGATTGGAAGAATAATTATGGCTCGGGGTTTACTTTACACAGTATTTGTTATTGTTGTTAAGAGGAAGTATAAAATGTAAGAATAAAAAACCAAACAGTTGGCCGCAAAAGAATACAATGATATGATATAAAAAGGAGTTGACAACAACCCACGCGAAACATGTGTTTTATGTGGGATTTCCTTGTAGTGAACAGTGCACAGTGCTCATATGTATGTACTTATGTGCAACACACGTTTAAAACGCTGAAGGAGAAAGAGGGTGGTTACTTATTATACAGCATACATACATGTACGCGTATATTGTTAATGTTATTTATATGATAATTATCAAAATTTTAGTTTGCTGCTTCCATTTTTGAGGTTTCTTTATGCAGTCGATGACGAGGATCAGCAGAGGATCAAACAGAGAGCATAAGGTGAATTTGTGAATTTGTTGAATGGAAATGAGTAACAGAGTTTATGGTTTCTTTTAAATTGTTTTATTTCATATTTATATGTATGTAGGTCTTCCACCATGCTTCCATTTTTCTTCATCCTTCTTTAGTGTGCTGCTTTTGTTAAAATAGCGGAAGTGAATTAAATTAAATGTAAAATATAATTCAAATTCTTGGTAAGCACACGTAAAAGTACCACCACCAATAAATTAGGAGTATTTATTTGTAGGCATATTGAATCATGAATCATCAACTAAGTGTTGACAATACATTGAACATATGAATTTAAGTAAGACAGTGTATGGTAATTTAAGACTATTCTTTGTAATGAATTTTCAAAATGTGTTATTCGATATTTGCATAACACTACAAAATTCGAATTGCAGAATTTCATTATTATATTTAGAAACTTTATCAATAATATGTTATAACATACTCGTAGTTTATATAGAACTCATTGAATATAATGCTTGAAACTTTTCACATTTTCTATTCTGCATACCACAACTTCAACATAAAGTATGTAGAATTTTTGCTTTTGCTTTTTCGTATTAAAATTTATTTGAATATTGTCATTTCCATTGTCATATCATAAATTCTAGATATTTTGCTTAAAAAAAGAAGCAAAAAAAAAAAACACTTGACAAAAGTTGCAAAGTGTGCCAAATTCTTGCAATAAAATAAAAGCACATATTCTATATCCATTCTATATGAATGTACATATATGTTCTATATACATATTTATATGCACATACGTATACGCATGTGTATGATCGAAGCATAGCATGATTATCCTTCTAAAGTGTCTATGTACATTTGTATGAGAACGCATTATAGGAATTGGAAAAATACTATACAAAGCATGATTTCTCTGGAGGCACTGATATTAGACCTTCCTTGGGGAATATATTTATGAGGCCTGTCTTTTTTAAAAATCTTAAAATATTTTCATTTTGGAAGATAGACATTCTAGAGGAGTTGCTGCCTGTAGAATTTCTATGGGAAGCGCTCACAAAATAATCAACTTGGCAGTAACATTTGCACATAGAATTTCCATGATGTTTGTTACTGAATTTTTTTATTCCACTTTTCATGCCTTAAAATTTTTTGCTCTGCTTAAACTACATGAACCACCAAAGTGGGGTGGAGTGGTCTACTTGTATGTACTACATGCAAAAAGATAAAAATAAATTACCAAGCACTGGCTGACATAGAGACACGATAGGCTAAACAGAAATAAAAGGAAAATATCCTTTTTCTTTTTAACGTACCTTCCATTGGGGTTGAAGACCTTATCGCATTCCCACAAAATGATGAGTTGGCAATTTAGTTCAGTGTAGTACACATATACACAGACGGTCGTGTGAATATCACAATTGTTACTCAGTAGTAATCACGAACACTGTGAATACTTATATAAGATTTAAAGCTGTCGTAAAAAATGACTGTACTATGTCCATTAATGCTGACAATGAATTTAAAGAAATTTAATGAGTAGGTCGGTTGATCGGACGGTCGATTGTTCGGCCGAGCCCTTATTAGCTTGAACTTTTATTGGACCATGTGAAATAGATATACAGAATAGTGTTCCCCTCACATCCGTCAACTGAAAAAAAACCAGTTCAAACAATAGAAATCTGAAAGAAAGCAAATTGTGCTATTGCTGATGTTGCTTTTGATTGCAAGTCGTAATTCTGCTGATGATGATGATGATGATGATGATGATAATAATAATGGACAACAATTGAGCCAGTCAAGATGTTCACTGGCCATTGTATGCATTATATTTTATATAGTACATGTGTACAGATGCATGCACGAAAAGAGACAATTCATATAAGACATCATAAAATACATTACATTCATGTAGACATGTCTGTGGAGATATACGTATCTACTATACTCGTACTTGCAACAACATAATGCACCCACTTCAAATTTTGTAAAGAAGAAGAAGAAAATAATAAGGTCTAAGAGAGATGCTGCAAGGAATGAAAAGAAGTAAGTGAAAAGAAATAACTACAAATGACAAATACAATGATGACAACGCCTTCAAAATGTCACATACACTATAGCAGCACCAGCAGCAGCAGCAGCATCCGTTCGGCTGGTTATGAATGCATCATAAATATAAAATGGTCCCACCACCACCATCATAATATTGTCACATTTACAAGATTAGGTGAAGAGGTGGCTCTGCTGCTGCTGCTGGCTGTTGGTATTATTAATGTTTTATTATTCAATATTCGCTCTCTTTCACCTTTGTATATTCGTATGTGTACTATATACATTGTATGTGGGTGTGCACATCCATACATAAGTCTGATTGTATGCGACTGTCATTTCAGTATTTATTGTGATTTTTCATGTGTCGGCTAAGATGAAGAGTTTCGATAGGTTATTTGAAAATAAACTAATTGACTATAAATTCACAATTTTACCTCTATCCATCATATTTATGCTCTGTGCTTCATACAGACTACAAACATACACACATAAGGGGGATTTCAACAAGAACGACGCATTTTTTATTATATGGTCAAGTTAGCTCTACTTATTGAAGGTATTTTAATTCATCCAAATTTCTTTTTTTTCTATTGTAGCTCTTTTAAGTCATTGGTCTATTTCAGTAGGCCACAAGACGATTAAAGAACAATTATCGAGTACACAATTGCTGCAAGATCTGCCAGTTAATGAAAAAATCGTAGAAAATTGAGTAAATCTATCTAGTTCATGAAGAATATGGCAATATACATATTTTGTACAAAAGTTGTTTAATTTTGCAAGAAAAATTGCTTTTAATGAAATCATCTTTAAAGTATAGAGGACACTTCTTCGTCTTTCTTGCATACTTTTAATGTAAAAGTACAATGTTTCTCAGCATTGTTGCATACTTTTAGGTTTAAAATAACACAATGATAGAAAAAAAGTGACCTAGTGAAGGTTGTAGATCTGGTCGATAGCGGTTTAGTCTTGTATGGAATAAGAACCTAAATTTTTCCATTAAAATTTTATCATATTGTCACGGAAAAAAGGACTTTCTTAATTTTAAGTACTTTGCAGAGACATATTCTCACGACCCTTCCATAGGTACTTGTATACATACTATGTACTATATTATATTAGGCCATTTGACCGAGCTTCCCTTCCAGTGCTGTTGTGCGTATAAATTTTTTGGACAGCATTAGACTTATATTAGCCGGTTACGGTTTGTTACCGTAAGAATTTGATATAAATGTGCTTCAGCCGTGGTCAACGCACTAAGCATTGAGCTGCAGATCCTAAAGGTTCTTAGTTCCTTAAATTCTTAACATTTTGAATTCTCCGCTTGATCAATTTCTTGTTTTCAAATAGCTGCTAAATATTTATTTTTTGCTCTACAAAATAAAAAACTCCAATCGCTTAACATTGGGAAATATTCCACACAAAAATTACATGCTTCCAGTCCAAAGATTTAGAGTTTCTGATTGCAATAAAGTACACATGGTATTAATACTAAAATAGGGTAATGTACTGATAATTTATAAAAATCATATATGGTATTTGCATAGGAAATAAATATGCCCCCCTTGATGAAAAGCGCTGTGCAATAGAATACATAAGATACAATATCAAATGAAGCATATTTGTATATTCATGTTCATTACTTTCAAGTTACTGCATACTGTCATTTTTCAATTCAAACATCACTATACATTACTATATATAGGCAAATAAATCAAAAAGCCTCTTATGCTATTGCAAAAATTATCATATTTATTTTCTATTTACAATACTACTCTTATATTGTAAATATAATTCCAGCAGGGAGGTATAACATTTATGACAACTTATAAGTTTCATGCGATTTGGGAATTTTTTCGTTTATAATGTTATACTACATAATTGATGAATAAAAGGCGCTTTCGGCTAATGATAATGTAGCGAAATCTTACAGTGATTCATTCAATATATGTATATATGGCTATTAACAATGATTTATTTTGTGGTAGGGGCATATTCATATTGAATATCAGTATATAAATGTGCTTACAATATAAGAAGTGTCTCTTCAAGTAGGAATATATTATATATGCACATGTGTATGTATGTATGTGTAAGTACATAGCTTCTTAGTGAATTTTACTTTTTCTGCTCAATGAATGCTGAAGATTCATTGTGCACACCACCCTATATTCATAAGTAACACTCGGTGCTAATAATTAAATTGTGTTTGACACCGTAAATATTAACCTTTTGTTGCTAATTTTTTTCACAGGTTCATTTATATTTATGCAATTTGAGTTATTTTGAATGTACTTTATGTACCAAATTACTTTTTCCAAACAAAGTTGTGTACATACCACAACACTATTGATTTATTTCAGTACCAGACACGAGTCAAATAGAATATGCATTAGAAAAAAAATAGTAATTCCTAAGTAAGAATGAAATGTAATAGTTAAGTTAAGCCATTGTCCATTGTAAAAATCAACCCTCTCACATGAACTAAACAACAGTCAAACAATTGCTACATTTACTTTTTTACTTACATGTGTAAAAGTATACATAATAGTAGTATGTCATTTCGAAGGAAGCCCTTCAACATTTTTTGGTTTATTTTTATATTTAGGTTTTGGAATTCTCTTTTCTTTTCTATGTATTTTGTTGTTCCAACATTTTTTTTACTGTGGTTATCCGATTAAATGAACGGACGGACGGATAGCGAACTTTTGTAGGTATGTGAAAATTTCAGTAACGAAAATGCATAAGAAATTTCAACTCAAATTAACTAGATACTGTTGGGGGCAATTATACTTGTACTTACTTGTAGTACATCACCCTAGTAACCACCAAATCCATACATACATACACATATGAATGTACAATACATATGGAAAATAAGAAGAAAAGCACTTAAGAATTGCTTACGTTCACATTACTTTCACTTAAGCACCTTTTATATTGTTGCAACATCCAAACCAGTTAGTCACTGAGCTAAATACATGTCGGTATATGGCTAATTGCAATTGCATGCATGTACTTAATATTGAAGACGTTTATACGATTTGGACGTGCTCTTAATTATTTCTCATCTAGCTATACCTACATGTTTATGCATGTAGTTAGTTATCCACAAACATTCTCATATTTGCCTATATATGCAATGCAATACATAAATTGTTAACAATTGTTACCAACACCTTATGGTTCACATAAGGGTACTTTAAATGGAATGAATGCATTTAGAGTGCTTTCACTGTCACTAGTTTTTATTGATTTTTGTCTATACATAATAATGAGATATAAATTATCTTACCAGGTAAATATTGAATAAAATTTGAAATATTTTAGACTTGTTATTTGCATGAATTTAGTCAACTTAGTCAAGAAATTAATTTGCATATTAAATCATAGAGGCCAAAATGTTGACAACAGCAACAGCAAAAACAACATCAATTACTATCGCCACAGTACGAACTTGTAATGCTGATATTAGTGAGGGGCATTCTAGTGATTTTGGCTCAAATTGTTCGAGCGAATGAAACTAGACAAATTGCAAAAAAAAAAAGGATTTATGGACAATTCCAAGTAAACTTTCACAATAAGTCATAGCTCACAAATAATTGCACCCACACAACTAAATACTTTATATTTCTATAGCATCCATCTTTTATTCGACAACTCGCCATTTTTGTGCCAATAAAACGACGTAGGTATTAAGTGTTCTAAACATATTTTCATATAGAAGAAATTCAGTACAGTAGAAAAAATGAAAGTAATTGGTAGCACTGAACTTAGTGAGCGTTCAAAGTTTTTTGGCATATATAATTACACGCGCTAATGTTATGAGCTTGGTTGTTCTTTTGCTATATATTCGAGTACTAGTGGCAAAAAAATACCTGCCAAAAGGGCGAAGTGACGGAAAAAGATTTGGTCTGTAAAAATGTTCGCGAACGAATAATTCGCAACCAATTAAACACAATTTTGGTTTCGTTGATCACGTTCTAATGCATTCGATGATAGGAGAATGAAAATCATGGAAATTATTGTAGAGGACCTGTATGTCGAAATATTGGTTTTCTTTTTTTTTTATATTTTAAGCCACCACTTTAGTTAATTTATACAAAAGCATTAGTCATTTTAATATTATAATTAAATATTGATAGGTACTATTGAAGAAGTGAAAGTAGGCAAAGTACTTAAAAATATTAATGCAATTTTAATTTAATTTCATACATAAAAATTGTAATTTTTTTTTGTTTTAATACATACTACACTTATGAAAAATAAATCTTTGTCATAATTTTTTATTTGTAGCAATTTCTTTTATTTATTTTTTTTATTTTCTTGGGATAGAAGAAAATAGTTACATTAATAAAACATTATTTATTTGAGTCAAACCATCATCATCGTCATAACATGATTATCAGCATTACAATAAATTGCTTTTAATTTACCGCATTAATGTGCCTACTTTACTCACACAATTACATTTGAGTTGTACCCATCAAACACTTTCTGTATTAAAATTGTGTTTCGGAAAGAATCAAACGTCAACGATTGAATGGCTATTTTATTTTAATGGATAATAAACATTGAGGCAATTGCATCTGCAACAAATAATAAGCAGTGTTAAAAAATAGATGATTCAGCAGTAAATTTATTTTGTTTTTCACGTTTTTGTTTCTTTTTTGTTACTTGCACACACAATCATTCACTTCACTCTGTTTACTCATTACCTCAATTGTTGCCCATATACATGCATTTTGTTAGAGAGCTTGAATAAATGTGTAGTACTTTCTTGTTGTTTCGCTTTTTATTCTTTCTTTTCACGTTAAACAACAGCATATGTAATTGCTTGCAACTCATTGCACCACAACTGGTAATAATAATAATAATAATAACAACAGCAAGTAATAAGCAACGGCAACAAATAATTGACCAATAACACAGTACAACGGTAAATGAATATATGGATATATGTATGTATGAGTTTCTATACAAAAGTACCTACAAGTAGTAGTAAAGAACACAGAGGAAGCATCAAATGCAATAGAAAAAGTATGGAAAAAAAAGTATTGAAAAAGAAAAATCGAACATAATTATCCGCATTTAATACGCTGCAACTTACATGCATAGACACACTCACACACCGTGACATCACTGAATGAGTTGCTAACAAACAGTAATACAATGAATGGAATGAAATGAAAGCAGAGCACATTGAACTTTATGCATCTGTTCACACTGCTGTAGCATTGCAATGGAAAGCATTGAAAAACATTGAAAAATGTACTGTTTTGTTGGCTCAACGGCGTTAGAAAAATATCAATCAGAATATTTTTTTTTTATTATAAAAATTTGATTAAATTTGCATGCCTATTTGTAAACACATTTTTAGAGTGACATTTGGGGAGCTGACAGCAATACTACTTATGTATATATGATGTGAAAAAATAAGTTACCAACAAGCCGACAAAGCTTATAGAGTCATACACAGGATGTACTATCATATTGTGTTTATATTCTTCCATACTATCTTCTATGCGCATAATCATTAAAGTGAAGAAGATTAATTTTTCATAATCATAGTCAAATATGAAGGTAGAAATGAGGAGAAGAAATATTAATATTACATAAAAGATGTGCAAAATTTATATCGGATTATTGATGAAGAGAATTGTATAGATGAGCGATGCTGGTCAGAAGTTTAATTCACTCTTGTGGCTATTTGCAATAAATTTTAAAATTTGTTGAGTTGGATTTGATAACAAACATAAAATATGCTTGTAAGTCGGACACCTATTCATCATACATTTCATTTGTCTAGGTTGCTGAGCAAATTTAGGTTGATTTGTTGATTTTCAGTTGTAAGCAACTTTGTTCAGAAAAAATGTTCGGTAACAAAAATGAATAGGGGTGGGATATATATATGATATTTTACCACTCTGGATGCTGTGGGAGCAAATTTTATTGAAAAAATCGTCAATTGGGAATGTGACCAACACTAATACACGAAATAAAAAAAATCTCGGGGAATTTTAATACCCAAAAATCTGTTGAAATCCAATTAGGTAGGTTGCTGGACTTTGAGACATTCTCCAGGTCCAAGCACAAGAGACTTAGGGTCGCAGTGCAACATAACCCTTAAATAATAAGAATCTAATTAAGATTATTCTCGAAAATAAATTCTAAATGGAAGTTTATATACTCAAGATCCTGTTGGAAGAGTCACTAAGATGGATAATATAAATTTTTTAATTGAATTAGATATGTGTATGCAATGATAATGTTTATAATGGAAGAATTATAATGATGCAATTTCCATGAGGAAGATAAGCGGAAATTGATATTCTAACAAAATGTATATTGCAAGAAATTGAAATAAATAAATGTTAAACCAGTGGCGTAGCCAGGATGTTGACAAGGGGGGTTAAGATAAAAAAGTTATATAAGAAAAAATTTTTAACGAATTATTTTTAAATACCTATATGTTTATATTTGTTTTTTTTTTTTTAAAGTTCATCAACCAAAGGGGGATCTATCCCAGTAATCCCCTTTCTCGCCTTCCCCTGACTCCTCCACTGTGTCTAACGAAAGTGCTTGTTCACGGAACACATTTGTATACAACTAAATATAGCATTAATTCATTTGTTCACTTCACATTCCAAAGATAATTTCTGTAGCATTTATTCCATATATCATATTGACCCAGAAATAGTAACGCGATAAGTAAAATAAGAAAATTTTAAATTTTCGCAACCATAATTATTAACAAAACCATTTATTTTAATTACATCATAGCAGCACTTCCATACTAACTACTACTTACTACTACTACTATTACTACTACTACTACGACTACTATGTAGTTTTAACCGCAATTGACTAACAACTTTATTAAAATAACAATAAAATAAAATTCTTTAAAATCAAGCGAATAAACCACAAATTAAAAACGCATTTATTAAATTAACAAATTATCGTTACGACTGATCATACAACAGAGGCTTAACTAGCTACTTACTACACTCGTTCACTTTACACTATAATAGTTCAAATGTCTACTACAACTACTGCACACAGAGATGAACAATTTTGCATAAAGTAAAAAAAAAACAAGACAAAAGACAAATAGAATAGCTGCAACAGCTATTCATGACGATCGTTCAAGATCATTGACGACAGCATAAAATTGTGCAGCAAAGAGCTGCATGATCATGCAACCAGTATAGAGTTGATTGGCTGATCCTAGTACTTACAATATTAGATACGCGCTACGGTTGTATATAATAGTCACACTTTTGGAATAACGCTGCCTAGCTGGTTAATAATCATTTAAACAGCCATAGCATTATACCATATAAAAGTCAATTTGTTCTTAAGTATATCTCTCGTTGAGGGTTCAAATGTCTTGCTTGTGGTTTTATTATATGTATAGCATTATTTAATAAGTAAACGATCAATTTATGAGAGATTAGTTGAGATAAAATATTGTCAATTTGCTTAATTCTAACCAGGCAATATGATACATTAGTTGTTTCTTGAAAATTTAATAATATGCGGTGCAATTGAGCCCCCAGATTTATGACTCTAAAATACATCTTACTTATTTCGAATGGAAATGTCAGTGTCCACAAGTATTACTTTAATTTGATATGAAAATATGGGCAGTCAGAATATCCTCTGACGGAAATATCACACATTAAAAATGTCTAAAGACATGAAAGTCGAATAAAAGCCCTAACGCAATTATAATTATGCGTTTATTCAATGTTCCCTATACTTATAAGCGGTAAAATACCATAATTACAAAATGAGTCTAACACGAATCTAAAAAGTTAATTATGCTAATATAGATATATCAGATAGATATTCTCCACCAGGAGAACTAACCATTCATTTTATTATTGCAAATCGTTTGCAGTCTCGTTGCAAACAATCTAGATACAATACAATCAATTGTAAAACGAATCAACCACGCTTGATTCTGAATGGTAGTTGAAAAACAATGTTTTGCGGTTAATACTTGTGCATATTTTTATATGCCATTTATAATCTTGGTTTATCGCAACCACAAACTATATAATTAAAGTTCAAGTTTATTAAAACAATATTACACAAAGTATGTATTTTATTTTTAGCACATGCAAGAGAAACAACAGTGCATTTGCCGTTATATAAATGTATCGTAATTAGAAATTATAGCGAGCGAAACAGAATGAAGCATAAATAATTGCAATATTCAAGTGCTGCGATATAATTTACATATCATTGGTATATGTAAATATATAGCGAATGAGTCAGTTCATCAGTCAGTCAGTCAGTCAGTTATTTAGTCAATATGCTATCATTATTACCAGACGCGTAAATTTATTGGGTGCTGGTAAAATGTAGGAAGGAAGAAGGAAGTGTGAATGACTTGTAATTTGAAACTTGAATTATTCTTGATGAGAATGGCGGGCAGTGCCATAATATGTGGCTCTTGTAAACATATATAACATATATTGGGCCATATTGTATTTTGTATTATGTTGTAGGTGGTCTTTTTTAATTATTTCTTACTTGTTCGTTGATGATGAAGATGAAAATGATGAACGCACAACATTATATTGGAGCTATACCCATTTGTACATACGTATACATACATAGATAACGTGGGTGGCATTTCTTCAATATGCTTGTTGATATTCAACGATATTATTTATTTAATCCATTTGTAGAATAAAAATATTGCTATTAACACAAAAATTCTAAATAATTATCAGTAATACAATATGTGTGCCGTAGCTCAGTGGTTAGTGTGTTTGCCTTCTGATCTGTAGGTCGTGGTTCAATACCCGGCTGATGCATAACAAATTTAATATCGAACGGTACCCAACGGTCGGCAAGCAATTCGCAATTCTTCCGACAGTAACAACTTGCCATGAAAAAGCTTCTAAAAAGAACTCTGTGACAAAGCTCAGAAAAAGTGATGTCACAAGTGTTCGGCCGTTCGGAACCGGCTAAAATAAGTAGGTCCATTCTAATACTGTCCAAAATTTAAGACGCACAACAGTAATGGAAGAGAAGCTCGGCCCATGAGCCCTTTGGGGCTTTAAGTGCCACATATATATAATACAATATACTGATTGTCTGATTAAATGCAAGAGACTGATGATATTGTAGCTATAAGCAAGAAATCACTTGGTGCTTTTTAATTATTCGAGAAAAAGATGATAAACAATTTGATTATTAACCCCATACATACTATAAAATATTTTGATGAGCCTCAAATGATATAGCAAATAGTACTTATAAGCAAAATTATAAAGAAAATCATGCTTAAAAATTGAATACAACACTGTATGCAATTTGTTATGAGAAAATGTTACTGATTACTATTACTAAATACAAAAATAATCTCATACGCAGAGTTTCAACTCGTTAGCTATATATTTCAGAGTTTAGTGTCAGAAAATATACGTTCGAAACCTTTTTTTATATGAGAAGTAGGCGTGATTTTCATCCGATTGCGGCCATTCACGAATTCATCTTTAAGATAATAAAATTAAGTCCGTGTACCAAGCTTCAGTTCAGCTTCAGCGCGTACTGTGAAAAAACACAGGACCGAAAACGTACTTTTGAATGGGAGGCTTGATTTTTATCTGATTGCGGTCATTCATGAAATCAACTGTTTATTGTTAAAAATTATCTCAAGTGCCGATTTCAGGTCAATAGTATTATTTTTGCGTCAATTGTCATGAGTATCGACAGTCATATAGAGTGAGTTTGGAGATCTTTTCACGTTTCATAAACATATGAAGGCTAATATCTGGAAAACATTTTGGGAATTTATCCCACTTTCAATCAATGAAATTTAGCTCTAGATAAAATAAATAGAAACATTTTACTTCTATAAACCCGATATTAATTGTGTTTTCGGACCAAATGCCTTTACCATATTTTGGAAACAGTTGAAAATTTGAGCTTGACAATTTATTGCCCAAAATAAAAGAAGCAAGTTTTATTCAATATTCACACAATAATGCAGCCACTTATATGACAATATATTTTGACGAAATTTATCATAAACATCTTATGGATTAAGGTACAAATGCAATTAAAAATGTTGGCGATTGATCAACTGACACCCTCGTATGGAGGAATCATAGTGACTAACCTAAAATTATTTGAAAACTTTGAACCGTCTTTAAATATTCCACCTAAGACCTTGAAATGTGCCATACGCACTAATATCTAAGTGGACAAAAATTTCACATATTATTGAGTGTGCCACGCCAACTATTTCATATAACTCTCGTGCAAAGTCACTGCTACAATCCGTTTAATGATGTCGCCATATTTACCCCAAAAATAATTATGAGGGTGTCATATTTAATTTCGAGATCCATATTTAATATCACTGCTTTGACTCGTTCGTTATAACCCTTAAAAATGAGTATGCACCTCATGATCCCCGTAATGATGTCTCTATATTCCATTTAAAAATTAATGTGATGCGGTCATATTTGCTGTTTACGTATTTTCTTTCACATTACCTTTTATTCAGCTTACCAATATCTTATAATAATTTGTAAAAAGTTATTCCTTACCTGGAAAGAAAAGAACAAAAATATAAAGTTATTAGATATTTATGTGTATAAAGAAGAATCTGTTTGAAAGTCAATCAATATAAGAATATGCAAATTCAAGAAAGGTATGAAAAAGGATTTTAGATATAAAAGAGAATAAAATAGTAAGTAATATTATTACAATATTGTAATTTACATAATATTTCGGGTATTTTAAGCAAATGATAAACGACAATATTCGTATATAAAAATGATTAAATATGATGCTGACTCTATAATATTTATAATCAAAGAAGCAATTTTTGACCCACATAATTATGATATCTCAAGTTTAAATGCTACTAAAATTAAAGCTACATGTGATATAAATAGCATAAGTCAGCTAATTCAAAAATAATTGTATTAAAAGGGAGATTAGATTTAGAATTTTTTTTTATTTTTATTTTTTTTTAGATTTAGAACATAAAATTCACAAATAAAATTTAGAAGAAATTTTATAATGCAATGCAATGTATTTACAAAATACTATATATTATAACAAAAACTAAAATGGGTTACTTGAGGGTGGAGTGGCTTCTAATGTGTGTGTGTGATTAAAAGAAATCAGGGTCAAAACATTTTTTCTTTCTCTAATACTTTTACTAAATAGTTTAATTTAATAGGTTAGTTGTTATATACTGAATTAATGCTTCTTTGTGCTACTTGAAGGGGAAAAAATCAACGTCATAGTCGACATAATTGTATTTTTACCCACAAATATGTCTACATGAATTTTCACCAACATAATTTAATATAGTCAATGTGTGGAGCACCATATTTTTCACACATTACATTACATTATAAAAAAAGATTTTTCAAATAGCAATGACGTACAACAACAACAACAAATAGTCTAGCGCATATATTAAAAAAATTCCAAAAACAAAGAAACATATTCCAAATATTATGTTGCTTAATTACCGGATATAGCGCACTTGGCATATTTGATGTATGTATACACAGGCAAGAAGACGACAGACGTAGTAAAAAAAAGGAAAAATTAAAATAATCAAACACACATAAACAGACAGACAGACAGACAGACCTGACAATCAGAACAGCTTAACCACTTAAACAACACCTTACACCTGAATACAACAACAATATAACAATCAACCGCATTTCATGTGTAAATATATGCAATTATTCTACCCTCCTCTCTCTTTCTCACTGTCTGCATCACTACCTTTAAGTTGCACTCACTTCATTTCATTCATAATAAAGCTTTGAGCACGTTTAATTCATTCATTACGTACATATATGTGCTGCCACTGTGTCTCGTCATGTAGTAGGTACATTGACACCGTATATATTTGTATGTCAATGAATGCGTGTTAATTATCACACACTCCTAAATAGGTACATACAAACAGACTCACACGTTTTGTATACGATAATGTGGTAATGGTTGAACGCGATCCAACAATTGAAAATTTTAGAAAAAAATTTAAATTGGAGGTATGAAATTATTTGATATGTAAGTACAGGTACAGCAAAAATATAAATAAATTGCTTATTTGCAAAGTCAATATAATAACAAATGATAAAATATCTACCATTTTTTAAAGGATTTTAATCTGCGACTTCCATCTCTGCCTTTCCTCAGACGGTGTTTAAACCATTTTTTTATTAAATTTGCATTTATTCGAAGCAAGAATCGTCTAACTCGATTGAATTCTTTTTCTTTCTGATGTATAACAATTTATATGTTCGAATTGGAATTTTCAGTAATTCTCTGGGTGATCTTGTTTATCCCATAGAACACATCATAGGATACGTATACGAGTATTGCTCTGGTTGCAATTTCAAACTAATGTGTATTTTTTCACTCCAAATGCTGCAAATAAATTTCTTTTAACCAAAGGTGAGTAAACAATTTTCTGGTCAAAGTCGAGATCAACGACAGCTGCATTTTGACCCATTTACCAAATTTATGACCTAAAACAATGGATCTTTTCCAAAAAGTGGGAGGAGATATGGAGATATCGACTCATTCGGGACTTCCCTAAAGTTACCTTGTACAACGCACTGAAGAAAAAATCTGTGCGTATTGTTCGTCGACCGAAATTCACAAATCCGATGAGTTCAACTACTTTGTGAACTGTGATGTAAATGTATAAAGGTGTAGTAGTAAGTACGAAATATTGATGGTATTTATAGGTTTCGAAGAACCCATTGACCAAGGCTCTGATTCAGTATTATTGTGATGGTCAAAATTGGACTGCATTAGAAGGGACCTACTTAATCATTGACCGGTTCCGAACGTCAGAATCTTAGGACATCACTTTTTCTGAACTTTGCCACAGAGCTCATTCGTCGCGAATTGTCAACATATGCACACCGTTTGAAATAATAAAAACTTGTTTCTTTTTTGTTGAAACCGAAATTCAAAACAAAAATCATGCACAAAGAAGACAAAGGCATTCGCTTTAGACAGAATAAGAAGAAAAAGCACTGCGACCGAAAATATCTATTGTGCTACAATAACACTTTTGGATCAAGAGTCTCTGCTATCCTAATGTAAGCTCAAACATCATTTACTGAAGCTAATTTAATTTTCCTACGAGTGTGAGCAAGTGCTGGACACTGTAAAAAAATCAAAACCCATTAGTCATCTCTTTAGATTGCACCATTCTATTGAGGTGATATTTGTGGATATGATGGACTAATATGTAGCTTGTAAGCAATCCTAAACCAGATTTGTAATAAATTGTAGGATTGGATATATCTGTCATGCCTGAGACCAGCAGCCCTATTCCAATTGACTCTTTCGTTTCTGCTCTTTCGATGAAATACTACTAATCAATTTTAATGAAAATAGGAGGCAATTGTGATTATATTTGATTTATTTCTCTTATTCTCGCTTCGCTTATTTTCTTATTTTGACAGACAGTTTCATATTTTGGATAAACTCTCAAATTCTGATAATTCGTGTATTTACAACTACAATTGAAGTTTTCTATTAAAAATGTTCATTTCATAAAGCAACCATTGGACCAGTGTGACGTCACATACACAGTTCATTCTGTCAAATTCACTGCTGGGCACAACCTTAGTATTTTATCATCCGTGAATCAGTTTATTCTTAGAGCTTAAGCGAAAGAGTCAATTGGAATGGGGCTGTAGGGATGTTGCTGAGTAGGAGTTCCAAATATTAGAATAATTAATTAATTATTCCCGAATGGTCTTTGAATTTGTGTAATTTTATTGTTGGTGAAATGTCAAATACTGAAACTTTTTAGCTTTTTGAAAAACTTTTTTTTTTTGAAGTTGTTACGATTTTTTGTTTTCATAAATCATGCATATTTCTCTCTATAAAATTATGATACATTATAAAATTACATAAACTCAAGCATCAGTTAAATTGAATACAAACGCCAAACAATGTCACTTCCACTTTCTGCAAATGTAATGAACTCAATTTCAAGTTCATGGCAATTTAAGTGATTACTTCTAATAAAAAAAAAGCAAATAAATTTATAAATAAATAAATAAAGAATAACAAGCACAAATGCAGCAGTATACAAACAATTAACTGCAATAAGACCAGCAAATACGAATACACTGTTCACATACAACATAAGCAAAAAAGGAATTATTAGCAATAACAACTAGCAGTAGCATATCATCATCAACAGCGACAACATTGCAATGACATGTATCAAAATTCATTGGAGCAAACACGCAAGCGTACAAACCAAATGAAGCCAATGGCTCATGTCGATTGTCATCACCAACCATGTCAGCAATAAGCGGAGGCAAAAGAATGGAAAGACCAAAATATGATCATTATTGTGTGTTGCTGCTGCTGTTGAATGCTGCTATTTTTAACATGAAATTAAATATATATGTATAAAAATAAATTTTGATTATTCTGGATTATTGATCAACAAAAGTTATAGTTACACATGTCTTTTTGAGTCTCAAAATGTGTACAATTCAAGGTGATGATCATGAAAATAATGTGATTGAATTTTTTGGCTATTGCAGAAAATGCTATGCAATCCTACTTTGGCATACCCTTTGAATTCAACTGACACCAACTACATAGGTAGCTACATGATGATGTTGTCTGCCTTTTGTTGCTTTTCTTCGAAGGGTGCATATTTGCAATTTAGTATAACGACACGATAACACACGTGTGCGTGCATCTATTTGATCCGCTTGAGCTGGCTGTCATTCAGCCGACTATAAATGGAGCGAATGCAACAACAAGATGAATAATAACATACTATGGTATATGCAACAACCAGAGCAATGCAGATCAGATCAGAGGCATACAATTTTTAATTCCCATTGTTTATGTCATAGCGCGCAGGCGGCGGTTTCCTCTTATTTTTTATGTTTTTTTTTTTTGCTGATTTTCCACTTTTTTATTCCTCTTCTTCTTCTTTGTTCACTTCATATTGAAAGCACCGAACCGTTTGCTATGAATTTAAACGACAAAAAAAGAAATAAATAATATTCAAAGTGGGGGTGCTTGCTACTGTTACTACATACTGAACGGAACGTTGCCAACTATACAAGCAGTGCGCTCTCTTGACACAAACGTACGTTTCAAAGGAACAAAAAAATATATTTACAATTTATAAGGAAATATATATAAAAATAGAATAGAATAATAAATTTAACAAAAGTGAACAGCAATACTCGTATGCTATGGAATTTATGTGCACACTTTATATGGCCATTCTTTAAAAATGACAAAAAACTCAATCAATGATCACGTCAAAGTAAGCAATTTTAATCGCATGATATAAAAATCTTGACTGATCGAAGTAAGGCATAGCATCATGAAGTACCTGCATGGCTATTTTAGTGTATTTGATTGACACTTGATATGACATATCCCTATTTTGCTATTACAAATTTTACAAACGATCAAGCAAACAATTATGTTTGAAAAGTTAATGATAATTAAAGAGCAAAAAAAAAAAATGGTTAACAATGTAATTGAAGTACAACAATATGCCCATATTCTACATTCATGAAAATAAAGTTATTTTATATTACATATACAGTACACGACCATTATGATCTTCAACGCTTACTTGACTACTTGTATGACACTCACGCGTTCTGCGTATATTAGGTTGGGTCGATAAACATACAATTGACCGTTTCGTAATTGAAAGCCTACTACTTTGAGAGCAACTCAACACCATTTGTATTAGTTTTCGACGGCTCAATTGATTTTTATATAATAAATTTGACGTTTAATTGCCAATATTTCGCTGAAAAGTTTGCGATGGTCATTCTACTTCAGTTCCAAAGGACGTTATAATTTCTGACAAAACTTTAAGGCGATCGTGAGAACGAATAAATAATTTTTTTCTAAGAAAATTCCGTCGCTGTTTCGAAGGCAGTATACCGAGCTTCTCTCTTGGTATTATTGTCCGTGATGATCTACATATATTGGCTGATTTTGAGAGCTAGAACTCTTCTGATATCATTTATCAGAGTCTCTGTTTAATCAAATATTATTTGATAAAAGAAAATTATTCAATTAATCACAATGTTGATTAATCAAGAAGTATTCAATTAAAAATTTTGTTGTGTTTTTGAAGGTATCATCTAAAATAAAAAAAAATATATCGTCGGTGCATACGAAGAAAGACGCGAGTACAAGAATTGACGGTGAAAAAAGACGCGTAAAAAATTTCGGCGAAGAAAGACGCGTAAACGTAATTGACGGTGAAGAGACGTGTAAATATAATTTACGACGAAGAAATACATTTAAATATAATTTACTGCAAAGAAAGACGCATATATATAATTAACAAAAAAATGCAATATCTTTTCATTTGGTAGGTCGATGATGAACCAATAAAACAGTAAAATCTATACAATATACGGATTACTTATCTTGGTTATCACCACACTCCTTCAACCAATCCATAAGCCAAATATATATAAAATTAAATACACTAATTATACTAGTAATAAATTATAATAATTAATCATTATTACTATTAAATTATTATATTTTAAAATTATTAAATAGTCGGTCAGATGAATACAACGACGCCAACTTTCGAGTGATAAATTTACCATAAAGCGTCTTTCTTCGTCGTCCAATGTGTTTACGCGCCTTTCTTAGTCGTCCATTATGCTTACACGATTTTGTTCGCTGTCATCAATGGTATTGAATCTTTCTTCGTCTTATTTTTTTACGCGTCTTTCTTCGTCGTTAAAACACTCGTGTGTTTGGTAAAAAATTCATATTATAAATTTTAAAAATATTTTGTTCGAATAATTTTAGTCTAATTAATCGAATAATTTCCATTTTGATTAATCAGAATCGTGATTTTTCGAATAATTTATTATTTGATCAAACAAAATTTAAATTACTCGAATAATTGATTAATCAGAAATTTGATTAAACAAATTGAAACAGTCGAAACATTACCGACATGTGGGAACTGTTTTGAAAAAAAAGTTTTTGCTTCCTGAACAAATGCTTTTGAGATGGTCAAATCAGAATTTAAACCTAAAACCTAATACATAGAACCAATACCTCTAGCTACAACATCCACTGGCTTAATTTTCGCGGCAATAATTTTGGAAAAAAGCATTTTGATAAAATTTCTCTTTTTTAACATAATTTCTTATATCTCGCCCATATAAATTTTGAACAAATTTGTTTCTATAAAGCAAGATCCAAGCAAGACTGCTTCTACACATTGTCAGCAGATTAAGCTGGAGCTGGAAAATAAACAAATTGACAAACTTACATTTAAATGAGAAAAACTTAAAATAAAAAAATTAAAAAAAAAAACATTAACGAGTTGCTGCCGATACTATTGTTGCAGTTGTTGAACCGATTTTACAACGACAACGATAATATATGTTACATATTGTACATAAGTATTAATAACATGGTACGATGAACGACCAATAAGGAAGGCATCATTGGCTGGTCTCCTGAGCTGTAAATATTAAGGAGATATTTATGCTTATTCGTTTACATATCAAAAATCGTCTAATAATTTCTACACTAAAGATACTTTGAATGTTTGTAGATGATGATTATATTGTTGCCTAGCCACAGCTAACATGATCGTACCTATGTATTTTCCTGTCGCCGTGTTGCTTGCCATGCGGTGCTGATGATGTTGTAATTTGCCATCTGACAGCTAGTCAAACCAATTGACAATGTCAGCTACAATTCATTCATTCAACATCAGTAGGAACAAATAACAAAAACATTATTGTTAAGAAAATAGTAACAAAGTCAAATAATCATGTTTACTCAGGCGAGACTTGATTGTCGTTGATGTTAAACTAGCGTGCTGCCTATGGATGGCCTCACCCAATATTAGCATCAATATTATATATGTTAATATACATATTTATGCCCATATATACGACGAGAATATGTGACAATTTGCCAATATTTTAAGTTAGAGTTAGCTCGTTTTGACTTTAAGCAACATGAGAAGGAAAGTTGCATACACATAGTTAACTACATATTCGCAAATGGGGCATTATGGTTGATTTGAGCGTTGAGTATGAATTGTATTTGAATATGTATCAGTAGAAAATCGTAGGTGGAAAATTGTAAAGGCAAGATAAATAATTCAAATGCTAATACTTATAACGAACGGAACGGTATGGATTGAATGTTATTAATGATAAAAATTTCTATGACGAAATTATAGAAAATTGTGGAGGTTTTACAATCATTTGTTTTTGAATAATATTATGCACAAGTTGAAGGTGTGTTTGAATTACGCACACATTTGCATACTTTGTCAGCATATTGCTTTAGCTAATGACATATATATGTATCTGTAAATAGACAACAGACAACACATAAATTCAATAATGAAGTTCAAGAGCACCATCAAATGCACACAATCAACTATACACAGCTGCACTTGAGATTGACAAAGAAAATGGGTGAATTAACATAGTAAACTTTCAATAGCAAGAGAACTGGCAATACTAAAATTGCTTAAAATAAACTGCTATATATTTTATGAACTACGCCTTCTTATTCTTCTTAATATACTTCTGCAACCGCATTCATGCCGCATTTTAGTACATTTTATTGCCAGTCTATTTTTAACTGTAGATATATTCATACGAGTATGGTAAGTATATGGATAGGGTGATCATGCCATGATCATGAATCTACCAAGTGGTAATAGGGTCAATGTAGGTAAATGTAAACACGGCTAATACTTTACACAATTACAAGCTTTCAAATGTGAAATAACGGTAAAACAACGGAAACTGTACATTGATTTCAGTTGTTGCCGGCAACGTTGTAACGGAGCATGAATCTGGACGTGAATCAACCACGGTTTTGACATGTGGCAGTGGTGGTTTCGGTAGACGGCATTCGATTCGATTTGATTCCCTAGTCACTTGACTGATAAAATTCAGCAGTTAGACAAAGCTATACCTGAAACCAATAAAAATTGTAATATTTTTTTTTATGATTTCCATATTTAAAAATATTTTGATTTGTTTTTTATATATTTGCTCAACTCCAAAAATTCAGAGGAAAATGTATGAGAAACTTTTTGCTTAAGAATAAAAATTAATCTTTGATACATACACTTAAAAACATAATTCAACAAAAACGCACAAACTTATTTCTTTGAGCGCGATGATAAACATTTTTCTGTGAGTCTGGAAGATTCCAGCCTCCAAAAATAACGTCAATTTATCACCACTGATCATTTTTTTTTAACTTGTAGTGCCACGAATATTTACAACTTCAAAAATAACATTTCATATCACGGCAGGCACTATAGTATTCCAAGAAAATAAAATCGAAATAATTTATTAAAGTAGCAATAATCACACAGTACGAGTACAAATGCATACCCTGTGAGAAATGTGTTCACAATGTATTACCAAAATTAAATATAGAATATCTGGATGAAAACTTTTATCTTTTAGCAAGCGAAAATATAATATTTTCAATAAAAATTTACACATAGAAACTTAGATATTCTACACTTTGCCAAACAGATATATGGACATGTATTCGAAAAAGCCCTTTTTTTCATTGAAAGTAGTTGTGCTTTTCATCTGATAAAGCCTATTCCTAAACAAATGCATTCGTTGATCGAAGATTTCCTCTGTGGCGAGTTTCAGTTCTATAGCTTTGTACTTTGGTACCCCAAGACTGCAAATATTCATTTGAAAATAGACTTTCATATGGGAATTAGGCGTGGTTCTCACCTGAGACAGTCTATTCTTAAGCATACTAATCCGCTAATCAAAATAATCTGATGTGACAAGTTTCAGTCTTATACCTATTGTTTATGTTTTCGGGCGAAAAGTCTGCAAGCAAATATTCGAAAACAGGTTTGGATTTCATCCGATTTTCTCTATATTCAAAGTGCTCCATTTAGAAATAATTATAATAAAGTATATCGAATTTCAGCACCATAGCTTTATATTCTCGTGCGCAAAATGAGAAAATATACCAACTGCGACATATTTTTGTATGTGAAGTAAGAGTGATTTTCATCAAAATTTGTTTATTCTCAAAGTCCGTTTGGAAATATAATCGCATGTACTGAGTTTCAACAATTGGGCATTTTTTTCAACCGGCTCAGTTTATTTACGAATTCCATTTAAAAGTAAAAATAATCGGATATATAAAAATAAATATGTGGTACTTATAAACCCGAAGATCTCTTTGGTCGAGCTTCTATTCCATTACTGTTGTGCGTGTTAAATTTTGGAAAATATTGGAAGGAACCTACTTATTTTAACCGCTTCCGAGCGGCAGAACTCTTGTAACATCACTTTAACTTAGTTTTGTCACAGAGCTCTTTTAAGAAGCATTTTTGGCAAATTGTTACTGCCGGAAAAATTGCCAATTCTTGCAGGCAGGTGGGTACCGTTCAAAAGAAAAATCTTTTCGATATTAAATTTTGTTATGCGTGGGGATTGAACCCACGACCTACAGATCAGAAGGCCAACGCATTAACCACTCAGCTACGGAACACACTGCAGCCACCCATCGGATGTATAATTACTGAATTTTTCCACTGGGTATATTTATGCATATAAAGTGGGAGAGATGTGTAAAAACAGAGCAACTACATAAATAATAGATAACTAAAGAAAAGCAGTGTCTTTAATTAGCTTACAAGAAAGAGGTGGCAGCGGCAACGGCATCTGATTGTAATAATAAATTCACATGTGTGTGTGGAACATATGTGATTTTTCTCTATAATTACTGACACCACACACCAATGTAACACCAAAACGCAAGAATATTTAAAGAATTCTTTGAGAAAGTATTCGAGTACAATAGCAAGAATTCTTATTTCTCATAAATACCAACAATGATTTGGCATTAAATCCAATAAAAATATTTTTAAAATTGTGAATTATTATTACTCTCATTCTTTTTGATTGTTTTTTATTTCAATACTGTGATTATAGTCCCTTAATCATGATTATGCTGAACATCATCATCATTGGTATTATTACAATAATCAGAAACGTACTTTGCAAATCGTGTGGCAGACATAAACTAATATATAATAGATAAGCTCCAATACTAACTTAATCTGCAACTAATTAACATATTATTATAAAATTGAAAAAGGCCTTTGATTAATTGTCGTATTCTCATTATATACATATATGTTTATATGAATATATTGATATTGTTTATATGAGTATATAAGTGACATAAAGCCGTCAATACATTTGCATATCCTTTCATGATTCATACCATATATTGGTGCGACCATCTCATACATATAGATTCGTGTTTCCCCATATTAATTTGTTTTATGCGTGCGTTTGTTTGTTAATACTCATAATATGATATATAAAATGTTGAAAAACCAAAATATAATACCACTTCAGAGGAAGCAAAATTAAATAAATATATCACGCAACATTCACATATTACATTTTTTGTAATATGCCTATTTAACTGGCGTATTTTTCGTTTTTTTTTCCGATTTTATTTCTGATGTTGATATTTTGACTATATATTCACGTTTATAGACCGACAAGCAGGCAAAAAATTTAGGCTAGCACTTTTTGATTGACATAAAGGGCAAACAGCAACACAGGCTGTTTTTGGTAGGCATATGCGGAAACGGACGATGTTGGAAAGTAATTTATTTATATATAGTACGCATACTTAGTTGATTAGAATTCGCTTTCGTTATACTTTTTTTATTTACGCCTGTTGATTTCAATTGAAATCTTTGCATTGTTTGAAATATTCTTCTCTCTCATTACTTATATTTCCCTACTGCTGCTATGCTATTCTGTATATACAAATTTGCATATTCATGATATTCAACACCCTCGTCTTTTAGTGTTGCAAAAGAACTCACATGAAAAGCCTTTGTATATGGCAAGCAATTTACGTGAAATTTTCAGTTTGAGACGTGTTCTGTGTAATGGTTCACTGATTTGGATGTTTTCAAATAAATAAAGTTTGTAAAAAAAATAAACCATACGGCTTTAGTAAAAACAAAACGTCAATCAAATATATTCCTAGTTTTGCAAATTTAAATTTCAAACGTTTAACGACACAAAAACTAGCATGCCAATTTAGTATCGGCTGCATTATATTTTTTATTTTAAATGAATATTTTCAAAACTTTATTATCCAAAGACTATAGAAATACATGTCTAAATTACAAAATACTAAATAAATTTAATTGCAAATGTATTAAAAGTTTTGCACAAGTTTTGCTTTCTTTAAAATATACATGGTGGTGGTTTTCTGTTAGAATTTTAGGAAAGATTACAAATGGCTGATAGCAATTTCAACTATTTTAAAAATGTATTAAATTTTTAGTAAACTCATTCAAGCTGAGTATATGTTTCTTTTCATTTCCTTTCGGAAAATAAATTTATTTCACTTGAATAAATTTCACCATTGCAACAGTTGCACTAAATTTCCGATGAGAATTTGAACAAAGATTGAAACATCGAGATTAGTTTTCAGCTTAAATATGCAATATGTAATAGCGCAAGATGTGCAATAAATATTCAGTATCGAATAAAACATTTGGATCTACTAGACTATAGTACATAGTAGAAGCATTTCTTATAATATGGATTATTGCTACCAATGCCATTAGTGCAATAATAACAATGATATAAAATAAAAAATACATTTAAGTGTATTTAGTTGCTACAAAAGACAATTTGTCTTTTACTGATTAGAAATGGGAATGAACAAATCTTATTGAAAATTTCCATTCCATTCATTAACTTAGAACATAATAGAATATGCGCCAGACATTTGCATAATTATTTAATTGCTTTAACCAACCTACAGATTTGTAGTATGTATTTATCATTGAATAAAATAAGGCATTAATAAGAGCGCTGCCACTGCACCACCATATTCCTTTTACGCGTCACTGACTCTATCATAAGTATTACTTTGGTACTTACAATATATATGTACGTACATTAAGCTTGAGGAAAAAGAAATGGTATTTTTTCTTCAGATTTGTGATAATTCAGCCTCTTTCGACGGCAAAATTTTAATTTTTATGGCAAAATTATTGATTAATTAATAGAAAAACTGCTCCATTCTGCTACAATAACTCGATAAGGATTAACTGAATTTTCGTGGAAATTTTCAATACAACAATCATAAAATATTGTCCTTTATTTCAACATAGACAGAACTACCTTGCTGGTATAAATTTGTCTTCAAAAAAAGGACTTTATTTGAATATACTTTTTTACCAAAATCCCCGAAAACGATTGATTCTACCACAAAAAATTCCCATATTCGACCACTTTCAACTAAAATCGAATAAATCGAAAATAGTTTTCATTTTCACCGCTCGATATTTTATCCCCACAATAAGATATAAACCAGACAAAGAGAAAAAACCATTTATAAATTGCACTAGAATTGCAAATGACTTGGGCAAGCAACCAATGTGCATGGCAAATGACCTATAATTTGAACTTGCAACAATACGATGTACAGGAAAAGTTGAAGGAGAAGTAAAAACAAAAACTTAAGTACCATTTTTAGAGTAGGAAGACAAAGTTTGCAGAATAGTTTAAGAAAACTTGTTTCAACAGCATCATCATCAACAACAAAATATAGGAAAATAGAATGTCAAATTAGAAGTAGAAAATGAAGAACTAGAGAAGGAGGAAGAAAACATAAATAACGACAAGAAAACGTAATTCGACAACGACGTGCAATTACAATTACGCATTATGTATAAGATAAGTATACACCAGCTTGAGCAGAAGCAACATTATTAATAGTATGTAAAGCTGATTGCAATAGTAGCACTAACTAAATATTAGTAGCAAATGGTAAGAGCAACATGATATAGATGAGAATTATATCGTAGATACTTATATGCAAGTCGACTGGCACAACAAGTATCTGTGTAAGTATTGTTCTCGTACATAGAGATGAAGATACTCGAAATGTATTGTCAGAATTGAGTACTTGTATGATGTATTTAATGGTACAACTGTTTTATGATATACCTTCCACTCATTCTCATATAACCCATTTTGTGAACATTGTTTTTAAGTTTCATATTTAATTTTAAGGAAGAAAAAACAAAAAGAAATGTGTGTCAATTTAAATAGAGATCTATAAAAACGTTAAAAAAGGGACTAGTAAAAAATTAAAGATAAACAGTATTTCGATTTGAATCATTATTATTGTTCAATAGTGAGAGAGTACTATACCTATAAGGTACCATATAACCAAACGCTTGCGAAACTTTACGTTCAAACAAAAAGGAGATTCCGAAAAAATTGGGAAACTCAAATGGCCAAAAATGCAATACATCTATCTTCTGTTACGATAATGAAATCACTCTTTTTTTTTATTAGGAACACCGAATAAGGATCTATATATGCCGAAAATAAAAAGCCTTGCAGAGTTCAGTTTTACAACTTCACATCTGATCGAAAACGTAGTGTTCAAGTAAAACTAATTGTTCGTGCATATGGATGTTCTTCGGAATTTTGAACATAGCATTTATACGGTGCGACAATTATGTATTAAGACTACCTCTAGAAAATACAATTAAAACACGATATCTGCTAATTTTTCTGTACATTTATTCGAAATATTCTCCTCCTCATTTAATACAGTTGTTACATCGATTTTATAGTGATTCAAACGCATGTTCCAGCTCATTTTTCGGAATTGCCTCCAGTGCCCTCGTCGAAGCCCGTTGTATGGTCTGAATGTCATCAAAAAAGCATCCTTTCAACTTCAATTTCAGTTTTGGGAACAAAAAGAAGTCGCACGGTGCCAAATCAGGTGAATACGGCGGGTGATTCAACACACAGACCTGATTCCGAGCCAAAAATTGACGAACAATGAGTGCTGTGTGTTAAATTTCATGTTAAAATTTCAACATCAAACGAACACGTGTTTTGTAAAATGAATGTCAATAAACATTAAATGTCAACCAAATGCCATGAAATGTTAGTAGAAGAAGGTTGAAGCTTCAAAACGCATGTGCTCACACATAGATGGCGCGCTCGGTTGCTGAGGTATGGTTCGAGTCTTAATACGAGTCTTAATTTGTCACTCCTTGTATGTTATATACAGTTATCTGATTTACACTCATAATATGTTTAGTCACGAAATTATTATTATAATATTAAATACGCCAACAAAGACAACGAAAAAAAGTCAGATTGCTAGTGTTAAGGCCAAAATAGCAATAGCTTAATATTTTCGCTAGTAAGGTTAGGTTATGTTATGTGGCTGCCCTCTCTCTGAGAGGACACACTTAGGCCAGAAATGCCCATTGTGATACCACCGAGCTTCTCTTCCAATACTGTTGTGCGTGTTAAATTTGGAATGCATTAGAAGGGACCTACTTATATTAGCCGGTTTCGAACGGCAGAACCCTTGTGACATCACTTTAACTTAGTTTTGTCACAGAACTCTTTTAAGAAGCATTTTTGGCAAATTGTTACTACCGGCTAGTAGAGGATGAAAGAATATTTTCAACAATATACTTTTGTTTGAGAGGTAGACGTGGTTTTCATACGATTTCACTGATTCACTAACTTATCCCTTCGCTGGTGAAAATAAACTTATGTTGCATTTTTCATTTATGGATTTTGCAGCTCAATTGAGAGATGGCACCTATCACGAACAAACTTATTTCATTTCTTGAACAAAAATGCAACGATACAATATAGTCGGAAACATAGGCCCGTAGGCCTGTTGTATGTTAAATATATATATTATATGTTAGGTTAGATATGTACATGATGTAAAAAGTAATAAAAACCAAATTTTAAATTTAAGATGATAATTATTTTGGGTAGAATTCAGATTTGTGTGTCATAACCAACAATACTCTTTAAATTCCTATAAAATTGTATAACATAACGACAATTTGATAAATTATAACAGCTTCCTAATTGTTACAATTATAATTGTTGCCTCATTATGAATATGTAATTATTAAAAATGCATTCCATAGCTTTACTGGTTTTATAATCTATATTTGTAAAGTATCCATATGGTCAGAAAAATGTGCATTATATCGTATATGTTCTTAAAATATGTGCATTTTCATCAGATTATTTTACAATTTTGTGGAATTTTAATTTCATTCTTTCTCAAAATAGTAATCATCAATTTATGGAGATGATGATGATGATGATGGAGCCTATAATAATTACTGCATTTATGACTAAAATGCAAATAAATATATATATAAAGTTATATACATAAGAGTTTAAAGAATGCTTTGTATTTTTAATGAAAATTTCATACAGATAACGATATATTATTTGCTAAACCAAGCACGTCCTTTGTGGGTTGATATGCGCTAGTGGCATAAATTCATATAGGCACGTAGATGTGCATGTACTTAGGCATTTTGAAGGCCTTTGTCATATACGCATATGCCTTGTGAAAAAACAAGCCATCTGTAGTATTGAAAAGCCTACTAAAATACTCAAGTGTTTAAATGAATTACTGCAATCCGACATTTAAACACACAGCGAAGCAGTAGACACATGCCTCATAGGAATTCAATAATGCAATAAAATTATCTATTTGTAAAATGTAATATGTAAAAATCATATAAAACATAAAAAAAATTCACAATTTGCATCAGGAATTTAGAATAAAAAATACTAGTACTTGAAAGAACAGTGGATCACAAGAAAACGCGCAATATTTGTTCAATAGCAACAGATTTACTCCACACATCTTTAATGAGTATATGCACCTAATTGATTTTAAAGAGATATATTTTAATTTACTTTTCATTTCTCATGCATTAAAAATATCGACACATCTATGATATGATCGACACTTTTACAGTTCACATTGTTGAATTGATTTTCCATTTCAAAATTTTTAATAGATTTGCAGATTTCCATTGTCGCAGTTAATGTACTTATACAACACAAAAGTATGTAAATATGCATTCACATAAAATGAACTTGCTATAAGAGGCCTATAATACCAGATTTATACGCTACTCGTATTTTTTCGCTGTTATTCTAACTTATTTTTCTTATTATACCTTTGTTTAATATTGCTGGATACGAGTTTCAGTTCCACATTTGTAATTGCCATGTGTTGTGTATGTAATAAACTATATGGGGTAATAATTACTTGTCGTTAAAAAAATCAAGTCTAAACGAATATATTATGTAGAAACATACAATCATAAATGAGACAAAATACAAATAAAGAGAAGAAACTTTCATCATTAACCGTTATAATTCAAAATTAAAAAATTTTATATTGTGTTTTTCGATGGTGAATTGGTTTCTGATCATAATGAGGCAATAAACATGTTTATTGATGGTACTTGAAATAAGGTTTTAAATATTCATCAGAAGTTGTCAGAAGTTCAAAAACCCAAGAGTTTATTTCAGAAGTTGTCGCAAAAGTAAGACCAATAGGTCTCTTAATAAAAAATTACGCACATAACTGCTAATTACTGACAATATCGTTAATGATGAAAAGATAGTGAAAACAATTTTGATAGAAAAATTATTCCCCTTATCGAAGTTATTTTGCGTCTATAAAAGTGGTTTATAGATGCTACAGAATAAAAACAAGGCTCTCAATTTAATTAGCAACACTATCGATTCAATAGCTTTTGAGAAGAACAAGCAAATAATATCATTTTCTTGCGATTGATTTTTGTTTACAAAATATTCAATTATGGTGACATAAAAACAATAAAAACAATACCATAAAATATTTAATTTCAGTTATTTGAAAATATTATTTCTTTAATTTTACAAATTAAAATATATGAAAATATTATCTGATTCTCTGCTAGTACACTGCATGTGCATCTAATCTTACATCGAAGACATCGAAAAAAAGTTATTTCATAAAGAAAATTATTTCAAATATACAGCATATTGTACAAGCACAGTAAAGATGTGAAATTACAAGTATTTTTTTTTTTTATAATAATTTGAATGTTTTATCGTATCTTATATTTATAACCTATATTTAAGAATATAATAGTATATTGAAATCACGTTTGTAACACCAATAAGGGGAGGTCTCTGTGCATTTCAGTCTGTTAGTACGCTAAATGCTGTAATTATAGAGCCATCGAGCTGATGCGTACGAATATTTTCATCTACAAACGGATGAATTCTTAAATGGGCGTCATTGGATGGATACTATGCCTACATTCCATATAAAAGTATGTTTTTTTTCACCCTTTACGAACGAATATGGTGAAATGGAACGAAATGAGCTGAAAGCCACGCCTACCTCCTATAAAAGAACCACATTTGCCTCTCATACAAAAGTATATTATCGACTAGACAGAAAATAGACACATGCACTAGGTATAAGCTTCAGTATTACCGAAGTTAATCTTTCCAAACTATTATTTTTCAAACATTGTAATATATTTTTTGTACTGGGTACGTAAAATAAGAGCATATCAACATTTTGAACTTTTTGCTATTGTTTGCTATTGTTTGACCGACATCTTTACTAATTTTGCAAATATATAAAAATATGTAAGATGTGTATAATTCTGTTCATCTTAATAACATCAACAGTTGTAGTTAAATGTTATATACAATATATTTCAGACTTACTAAGAATTTACTGTTTATTATTTTTATTTGCTTGTAAACAATATCCAGAAAGTAGAACAGTAGTCGTATGTTCGTTTCGAGTTTCCAACAAATCTTGTAGCAAAATGCTTCCTTTGATCATAAGCACATCACTACAATATTATCATCAACATCATCACTAAGTACAAGCATGGTCTTAATAAAATTTTTAATGAGTTTATATGTATGTACTGTGTACTGTGTATATTATTTACATTTATTCTACAGCAAATGCTCAACTTCGTAGTAAAAGTCTAAAACCGGTAATATGCTTTCTATGCTTTGATTTCACATTTTTGCTCCAAGCTATTTCGATATTTGTCTAATATATTTCTAGTGATTTTTATAATGCAAACATTTAAGATGTTATACATTTTTGTACCCTTCACAAGTACCAATAGACTTGCAAAAAAGTTTCCAGACAAATAGAACAAATCTGAAAGGGACCTGATACTGTTCTAAAGATCTTCTATATACTTGAACTGAGGACAATTAAACTGTCCGTTGCACAACAGACTAGCAAAAATTGTCCGCGAATGTTCTAGCTCTCAAAAAGCAATCACGTTTCACAAGTGAATACAATTAAATCAAAGCACAACGACGACAATTGAAATACAACTACAAAATAATACAACAATGACAGAGTGTATATTCATCTACATTTGTTCTCTTTTATGCGAATAGTTATGTACTCGCACAAGTGTAGAACATAATCGAAAGCAAGGAAATGTGGTACGACAATGTCGACTATTTTTGTTAGTAATAAAAACGAACCGAAACGTTGTTACTTGTGTATGCTGCTGCTGCTGCTGCTGCTATAGCATACAAGCTAGTTGCAAAAGATTTAAGCATTGGCGAAAAAAATCGCCAAGGCGAGTTAAATAGTAGCAAGTGAGATGGGATGGGCAAATAATCTACAGGAACTGACTGAAAGCAAAAATAAAACAAAAACACAACGATGATGATGATGTTTAAGTTATTGCATTGAAAGAGAGCAACGAACCACAAATAAGGAAAGCCACCTGAGGACACAATACAAAAGCTTAGCGGGAAAAAGCGGAGCAACAACAACAAGGCATGGAAATGTTGTTAGCTGGCAGCTGCTGGAAATGTTCGTGATGATACAAATGATGATATTGTAGTTACATACATAAAGATAATAATGATGTAGAAGAAAATAATGGTGATTATGGTAGCACAAACCAAAACGACAATAACAAAAACAAGCGGAAGACAGATGTGTAACTGCAAAGTAATGAATAACTCGAAAACTCTATCCACCAAAGACTTAGACTAAATCCCTCTTTCTACCCTCCATCATTAATGGCAGTACAATATAGTACATATTATCTGGTGAATGGTGAATGAGTTGCACTACTTGCCAGGTAGCAATAGGAAGCAACTATACATCAGAGCGTCACTCCTATTTCTATTGCTACGTACATATACTATGTATCAGCTAAGGCTGCTGTTCATTATAGTGATGATGATGATGATGATGATGATGATGATGATTCTGATGATGTAGTCGATAAAAATGATGAAATTATTACCGGTACGCGGATATAATGCAGTTATATATTAACAGCAATTCAAAGAAGAGTGCAAAAAATCAGCAATAACAAAAAAAAACATTAATTTGAAGTGTTGACTTCTCAAATGCCTCATTGCTGTGCAAAATGTTTCGAATATATGTAAAGATTTGACTTTAACAACTCCGTAGAACTAAGGATAATAGTATTCACTCCTTCCCTAGTTGAGCTTTGTTGCCATGGAGTACTTATAGGCATTGTATGTCAGTCTTATGAAACTACAAAAGGAATTATGTACGGAAGAATTGCGGTTAAAAACCATAAAAAAATAAATATGTGGCATTTATAAGCTCTAAAGGGCTCATTGTCCGAGCTTTTATTCCAGTACGGTTGTGCGTATTAAATTTTGGACAGTATTTTGGAGACCTAGTTATTTTAGACGGTTCCGACCAGCAGAACCCTTTTAACATCACTTTTTCTGAACTTTGTCACATAGTTCTTTTAGAAGCAAATTTTGTTGCTGGTTTTTTACTATTAAATTTATGCTTCAGCCGGGGATTCAACCCACGGCCTACATATCAGAAGGCCAACGCACTAACCACTGAGCTACGGTTAATAACTCGTCGAAGTCACTTTTGCTCTAATTCCTGCAAGAAGACAAGGAAATGAAAGTTGCAACTTAATGCCCAAAACTAATGCTGCTGATGAATTGATGCCGAAGAATAGTTTGAAAATTGAAACAATATCGAACAAATAGTGTTAGGAATTAAAATTCCGACATTTGGGCTATAATGTCGAACACTTTATTTTGCCACTGCACAACCGTTCATTATAGCGAGGACTGAATAGCGTGGTATGGGTGTATAAGAACGTATTTTCACATCTGTCTTCGAAGTAGATTAAATTCTTTTTTTCAATTTTATGCCAACTTTACCAGTGTACAAATCAAATCATAAAGAAAGTTATATCGGAGTAAAATACAATAATAAAAAAGATAACAAATACAACGCTAGGAAATAGTGTAAATAATAATATTATGAATTTCCGCTAGTCTACGTCAAATTAAATGGATTAAGAATAACAGCAACAGCAGTAGTAACAGCGGGAGCTATTTTATACTTACATAACAGATATCCAAACCACGTAAAAGTCGCACTTCTTTACTACACTTCTTTTTCTCTTTTTTTTGCACTTTTTTTTAGAGATTTTATAACGATCCAGCATGTAAAATAGCCTATGATAATAAACTTAGTATAGCGTGTCTTAAAAAGTGTTGCAAAACAATCATTATCGCTTCGATCGTAACAATGATGATGATGATCATCAGAATTATCATGGCTTGGAAATAGGTAGGTAAGTACTACCATAGATATTGAGTATAACAGGTTGATGGTATTGTTGTTGTAGCGGATGTTGTCTACAAATATTTGCTGCTACAGCATTACAAACACAATTTACATACAAATATATTATGTATGTATGATGGTCATCAGCTATAAATTACGTTTTTAATTCTTTTATTTTTATATAGTTGGGAAATGAGAAAATATTGTTAATAATTCTGTAATAGCATTTTAAAGCTTTAAAAACTCATATCACAAGTGTCAAAAGGGTTAACATATTCGAAGAATACAAATATTATACATATGACTAAGTCACTTTCATCTACTAAATTTTAAATGAGTCATCTCTTTGCATGTTTTATTCAATTAAATTAATTTGCAACTAATAGAAAATATTCATGCTAAGTAAATTTGTGTGTTGTCAACTCTATGAAATATGCATGTTTATTATAGCATGGTATTTATACTTCAAATTGTTACAGTTATGCCGATTACTTGCAACATATAAGGCATACTTACTTTTAGTTAAATTTTAAAACATGTGTAGAAAGCTCATCACCAACCACATATTATTATCTTCATTATTTCTATTAACTTGCTACTTTCAATATTTACATCATTATCATCATCATCATATCAACAGCACCATCCATGAAACACTAACAACAACAAGTTATTTTCATCGAATAAATTATGTTTTCAAATACTAATACTAAAAAATATAAATAATATGAAATATAACGTATACAGTCATATGAATAATACAAGCAAACGCAATAGTGATGAATAAAAAGCATAATTAAATCTTACTATGTTGGAGAAAGGGTCGTTGGTTGGAACAGATCTTTCTTTTTGGGTCTAGAAATTCTAATGAAAATGTTATTCAAGTAGATTTTAGGCGTTCATCCATAACAAAAATATATTTTTGCAATACACCTTAATGGAATTTTATTAAAATGTGCACAAAAATCACGCAAATAGTTGCAACAAAGTGATACAAGTAACAGATTGCAACCGATTTTTATCGCTAAATATTTTACACATTGTTACTTTTTGAAAGATTTAGAGTTAAACTCATTAATTTTCTAAAAACAAAACAATAGAGCTCTAAAAACGCGCCTCAACACCTCAACTTAGTAATTTTGGATTATTTTTTTCTTTACAATATCTTTAAAAATATATTTGGAACATCAAATGGGTTAAATGATACAAAACTTTACAGAATATTAAATTTAACTTTGGTAAATAAAATATCTACCTGAATTAAAAATAAAAATAAAAAAATTTAGTTCAAATATAAACGAAACGACTTTTTACTAAAAAGTGCTACCATAGTGCAAAAACAATATAGCTCGATTGTAACATCAAAAATTGTAAGAATTACATGTGTAAACAATTTTTTTTCTCAGTCCGATTCTATGGATTTTTCCCCTACAATCAACCATGCCGGCAAGCAGTAAATAACAAAAGCATGTAGCAATATAAACTAAATTGACACGCAAGTTTTTTAGCCATTATTTTCTATGTTTTTTGTATGTACGATATATAATGTTTTTGGAAATTAAATTACAAAAAAAAATAATAATACTAAATTAAATAACAACCACAACAGCAACAACAAAAGAAACTTTAAAATAGAATTATAGTTATAAAAGACATAAATTACTACATGTGTATTGTACTTAGATACCAATACACTGGTGGTTATATGACATAGAAACAAAAAACAAGAAATTTTTAATTAGAAATGGAATGTACTTACATCACATGACAGCTACAGAAAAATAGAAAAACAGCTATACAACTTACAACTAATAGCTACAATAGAAAGCTTTTTATCAAAAGGTTATCATGGTCCGCCATAACATGTATGCCTCAAAAATTACATCCCTACATACACATTGTTCATGTTTTCCATGAAAATGTGTAATTTAAGCCAACAACCAACAAAATGGGCCATCAGTCAAATAGCCTCACGACTAACAAGTGTAGAGTGTGTGCTGCTTTGGTAGGTACAATTTAAAACATCCCACTTTTCTATTACATAAAATATTTTAATGATGATTGATAAAATGACCACTAGACTTTACATAGATATGGACGTGCATATACATAAACACTAAAACAATAAAAAGGCAACATTTTTCTTTAAATTTTATTTGTAAAATAAATTCACATGATTGATTTTTTTCATCATGTAATTCAATAATGGGCAAAGTAGCTCCCATGAGCAATTTGCTCTAATGAGCCAGCTTGGCACATTTGAGTGCTAGATGAGGGGAGCAATCAGTGCTGGCAAAGAACGGAAGTAGAGCGCAACATAACTCGTCATACTCCGTTTTACTATACTCACACAAACGTTAGAATGAAAATGAGAGAGTACGAGGCCATATACGTAGATGTAGAGAATTTTAAATATAAACCTTAATTTAAAAGATTTATTCTCTTTGATTTTACAAATCCTATCTATTCGTTTTAATTTGTTATCTATAGCATTTTACTGTACGAAAATGGTAAAAAGTTTGCTTTCACACTTGTCTCTCGCTGTAACGAATTAAAGATATCAAGCATATTAATAGAAGTAGAGCAACTGTAAAATTTTCCTCTTGTCTGCGCCACGTAATGTAAGGAACTGTATGTGTTTTCTGTTGTTGTTTTCTGTTGTTGTTTTGTTTTCTTCTTCTCCTTCATTCGTGAGAACTCTCCCTAAAGGCTCTACCTTATACGAGGGCTGTCCCAGAACTACCCGACCTAACATATAGATGGTGGCAGTAGTTTGAAAAAAAAAATTACTTTGGTGAAAAGCGGCATCCTTTAAAAACATGTGTTTTAAGTTTCAAGGCGACATGTTGTTTAGTATTTGTTTTTTTTGAGCCTTTGAACATCATTAACGACCTCAGTGAATTTGTAAACATGGAAAACATTGGTCACCATTATGTAATTCAATACTTTCATTTGAAAGGTCTCAGTCCAACGAATATTAAAGCTGAACTACAACAATATTGTTGAAGAAAAAAAGCTGATACCAATACACCAATTCGGATTTCGCATGAAACACTCAACTATTGACCAAATATTGAAAAAATGAAAGCTGTTCTGCCAACCAAACTTTTTAATATTTTAAAATCATATCTGTACGATCGCTATTTCCGTTTCAGACATGAAGATGAATTTTCTGAACCAGGAGAGATTAAAACTGGAAATCCTCGAGGAAGTGTGCTAGAACCTCTTCTTTATCTTCTTTTTACACATGACCTACCAAGAAAAGTTCGGCTTACATATATATAAATATATGCAAAAAAATATGCAATGTTAATATCAGTTAAGACGTTTAGTAAGTTTTTCATAATTATAAACAAAAATAATAAATTTTTATTGTTTTCTTTCGATACTTCGGCAACACTGTTTGAGAATTACTGTTCTTGGTTGAAAGCTGGTGTTTTTCTTTTCTGATGTGTTTTCTCGCAAGTTTCATACGGTCAAGATCATGAAAGCGGGAATGCCTTTAATGTATTTTTTACTCCACTGACCCCTGAGAACAGATTAGCCTCTTACCTAGCACTCGCTGGCTCTTTGAATGCTTTAGGAGCCAAAAATGTGCCCATCTCTGATCTAATTGCGTGCATGTACATATTCATTTGTTGCAATGAAGTACGTTGATATTTATTATATAAGTATTACGCTCTTCATCTAAATTGAGTGGCTTTTATGTTCAATCAATATACAAATATCAGAGTATACATACATACAAACACATACATATATAAAATAGGCTGTACAAAAGGGCATTTACATCTATTTAAATGCTGATATCATATACTTGTACATACGAGTACCTATATGAATGCATTTATAAAATACAAAATTTCACACAAATATTCAAAGTGTTCACAGCATCATCATCATTATTGATTGATAAAATGAAAATTAATGAAGTTGCAAGTCAAAAGAGCAACAAATATGCATTAAGTGGAAAGTTTTATTTTTATGTTGTTATCGATAACTAAAAACTTGATGCTACTATATATGAATAAAAAATCTCCTTACAGTCGGCTGGGGCCGACCAAACTATACCCTGCATATGTAGATTTATATATAAAAAGTTTACTCGAATATCCAACTTTTCTTTTATTTCCACTTTTCGAGAAACAATTTTTGCATATACTACTAATTTACACCCGAAATATGGTTGACTTTGACGAAGTAAAAGGATTTTAAGATAATTCCGAGGCTTAGTATGGGAGCTATATAAAAAGTGGGCGTGGCTTACCACTTTCTAGTAAATCCAATTAATTTTTCCACACCTTAAATTTGGTGTCCTACGTTGAATAGTTTCTAAGTTATGGTGGTTAACATTTTTGTTTATTTTCCTCAACTTTGTATGGGAGCCCCAATAAGAAGTGGGCGTGGTACGCTGATTTTTTGCCAGATTATTTCCGACTACCATATTAACCTAAGTGTTAATTATGATTGTTCTAGACAGAAGGATGCAGAAGTTACAGCTGTTTCAATTTAAAATTTGTATGGGGGCTACGATAAACAGTTGGCGTGGTGCGCCCATTTCCTGTGAGTTTAATTGCTTGTACAATACTAATCCATACCTTAAATCTCGTTGTCCTAGGCTAAATGGTTTGTAAGCTATGGAGCTTACAATTTTAGTTTAATTCCCTCGACTTTGTATGGGAGACCCATGAAGGAGTAGGCCTGGCACACTGATTTTCTGCCAGATTATTTCCGAATACGATATTAATTTAAGTGTCAATTATAGTTATTCTAGACACAAGATTGCCGAAGTTACAGCTGTTTCAATTTAAAAGAAGTAGATACACTTTGTATGAGAGCTACGCTAAAAAGTAGGCGTGGCTCAACCACTTTTGGCGAGGTTATATAGTAGTATAATATAAGTCTATGTGCCAAATATTGTTGTCCCAAGTGGTATATTATGTGAGTTATAGCAAGTTAAAGATTTTGAAAAAAAGTGGGCGTGGTTATTGACCGATCATGCCCAATATCAATCCCCTCCGTACCCTTGGATCATAGGTTACTTGTGCCAAATTTCATCGAAATAGCTCAATATTTACTCAAGTTATCGTGCGAACCAGCCAGGTGACAGACAGACGGACGGACGGACGGACGGACGGACGGACGGACGGACGGACGGACGGACGGACGGACGGACGGACGGACGGACATCGTTAAATCGAAAATTTAATCGACGCTGATCACGAATATATATCTATGTCTATATCTCCGGAGATTCCTTCACGGACGGACGGACGGACATCGTTAAATCGAAAATTTAATCGACGCTGATCACGAATATATATCTATGTTTATATCTCCGGAGATTCCTTCAAGTGGACACAAACATCTGACCGAAATGAATATACCATGCATATTGCATTATGCAGGGTATAAAAAAGTAAAAATATAGGGAAAAATAAATTTTAATTTAATAATATAAATATTCGTATATTAGCTGTATTCACCGCTAAATGAATAAAATAATTGTAACCGATTGTAGGAAGAGAACTGTTTTTTAAATAAACTGGTTAAAATGGAATACAAATATATTCTGCATTAAATACGAGTATCATCAGAGCGAAAATGCTAACAGTCTATATGGCAGATATGAAATGATTATAATATTGAAATTTATGAAACTTCATATTCTGTGTTTTTACTTTTGTTTTCAAAAATTAAAGATTAAAAATATGAAATCTCCAGAGAACTAGCCACTTTCTATAAATACTGACAACAGCAGAAGAGTTTAACGAACGCGGATAAAAAAAAGTTTTGAAAATGACACCTTCAGTAAAAGAACAAAAATAAAAAAAATAAAAATTTTTAAATAAATTAATATGTTGCACTTATAAGCCCCGAAGGGATCTTTGGCCGAGCTTCTCTTCCATTACTGTTGTGTGTGTTAAATTTTGGACAGTATTAGAAGGGATCTACATATTTTACTCGGTTCCGAACGGCAGAACTCTTGCGACATCACTTTTTCTGAGCTTTGCCACAGAGTTCTCTTAGAAGCTTTTCCATGGCAAATTGTTACTGCCGGAAGAATTAAGAACTATTTTAAAAATTCATCTTCCATTATCCAAATCAAAATTCATAATCAAAATTTCTTTTCGATCTGTCAATTAATTTCTGGTTGGAAAATTGGCGTTACATTATTTATCAATTCAAGAAGAAAATAATTGAAAAAAAAATTGTGATATTGTGAATTGTGATCAATCTATATATATAGAATTTTGGTGATAATTTATCTTAAGAAGCGTTAAGGTGCTTCTAAACGATGAGATTGTCTCATGATAAAAGCTTTATTCTCATCCTTATCGTTTAAAAGGGCTTGATATGTGATAATAGCTTTTCGTATATACAGGCTTGATAATTATGTCACCAAAATAGCAATATTTTCATGAGAATTAATCTTATCCTGAAGAAGCATCTTAAAACATTAAACACAAAATGTTATGTAGCCTTTTAATACCATCCACAGTGATCAATTTACTCTAAGAGGCTGCCAGTTATTTTAGTGGCTTCCAGTGACTACTACCTTTTTTAAATCTGAAACAATGGAAAGCTATAGCTAATGTATTTTGAAAGTGTTCCAGAAAATTTCAACAGAGATAAAAAAAAATTATTAAAAGTTGAAGATTATCAATTTCATTAATTTTCACTATCAAACGTTTTCACGCAGCCTGTAGTCTAAAGTGTTGTAGTTGATTTTCGTACAAGACAAATTTCAATTAAAAATTGACTTTCATTCATTTCCACTATCAAACGTTTTCACGCAACCTGTAATGTTGTCATTTCCTATAAAATTTTATGAGACCTTGTGAGTCATCTAAATTTATATTACCAGAAATATATACAACATAATATTTTTTTAACATGGATTTATTTAGTTCGTTCTCTTTATTTTCCATTGTTCTAAGCTTTTTGCATCTCATATATAAATTATAAATTGAATTTTTTTACTTCAACAAATCTTTCTTTTCCTTCCATTGTGATTCATTTGAAGGGAAATTCTTCTATGTAGCCGAATATTTCAAATGACCGCACTCTATCTTAAAATAAAAATACCAAAACTATGTTAAAGAACTGTGCTTGTACAAACAGCAACAAAAAATTATGGTATTTGTATTCATGCGAACGTATAAAATCCGCCTAAACCGCATAAACCTTATAAAACTATACGCTCTTAAACCAGCTTTCATATTTTTATATATATGCAAAATATTTTACGCGCCTCGTAAAAATTTGCGCTATAATTTCATCGTGTAAATGACCATGTGATATGATACGTTTTGAAATGTAACCTTGTTGAACACGCCTTTGTCCTGTAATACGTTAAAATATAGGTAAATTAAATTATATTAAGGATAATCACGATGACTTGACCATATAAAATTATACAGATTATATGGTTATACGATTGCATGAATCCCTCTAATATAAAAGCAATAAATTAATCCAAGTAGAAATAGAATTTCTCTTGTACGTGTACATTGTTTTATTATTACACTCGTATGGTTGAGTGCATTTAATGAATTATACACCGTTACAGCAACAAAAACGACATGCAAATGAAGAGAATAGAACTCAACAATAATCACGTGTTAACTAGTGTTTGTATTTGTATTATTGTATATAAAAAGAAAATTTAGCAGAAATGTGATCATTATAAAGGTGATTATGATAAATCTGGATGGATAATGAACAAATAGGTCACAGTTGGATATCGTGCCTGCATTTCAATGCAGTAATACATACTTTTGTATTTATGTATTTCTATATGTTAAGTGAATATTATTATCTACCTATAGTATATATAGAGTCGACATTCTATATGTTTCCTGTTTATACTTTCTATAATATCTGCACATATGTATATATTTTTTATATTCCCCTTTTTTCAGTAAAAAAATTTTTTCTAACATATATCTACTGGACACGGTCCCAAGTAATATAGTGATATGATCAAGTTGAGAAACGCTTCTATGCTCTACTACATATACATAATGTTGTACAATAAGTAATAAAAATAAGCATATTTAAACCGTTTTAATGATTTTTTTATACACCTTAACCCCTCATTGTCTTTTATCTTCAAGTGGCTTCAAACTCGCTCTGATCCTCTAAATGCTATGAACACACATGTATGGTAATTAAAAGTTAGAAGAAGAGAATGACAAAAAGTGATTATTATTTTTTATTTAATTTGTAGAATTAAATAATATAGAACACTTTTATGTAGGACAAGTACACTCAAAGAAAATACAAGTCGCATCTATAAATAAAATAAAAAAGTAAATACTTATGCATCTAAATTCTTTAACGAATTCTATTTAGTGATGCTCAATAAAAAATGTCAATAAAAATTGTATCATTGCAGCATTCACAGGTAATAGCGGTATCCATTAAGTAGGGCAACTTGTCTAGCATTTGCTCTAAAGAACAATAAAATAAATTTCATGTAAATTAGTTACACATTGGATCTCTTGTTATCGAACATTGATGATTTTCTTGGACTCTAACATTATGGCAGTTAATTTGAAGTTATACCGCCAAAATTAGCATCAGTGGCGAAAATTTATGTTCCCACAAGTGCGTGAACATAGTCTGGAAGACCTTTGACTTCAGCAAGACAGTGCCACATGCCATACTGTCGGCAAAACCATAGATTTATTAAAGGCAATTGTCTGCAACAAGATTATCGCGGTATTCGGATCGAAGTTAATCCATAGGTGATTCATTCGATTTAATCCGAAAAATGTATTGGTGCAACTTGAGAGCCTAAGGTATGATAGGGCCTTCAAAAACGAAGAAAATCACCGTCAATAGCGACAATTTTGATATGCTCTTAATGAACCATCGACTTTTCGTACTCATTTTAAAGAGCCAATTGAGTTTCTGT
Source organism: Megamerina dolium (assembly GCA_963854835.1). Classification (NCBI taxonomy): domain Eukaryota; kingdom Metazoa; phylum Arthropoda; class Insecta; order Diptera; family Megamerinidae; genus Megamerina; species Megamerina dolium. The sequence continues at coordinate 55,060,777 of OY978528.1, read as the reverse complement.
CTAGATATCGCTCCTCTAAATTGTCAAATTTCATTCCATTTTTTACTTTCTTTACAGTGTGAATCTTTCTTATAAATGTCACGTCACATGTGTACTCATTTCTTTGGATTGAATCGAGTTTTGTTTATTTTTTTTAGTTTGTTTCCATTTAATTTTATTATAATCTAACTATTCAACTGAGTATTGTATATTGTGATATATTTTAAACCCGTAAGTAGATACGAAGTATATAATTAAATGGTGTCATGAAAATGTACACTGTGTGTTGATTTCTGATTTCATTGTTTCATTGTATTCTAATTTTTATTGTTGCATACATGCAAACACTATATATAATATTACAATTTCAAAATGATGGCATTACATTACAATTGCTTATTTGTAACAATTAATTGTTGTTTCTTTTTATCATTTTGGCTTCATGTTTTATTGCATTTTTTATATACAATACACACAGTAGTACAAAGAATTCCCTCAGTATTTATAATAAAAAAAGCGTAAAACAATACACACAACATCAGTCAACATGTGTACAGCAGACATCTCTTGCAGAAATGTTTTTTTTGTGTGTTCTTTTCCATTTTTTAATTTCCTACTGCCTTTGCTTCTCCCACGAGGATGTAATAACAAGTCAACAATCCAATTGTTATCAATTGTTCACATATGTATGGATATGTACAGCACATACGAACAGCAAATAAGCAGCAAATGAAATATATATTTGTTATCCTTTGAAAGTGCTTTGAGTATAAATATGAAATAAAAATAAATACATACTAATGAATCATGTTGTCCAGCCTATCCACCCGTTCAAAACAAACAATTTGTTCGTGAGTTTTGGAAATACTCACTATTTTGGCCGACGAAAGGTATTGAAACAAATGAAGAAAATTACAATTTTTGAATCCTTTCGGCAGATAATAATGATCTTGTTTTTGTTACTATTATTATTCGCCCCATGAGAGAGGGTTGTTTGGGACCATATGTATTATGCATACAATGAAATCATCACATGTAAAACATGTTATTGAAGGATAAATGACACATGCAAAACTTGCTTGCAGTGAATGACATTATACATGTTATATTTGTGATTTTACTCCGACTGGTGATTCCCAAATGTGTATTTATTTACATAGATGTACGATATGCTGTATGGTGAATCATAAAAATACGGAGGGAGAGTTTGTATGCATTCGAAATTGATATGTTGTCGCTATAGGCCGGTTGGTCTACAGTACAAATGTAGGTACGTGCGAATTGATTAAGGGGTGGATGGTTATATTGGTCTTTTTTGCATTTTATGTGAAAGAGCGAGTGAAATTTTATAGATTATACAAGTATACATACACGAAATATGTAAATTTGTTTGAAAGCTAAAAATGCAGTCAAGCGTAATACAATGAGAAAATTGTTTTTTAGATTCAAATGAAATATAATGGGATTTAAGACAATTTATTACCATTATTTGTGTAATATAGGAAAACAGGATACATCCATTTGTTGGGATTTGTGTTTATATCAATTTAAATTTATCATAATAGCTATATACTGAGAACATATTGAACATACAAATTGAACATACAAATATTATTCCACGCCAAAATTAGTCAAGTGCTATGCCAAATCAGCTGTTTTCTGAAAGGGTAATCTTTTTTCTAATGCTAATTTCTTAAAATAAATATAGCAACATTTTTTTTTTAGGAGAGAGTGTAGTACAATGTATAAAAAATGGCTATTTTTGCAAATCCCTAAGATAATATGTTATTATGTGGTTGGCAACACTGGCAGAAAACAATTTTAGACTTAAAATTTCAAGCGAAACGTAAAATTACTTTTAGGTGAAATTTTCTCCATTTCTCCAAATTTTAACTTTGCTTGAGGTTAATCTTAGCTGCTTCACAGTTTAAAAAAAAATCCAATCAAATTTATTTTTGATTTTTAATTTTGAGCTGATAGCCATGACAGCAGCTAGTGCCTATTTAATTACAATTTCAATTGTAATTAAAAATAATAAATAAATAAATAATAAATTGTGTTGCAAAAATCATAAAACCACTAAACTAATGTATATTAACAAGAATATAAAAATATTGAAAAATATAAAAATAAACAATATTATTATCCATATTTTGTACGATATTACCACCATTGATGATGGTGTACTGAGTTAATCATATAGCCCAATTGCTCAAATATTTTTGAATTATTTTTCAAATGATGGAAAATCGTTAATATGATCGTTAATATGAATCGTCTTGAAGACTTCGTTCAATTCACAAATCCTTTTAATCATATCATCATGCAATTACAGCAAACAGAGAGCATGTAAAAAACAACAACTAGCAGCACAGACGAATTTAAATCACATATTTCGTCTCTTTCCGTCATCAATGTGTTAATATGAATCTACTTTCAAAAATTTCGTTCAGTTCACAAATCCTTTTAGTCATATCATAATGCAATTACAGCAAACAAAAGAGCATTTCGAAGAACAATAACCGTAAAAGGTACCGAGAAATGCAAATCTGAACAAAACAAAACAAAACACCAAACACACAATGCTAGACACTCCGCAAATTTACTTATTGACTGACTCACTCAAAACGAAAGAAATTAAAAAAAAAGAAATAATAGAACTACCAATACAAAGACACGAGAACAGAAAATATTGTGCAAACCATATATACATACAAGTTTAATGCAATTGTATACCACAACCAACCACCCTGCCACGGAAAAATCGAATGTGGAGATTTCCAATGTAAAGTCGTTATTTTAATATTTATAGACGCAAAAAATTGTTTGTTGTTTGTGGTGGTCCTTTGACCCCAACAAATACAGTCATGGTGAAATATGTATGTTTTTGATTTAATTTTTTTACTGAAGCAACTTCAGCATATTGCCGATGTATGTGCACTTTTTAATTTTTGCCACACTTAAAGAAGATGGAGTAGATGAGTATTTCTACATCATTTAATTAACATTTTCTGATATACATACATATGTACATGCATCAACGTCTAAAAAACTTACCTTATACGTTAATCTTTCAGTGGTTGTGTTAATTTGAATTTAGCTTATTTGAAATTTGCAGTAAATTGGTCCAAAAATTTGTAGTCAAAAACGTAAATACACAAAAAATATGTTTTCGATTTTCTTTTAGATTTTCAATAAAAATTTAATTTGTTTGTAATATCCTCAAAATGTGTTTTCCAATTTGGTTCTATTCTCCTTTAGAAAAATATTTTGTCCTTTTTGCAGCTTTGCGCCTGTTCGCACTTTTTATTTGCACGTATACATAAAGGCATATATGTATACCTACGAAAATAAATTCGTTAGTTTTTCACTAAACTCCACCAAGTACAAGTATTTTTATTTCTTAATACTTTACACGTTTTAATTAGTTATTTTAATTTTGAACTTTCAAAATTGTAATGAAAAGATGTACTTATTTATTTTTGCTTTCATGCAGCAACAAAAAAAAAACACTAAAACCGCAATCACCCACTGGCAAAAAGCAAACACCAAATACACGACTAAACGAACAATCACGAACGAGTTCTACAAAACGAATGAGCAGTGTGCCTGAATTTTCTATGCTACAAAGAGCATACAAAGCATACAGAGTTCTCTGCACAAAAAGTACTAACATTCTTCCAGTCGCTTCCACTTTGGAAGGGAATCGGCAGCAGCAGCAACAACAACAGCAAGATGTGCAGCTAAACAAAAGCGAATGGACTGTGGAAAGCAAAATTGAAAAGGGCGAATTTCATGTTCATTTATTCATTTTCTCTTTGCTTTTCTTCTGCATTTTTCCTTTCTGTCGTTGCTGTCGTTGCTGTTATTTTCGTTGTTGTTATTGGTGCTGGTGCGACAACATTAATCTTCGTTGCCTCTCGTATTTGCTTTCCAAGAGTTTCTTCTTTCATTTTTTGTTGTTGTTATTCATTGCAGGAAGCAAAATAAAGTATATGAAATTTGTAGTAGTTTTCTTCTTACTTTTGTTTTTGTTTGGTATATTTTTACATGGCTTTTGCGATTTTTCACCGGCCGGCTTGAATAGTATGACGATTAAATATATGCATATGTATGGATATTACTCGTATAAACAAGAACCGCAAATAATTATTATTACTAAAACATACACTTGTATGTACATACATATATAAGTAAATATGATGATGGTTTGGTGGTATTTTCGCAAGGTAACGTGTCTAACTGCTTCAAGCCCACAGTTCACACTTGTGAACGACCGGCTGACAGCAATCCGCATTAAGGCAAACTTTTTTAACTTCAGCCTAATATGTGGCACATCCTGACGGATGAGACGGACGATGCGACCAAAGATATTTTCTTTCAGCCCCTCGAAGAAGCTTATGACCGCTTCCCTTGTCGCGATATCCAAATCGTGCTTGGCGACTGTAATGCTAGAGTGGGCAAGAAATGTACGTTTGGTCCAACTCTCGGCAAATTCAGCCTCCACCAGAACACTTCTGATAACGGAGTGAGGCTGATCGAATTCGCCGCACCACGACATCTTGTAATTCCTAGTACCAGATTTCAACATCTCGACATCCATAAAGCGACGAACTAAAAACAGATCAACGAACGAAGAACCTAATTGATCATATGGTGGTCGATGGAAGGTATGCTTCCAGTGTAATGCCCGTGAAATCTATCCTTGGTGCCAATATCGACTCGAATCACCACCTTGTTGCAGGTGCGAACAAGTTTACGTGTCGCGAACAACACAGAGAAAGCGTGACGTCAGTATTCTGCATCCACTACAGGCAGCAAATGCTTTTGCTACTCGATTATCGGATCTGCTTATACAGATCATTCTCTCTTGATGATACACGCGTACGGTGGTATTGTCAGGATTATTGCGACGCTATCGCAGAGAAAGACGCCGCCTACAGAAAAACGCGTCTTTGAAGAATGGAGTTTCCGACAAGGTGATTCGTTATCGTGTGACTTCTTTATTATTATTATGGAGAAAATAATACGTGCTGCGACATAATGGCACCTCTTTAACAAAATTGTCATGCTGTTAGCGTATGGCGATAATATTGACATAACAACATTGACAGTGCAAGATTCTCAGAATTGGAAAGAGAGTCGCGTCGAATTGGTCTTACGGTGAACGAAACTAAAGAACGAAAGACGAACTACATAGTCTCAACACACAAAGAGTCCCAGTATGCTTTTGAAGTAGGGAAGGAATTGAAACGAACTTTAACACCAATAATTACGTCAGCCAGGTACTAACAGATACTAACAGATACTACTATGTTCTAAGTAAACAATTGAGAATTCGAGCCCTCTCTCGAGAATCGAAAAACTTACTCACATGATCTTACCTTACATAAGGGGCCGAAGCTTGGACTATTTCCACCTTAAATGAGAGGATGCTCGGAGTTGCTGTATGAGTTGTATGCTGACATAGACACAACGGCTGCACTGGCTAAGTCATGTCAAGGGAATGGAAGAACACGCTCCAGCTAAGAAGATGTTATATTCGAAACCCACTGGTGGACAACGCAGAAGAGGCAGACCTAAACTCCTGCTGAAAGACCAAGTAATGGGAACTTGACCGGGTGTGGAATTTGTAACTGGCGCCAGTTAGCGAAGAAAAGAGATTGTTGGCTAAACAAGTTAAATGTGGCCTATATCGATTTCGATATAGGTCACATGAGCAATAACATTTTTTTTAATTCTAAAATAATTATAAAAGTTTGATTTTTTTTATATGGGTTCTTAATAAAGAGTGATACCAGAGGAGGTACTTTTTCGTATAGGGATTCTCAGACATCTCACGTTTGACAAATGTCATGTTCATATGAGCTGTAGATTTACGACATAATGGCACTATCTTCAACAAAAGCGTCATGGTGCTGGCTTATGCCGAGGATATTAACATAATCGGTATCAACTTGCGACCAGCCAGTGCAGCATTCTCTAAATTGGCACGAGAGTCACGTCGAATGGATCTTACGGTAAACGAGGACAAGACGAAGTAGCTAATGGCTACAAACAAATGGCTTCTTGGACAACACGTCACCGTTAACGATTACACTTTCGAGGTGGTGAAGGACTTCGTCTATCTTGGAACTAGCATCAACAACTGTAATGACGTCAGCCTGGAGAACATGCGTAGGATAACTCTTGCTAACAGGTGTTACTTTGGGCTGATTAAGCAATTGAGTAGTCGAGCTCTCTCTCAAAGATCGAAAATCACACTCTACAAGTCCCTCATTATTCCTGTCCTACCATATGGTGCAGAAGGCCGGACAATTTCCACCACGGATGAGAGGATGCGTGGCGTTCTCAAGAGAAAAATTCTGCGTATGAACTTCGGACCTATTTGCGTTGATGGCGAGTGCCGAATGGGGTACAACGATGAGCTGTAAGAGTTGTACGCTGATACCTACATAGTCAAGCGAATCAAAATCCAGCTGGCTGGGTCATGTCGAGCGAATGGAAGAAGACGCTCCAGCGAAGAGGGTATTTAATTCGGCACCCGCTGGAGGACGCAAAAGAAGAGGACACCAAACCTCCATTGGAAGGGCCAAGTGTTGGGTGACCTGGCGTCAGCAAGCGAAGAACAGAGAAGGCTGGGGCTGCATTATATGTTCGGCCTAAATCGATCATCGATTGTTATGGCCACATAAGAAGAAGAAGAATTAATTTAATAATTATGCAACGTATTTATAGTCAAAATTAAGTTCCAACTTATATTTTCCATTAAATTTTCACGTGTCTTTTGTTTTGAGTAGTAAATATTATAATAATTTGACAAATGGAGTTTTTTGTAACGTAATGAGCTGCTTAAATCATTTTTTTTTTCTCATACAAACATTTTATAATACATATGTATGTATGTATATAATCCTTGGTAGGTACATACATATACTTTTTAGTATACACATCTTATCAATCTTATACCTACGTATGTATTGTATTTATATATAAATACGCATTTATATCTACTAATGTACAATATTATTTTGTGGCATGTGGCATATTAAGCGGATTAGCAAGTACGATTTATAGGCGCTGCCATCTGACGCATATGCATACAAACGAGTATATATTTTCAGCCTAGTTGCAGACGAAATTCCGCATAAAAATTGGGTGGTAGTGATACGTATTACCAATGGTGTTGGTGGTAGTGTTGATGTGATGGTGTATTGATGAATAACTCTGATTGGATTGCACGAATGTTGTCCTGCTGCGGCAAATTTTCTGTGCCATTATATACGAGTAGAAACGAATTCATGTGTATGCAGAGTCATAGGCTTATAAATCTATGTGAAATTCTATGGACAATGCAATTAGGGTGGTTGCAACAAAGCAAATAAAAAAAGGGTTCGTTTCAGGACGAACCCTTTAGTAAGGTTATTTTATATGCATGTTTCCTTGAAAGTCGACATAAAATATTACCTTAAATGGAAGTAAATAAAATATGATTGAAATTCTATGACTGAAGGAGTACTATGAAAGTTTTCTTTCTCACGAATTATAGAAAAATCATATGTGAAGGTTACAAATGAAACCCGAAAAGAAAGAAGACGAATTAAATGCGTACAAATTTCACCCAAAGGCAATTGGCTACTTATGTAAATGTATATTTATGTATAGTTTGTATATGTTTAATACACATATATAGCCGAATTCGTAAACTACGATAAACGTGGTGGTTACATATAACATAAGTGACCTAAATACAAGCCCTTTTTATAGATATACATAAATAAAAGAAAAATCAATTGACATCATCAAAAAGGTAATAGCTACAACAACAATGGCTAACGATGAACATTTTTTGACATTGAAAATGTTCATAATTTGAACATGTCGAGTCGAGTCTATGACCTTCAGCCATTTTACGATTATGTGCATTATTGAACTTATTCATCTGAGTTATACCTATTAAGAATATAATTAGAATTTTCATCTTTGAGACAATATGTGATTGGGGTTACTAATGTATGTACGTATATGTATGCTTATATAAGTGCATATATACCTTCAAATTCTTAAGTATATAGGGTTGAAACCTAGATATAGAAAATTTTCATTAAATTATACATACAAGCGATTTGATTAATTCCTGTCATTTTTAAATTTCACTCTTGGGAGTGAGATGAGAAGTCATTGAACCATTTTTTGACAGTATGCTCTAAGGAAATTTTCAAATTTACTTTGCATTGTTTTGCACCCCCAAAAATTAGTTGTCAGATTAAAAAGCCTCTAATAATAATACATTGTAATTAAAGTTGATACTACATTTGCAATTTAAATTATTCTCATTTTTCAACCATATTCATCATTTTCAATACTTACGTACCCTTTGCGTCATCCTTGAAATAGAAGTTTCATATACAGATTTGACGTCCTACCTACAATATATCGCACATAAGCAAATCATCTCTCTGCACAATTTAAATACCAATTACCAACACCATCATGAATTTGCCATTTCAAAAACAACACTTCATAATTCTTTTATTCAAAGTCATTGCCAGCAGAGCTGCCTTCAATATATAACTGGAAAAAATGCACTTTATTATATTAAAGATATATAGTATAAAAGAAGTCACGTGCCAGCGTATGTACATAGAACTCTTGAAAAATGATTGAACGTTACATTATCTAAGTACATACGCTGACTACTGCAACAAGGGCCAGTGTGCAGCAGTTAATATGCATGGTATTTGAATGATGTTGGTAAATTTGCTAATATAATGAAAAGCATATACAGTGGCTCACAGCTTATTTCGTACAGTGTATATATTTTTATGTAAATGGCTGTAACATCGAAACTAAAAAAACTTATCGATAAGTTTTGAATGTAGATGTCTGTGTATGTGTTTAGTAAACCTAATAAGAAAACGGGGAACCCCAAAAATTGTTCTTTTTGTCATGCAAGAGAGAAAAACTATTGATCAGCTGATTTTCAGCTCACATCTTATTTCGTACACAAACTTCAATGTAAGTAAGTTTCATTCTGCCGCGCAGTTACAAAGTTTTTTTGAATTGTATGAGTTTTTGGACCTTTTTAACTATTATAACAATTTTTATTATTATTATTTTAAATAGTTAAAGTGCTGTAAATTAAACATTTAGCGTTATGGGTCGTCGTACAACGATGGAACAGCGTAAACTGGTAATTAACCATTTTAGGAAAGGTCAGAGTGTGCGAAAAATTGCTGAAATGACAAATTTAAGTGCCTCAACTGTCCAATACATCATTCAACGCTTCGTTCGCGAAAATCGGTTGGAGAACAAGGGCAGAGAAGCACCTAATAAGATTTTCAACGCTTCAGACGAGCGTTATATTGTACGAAAAATTAAGAAAAATCCAAAGTTATCCGCTCCGAAGTTGGCTGCAAAGGTTCAGCGTGAAATAGGAAAATCATCCAGTGCTGAAACTGTCCGACGTGTGCTGCGCAATCATGACTTGAACGGTCGAGTAGCCCGAAAGAAACCATTCATTTCGAAAATGAATATACAACGCCGACTTGACTTCGCCAAAGAGCATATTATTAATACTCCTGCGTTCTGGAATACCGTTATTTTCGCGGATGAGTCTAAGTTTAATATTTTTGGCTCGGACGGAATGTCATATGTTTGGCGTAAAGCGAATACCGAGCTAAACAAGGAGAACCTTAAGCCCACAGTGAAGCATGGTGGCGGTAGCGTGATGGTTTGGGCCTGTATGTCAGCAGCCGGAGTAGGTGAATTGGTTTTTATTGAGGGGACAATGGACAAAATGAAGTACCTCGAGATTCTGAAAAACAATTTACTTCAAAGTGCAGACAAACTGGATTTGCGGGAAGAATTTCGGTACTACCAAGATAATGACCCAAAACATAAATCTGGAATTGTGCAATCTTGGCTTATTTGGAACTGCCCACACTTGATGTCTCCACCACCACAGTCACCTGACATGAATGTGATTGAAAATCTTTGGTCTATTTTGGACAATAAAATAAGAACACACAAGATTTCTAATAAGCAAGACCTAAAGAAGGTACTGATGGAGGAATGGAAAAAAATCACACCAGACATCACTCAAAAATTGGTGGATTCAATGCCAAATAGACTCCAGGCTATCATTAACGCTAAGGGATGTCATACTAAATATTAAAATCAACTTACTTTGTTTTTAGTTTGAACTTAAAGAGACTGTACGAAATAAGCTGTGACATGAATTTTCCTATTTTATTCTTATTTTATTTTTTTATAGTGTCAAACACTAAAATTTTGAAAAAGTAAATTTTGGAAAATAAAAAACAAACCTTCCTTTCAAAAATGGCATTTATATTTTGTTCAAATTTTTGCTATATTAGGAATTACGACTGCAGCAATTTTTAAACTGTCACTGTACGAAATAAGCTGGGAGCCACTGTATCTGCTGCAATTCTCATTCACAACATCTTGAGACTACCCCAATCCAATTTACAATTGGTAGAAATTCGTACAGACATTCATCGACTACGAGTCTCGTGTGAATATGATTTGTAGTTAATATTTGATATTTTATGATGTTCTTATGTTAAAAATTAAAAATAGCTCTTGAGCTAATGATATCAAATATTAATCATCAATTCATCAATGCAGACTTTGTGCTTTAGGAGCCCTAAAAGAAGAACTCTAGAGGTCTAGGTCTCAATCCTTGCTTTGCCACCATTTGCAAAGCTTCATCTCTCTTCGTTCATGATCTTTTTTGTACATTATTGTCATACGTGATACACTTTTCATCGCCCGTAATCATTCGCTTCACAAATGGTTCGATTTCGTTATGTTTTAGCAGTAATGGTAATTCAGTCCATTAAATATTTCACTACTAATTCATGTGGCACCCAAACATCGAGCATCTTTTTGTATCCAGCTTTCTTGTTTAATTTTTCCATGATTTCATCGACTTTTTCAGTGATTTTTCGACCCAGAGCGAGGTGCATCTTTAAAATCAAAATTAGCATCGTCTCCGTAAACTTCACACATTTTTCCAGCAGCCTGCGACGCATTCTTACCTTTTCTATAATAGAAAAGCAAAATTAATGTTCCGAATTACCACTAACTTTTGAGCATAGATAACTTTTCACTAAAAACAAGCTATAGCATAGCCAGATGCAATTAATATTACCAGAGATGTTACATTTTAGAGCCATCTACCGATCTTTTTCGAAAACCCAATAAAAATCATATCACTGGTAGGTAGGTAGGAGCCATAAAACTTGCTAAGACCTACTGAGTGTTAAGGAATGTGTTACAACCAGCCGGAGTTGTTTATAAATTTTAGGATATGGGAGATCTCTATTTTAGATAACTGTCCTAGGTTATCAGAGAAGGAACTTCCTAAGGATGATAGTCGGTTTCTGGCTAACTCAGGGCTTTTGCACAAGAAATGCTCCACCACTTATGACCGTTATGCCGAATACCTATTTTCTCTGCATGTGTACCAATGGCTCAGTGGCCTGTGCAGATTGCAGACTCCTCTCATTGTAGTTTGGACAAATGGCTTTTGCATAGGTTGTGATGCTTGACCATTTCCGCTGCGCTTCACCTTGGCTTCGGCTAGGGGAATACCCACATCAGCATCGGTAGTTTGTTGATTGTCTGCGGATGAGCCCCTACGGGTTAGCTCATCAGCATTTTCGTTACTTGCGACTCCCTTGTGTCCTGAAACCCGGATAATTGATATTTCGAGGTTGGCAGTTAATGAAGTTAATATTTGTTTACATGCCCCGACCAACTTTGAGCTAATAACTGGTGCTGCTAGCGCCTTTATAGCTGTCTCGATGCTTGAAGAATCGCATATACTTCCGCCTGGAACACACAGCAATGTGATGGCAGTTTTACGGACGTTGTTATTTCTAGGTACTCCGAGTCATGTCACTGAATATGACTGAAAATTTAACAACAATCTATTGAAATATTTTACTAAGCAAGAAGCACTATCATAGGATGTAAGATGTAAGGACTTAATGAACTTCCATTTGTGCAACCGTGCAAATCCGATAATTAATTATATTTAAGGGTTGTTTAAAAAATGTTTTTGTTGTTGTATTTCAATCCCTTTGCTTTGCACTTTTTGCATTCGTGTGTTACTCTTTTTTTTTTTGCAAAATGCACTCACTCAAAACAGGACAATATGAGTATGGTCCGGCAATGCTATGGTAATAATGATGGCGATAACATTGGTATACATATTTTTATTATTTATTTTAATTTTATACAATACACTATAGCACTTGCATAATTAAATATGTATATGTGTGCACATAAGATCTGCTCAAATTTTCACAAATTTTTACAATTATTCTACGAGCTGTGTGTGTTTTTTTTTTATTGCTTGTTTCTTATGTTTACTCTTACGGATAAGTTCCTGAAAAGAGAATTAAAAAATAATAATTTTGTTTAAATCACTCAGAATGTAAAATGATACAAGTTTACCTTGTAGCATGTAGTGGAAGAGGTTGGAACTACACATTCAGCTTATAAAAAAGTATATTTGTACAAAAATTTCATGAAATTTTTATACACATCTAATATACAGTGGCTCACAGCTTATTTCGTACAGTGTATATATTTTTATGTACATAGCTGTAACATCGAAACTAAAAAACTTATCAATAAGTTTTGAATGTAGATGTCTATGTATGTGTATAGTAAACCTAATAAGAAAACGGGGAACCCCAAAAATTGTTCTTTTTGTCATGCAAGAGAGAAAAACTATTGATCAGCTGATTTTCAGCTCACATCTTATTTCGTACACAAACTTCAATGTAAGTAAGTTTCATTCTGCCGCGCAGTTACAAAGTTTTTTTGAATTGTATGAGTTTTTGGACCTTTTTAACTATTATAACAATTTTTATTATTATTATTTTAAATAGTTAAAGTGCTGTAAATTAAACATTTAGCGTTATGGGTCGTCGTACAACGATGGAACAGCGTAAACTGGTAATTAACCATTTTAGGAAAGGTCAGAGTGTGCGAAAAATTGCTGAAATGACAAATTTAAGTGCCTCAACTGTCCAATACATCATTCAACGCTTCGTTCGCGAAAATCGGTTGGAGAACAAGGGCAGAGAAGCACCTAATAAGATTTTCAACGCTTCAGACGAGCGTTATATTGTACGAAAAATTAAGAAAAATCCAAAGTTATCCGCTCCGAAGTTGGCTGCAGAGGTTCAGCGTGAAATAGGAAAATCATCCAGTGCTGAAACTGTCCGACGTGTGCTGCGCAATCATGACTTGAACGGTCGAGTAGCCCGAAAGAAACCATTCATTTCGAAAATGAATATACAACGCCGACTTGACTTCGCCAAAGAGCATATTATTAATACTCCTGCGTTCTGGAATACCGTTATTTTCGCGGATGAGTCTAAGTTTAATATTTTTGGCTCGGACGGAATGTCATATGTTTGGCGTAAAGCGAATACCGAGCTAAACAAGGAGAACCTTAAGCCCACAGTGAAGCATGGTGGCGGTAGCGTGATGGTTTGGGCCTGTATGTCAGCAGCCGGAGTAGGTGAATTGGTTTTTATTGAGGAAACAATGGACAAAATGAAGTACCTCGAGATTCTGAAAAACAATTTACTTCAAAGTGCAGACAAACTGGGTTTGCGGGAAGAATTTCGGTACTACCAAGATAATGACCCAAAACATAAATCTGGGATTGTGCAATCTTGGCTTATTTGGAACTGCCCACACTTGATGTCTCCACCACCACAGTCACCTGACATGAATGTGATTGAAAATCTTTGGTCTATTTTGGACAATAAAATAAGAACACACAAGATTTCTAATAAGCAAGACCTAAAGAAGGTACTGATGGAAGAATGGAAAAAAATCACACCAGACATCACTCAAAAATTGGTGGATTCAATGCCAAATAGACTCCAGGCTGTCATTAACGCTAAGGGATGTCAACTAAATATTAAAATCAACTTACTTTGTTTTTAGTTTGAACTTAAAGAGACTGTACGAAATAAGCTGTGACATGAATTTTCCTATTTTTTTCTTATTTTATTTTTTTATAGTGTCAAACACTAAAATTTTGAAAAAGTAAATTTTGGAAAATAAAAAACAAACCTTCCTTTCTAAAATGGCATTTATATTTTGTTCAAATTTTTGCTATATTAGGAATTACGACTGCAGCAATTTTTAAACTGTCACTGTACGAAATAAGCTGGGAGCCACTGTATATTACATACATAGCCCGTTCTTATGGCAATTTTGTGCCACAATGAGGTTTTCCGATTTCATGTTGAACATGCCTACCGGTTTTCTGTTCTTAGTTGTGTTGTTTTTTCTTCTTCTTTCGTTTGTTTGCTCTGCTTTTACAGTGTCTGGTGATGACGATGGCGAACTATATGGTAAATGTGCAATATTCCAGGATCCACTCTCACTGCACATGCTCTGTGCAAATTTATAACTACACAGATATGTAGTTGTAGCCGTTGCACTAATTTCAAATGCATTCCACAAACATACACACTATTAAATTCAGCATATCTTTGAAAACCGAATAAATTTTGAAGGAACACAAACATACACTTGTAAAGGCTTCCTTTATGATTTTTGCTAAAATATTTGTATTCCATCTATAGTAGCAAATAACAGGTAACTTAGCTTCCTTTTGTTATTTGTAATAATCTTATTTGTAATGTGAATCTTATTTTCCAAAATGTCTTTACAATAACAAGAAGAGAGTAGAGCATGTAAATTGGATCGATAACGGTTCTACGTGCATATCCATATGTACTTTGCAAACATACATTTGGCACAATGGACAAACTCTATTGCCAATGCAAAGAGTAAATAAGAGTAGGTCTAAAGGAGCACTAGAATTAAAAGTTTGGGTATGCATACATGTGTGCACATAACATATGCATGAACTTAAAGAAGAAAAAGCCCACCGGTTGGAGTAAATACAAATATTTGGTCTTTGATATTCTATTCTAGTCCTAGTTTTTTATACTTATTTTTTACTGCATATATAGTATTATATGTATTATATTATATTTACATATAAATATGTACTTATACTGTGTATGTGAATTTTATATTCATATGCATATGTTTCCTTATATATTCATATGGAACTACATAAATACTTGGCCAGACATGGACATTAATTCGTTAGGGTTGGCGCAAAAGAGTTCTAACATGAGACTATGTAGAAAGTACTTTGAACTTTAACGTTGCATGTACTTTAGTATCAATAGCTGCAGATTTCCATATATGTATATTCCTGAGTAAAAGTTTTAATTAATCAATGAAATGCAGCATAGCTTTACCTTATATAAATTGCTATCCACCTACAAATAATTATCATTTCCTTGTAGGTATACAATCTGTGTGTGTCAGTATAAAAATAACAAGGTAAATTAACTTGGTTAAATTAACTTTTGGCACATCTTTTAATCAGACAACTGCCAAATAAATTATATAAGCATAAAGTTTATTTAAACTTATTTATACTTACTTACTTATGTGGCCATAACAACCGAATATCGATTTAGGCCGAAAATAACATGCTTCGCCAGCCATCTCTGTTCTTCGCTAGCCAGTTAGAAATTCCAAGCGCCGTCAGGTTCTCCAGTACTTGGTCTTTCCACCGGAGGTTTGGTCTTCCTCTTCTGCGTCGTCCTCCAGCGGGTTCCGAATATAACACCTTCTTAGCTGGAGCGTGTTCTTCCATTCGCTCGACATGACCTAGCCAGCGCAGCCGCTGGATTTTGATGCGCTTTACTATGTCAATATCGGCATATAGCTCGTACAGCTCATGGTTGTACCTTATTCGGTACTCGCCACCAACGCAAATAGGTCCAAAGATCCTGCGTAGGACCTTTCTCTCGAAAACTCCAAGCATTCGCTCATCCGAGATGGAAATTGTCCAGGCTTCAGCGCCATATGTTAGGACAGGCATGATGAGAGACTTGTAGAGTGTAGTTTTCGTTCTTCGAGAGAGGGCTCGACTTTTCAATTGCTTACTCAGCCCAAAGTAACACCTGTTAGCAAGAGTTATCCTACGCATGATCTCCAAGCTGACGTCATTACTGCTGTTAATGCTGGTTCCAAGATAGACAAAGTCCCTTACTACTTCAAAAGCGTAGTTGTCAACAGTGACGTGCTGTCCAAGACGCCGGGACTCTTTGTTTGTTGACACTAGATACTTCGTCTTGCCCTCGTTCACCGTGAGACCCATCCGACGCGACTCTCTTTCCAACTCTGAGAATGCTGCACTGAGTGCTCGCATGTTCATGCCGATTATGTCAATATCGTCGGCATACGCTAACAGCATGACACTTTTGTTGAAGATAGTGCCATTATGTCGTAGATCAGCAGCTCGTATTATTTTCTCCATAATAAGATTGAAGAAGTCGCACGATAACGAATCACCTTGTCTGAAACCCCGTTCGGTATTAAACGGTGCGGAGAGGTCCTTCCCAATTTTCACTGCACAACGAGAGTTATGCAGTGTCATTCTACAAAGTCGAATGAGCTTTGCAGGAATACCGAACTCAGACATTGTTGCGTAGAGGTAATCCCTTACCGGACTGTCGAAAGCGGCTTTATAATCAACAAATAGGTGGTGTGTGTCGATCTGTTTTTCTTGGGTCTTCTCCAGGATTTGGCGCAGTGTGAAAATCTGGTCGATGGTGGATTTACCAGGTCTGAAGCCACACTGATAAGGTCCAATCAGGTTGCTGAGCATAGGCTTCAACCTTTCACACAGTACGCTCGATAGAACCTTGTATGCGATGCTCAGGAGACTTATTCCACGGTAGTTGGCGCAAATTGTGGGGTCTCCTTTTTTATGTACAGGACAGAGAACACTGAGCCTCCAATCATCAGGCATGCTTTCATCCGACCATATTCTGCTTATGAGCTGGTGCATACGGGTGAGCAGCTCATCGCCTCCGGTCTTAAACAACTCGGCAGGCAGGCCATCAGCACCTGCAGCTTTGTTGTTCTTCAGCCTTAAGATGGCCGTTTCAACCTCGTCATAGTCGGGTGGTGGAACATCAACACCATCATCTGTAATTGGGGTTATCGGCCAATCTCCTCCATTGGCGGAATTGTTCGTAGCATCGCCATTCAGTAACGTGGAGAAGTGTTCCCTCCATAGGCTCAGTACACTCTGGACATCTGTAACCAGATTCCCATTTCCATCACGACAAGAAGAGGCTCCGGGATTTAAACCTCCACTTAGGTGCTTGATCTTTTCGAAGAATTTTCGAGTTTCATTCTTGTCGGTACACATCTCTATCTCCTCACACTCACGTCTTTCCAACTCCCTCTTCTTGCGCCTGAAAAGACGTCTCTCTGCACTCCTTTTCTCTCTATACCGCTCCTTAACAGCTCGCGTTGCGCCTGCACGCAGGGTTCTTCTGTAGGCGGCGTCTTTCTCTGCGGTAGCGTCGCGACACTCCTGATCATACCACTCATTCCTCAGAGGCCGGTAGTAACCGATTACCTCCTCGGCAGCAGTAGTCATGGAGTGGGATATATGTGTCCACCGTGCGCATGTATCATCAAGTTGGGGAGTGTTCTGCATAAGCAGATCCGATAGTCGAGTGGAAAATGCATCTGCTGTCTCTGGTGATCGCAGCTTACTGACGTCGAGCTTTCTCTGTGTGGGACTTCTCTTGTTATTTGCGACACATAAGCGTGTGCGCAACACAAGGTAGTGCAACAAGCTGCAACAAGGTAGTGATCCGAGTCGATGTTGGCACCACGGATCGATTTCACGTCCATCACACTGGAAGCATGCCTTCCGTCAATCACCACATGATCAATTTGGTTTCTTGTACGATGATCTGGAGACAGCCATGTCGCTTTGTGGATGTCGAGATGCTGGAATCTGGTACCACCAATTACCATGTTTCGTGCTGCGGCGAAGTCGATCAGCCTCATTCCGTTATCGGAGGTGTTCTGGTGGAGGCTGAATTTTCCGACAGTTGGACCAAAGGTACCTTCCTTGCCCACCCTGGCATTAAAGTCGCCAAGCACGATTTTGATATCGTGGCGGGGGCAGCGGTCATAAGCTTCTTCGAGGCGCTGAAAGAAGCTCTCCTTGGTCACATTGTCCTTCTCATCCGTCGGAGCGTGGGCACATATAAGGCTGATGTTGAAAAATTTTGCCTTGATGCGGATTGCGGCCAGCCGTTCGTTCACAGGCGTGAACTGTGAGACAAGATGTCGTAGTCTCTTGCTGACCAAAAATCCACATCCTAATTCGTGCCTTTCAGCATGGCAACTGTAGTAGATGTCACAGGACGCTCTTTTGGAGCAGCCCTGTCCTGTCCATCGCATTTCCTGGAGAGCGGTGATGTCAGCTCTGTATTTTTCGAGGACATCAACCAGCTGGATAGAGGCACCCTCCCTATAAAGGGACCGGACATTCCAGGTGCATATCCGTAAATCATTGTCCTTTTTTCGTTTGCGGGGGTCATCAACAAAAGCGGTAGTCCTTATCCGAGGCATTTTAGTTTTTTTCATTGGGGGGGTTTTTTATGTGGCGGGTCCCAAACCCAACGCACAACCTCTAACCGAGGAGATTTTCGCCACTCACTTCAGCCGCCTCCCAGCGGGTGCCAGGAAGACGTTGCCCGGTGGTCGCCACATGGAGGGCCCCCATTAATAATAATGAAAGCGCCATCACATAGTAAGCAGAGCAAGCTATATGACTACCCCTCATTAACAAATAAAGGTATCATCACATAGCGCTCAGATCAAACTACATGACAGCCAGTGAGTTGACTTGCGATGAGTTCAACAAGGATTGCGCTAGCCCCACCCAGTTGAGGCAGTTAGACACGTTACCTTGCGAAAACACCACCACACCACCAAACTTATTTATACCTATACTAAATATACGATTATATACGTATGGTACATATGTGTAAAGTTTTTCAGCACATATATTTTTAATAACACATAATAGGAGTCGTGTATGAGATATCTTTTACTTCTTTTATTCCAGTTGAATTGCATTTTATGACATTATAATGTCACGGGAACACCACAGAAGACATAAATAGCTTCTATGGCTGGATCAATGGCGCAATTCAAATTGTTCATAGTTTATTATTTTATACTGCTTATTTATGAAATAAACTCTTTAAAGGTTGCGTCGCATATTTTGTTATTCTTTATATCAATAATATACAAGGCAAAGAAGGTGCCACACAAGCGAATGACTGGACTGAGAGTAACCTACTTGTATCTTTTCTTTTTGCTTTCTCGGAAACGTTTGAATGAAAGAACCATTAATCATTTACCAATAAGTAAGTACCAATAAAAAGGTCAATTTTCCCTTTCTTCCTAAAAAATTTTTCATTATCCATTTTGTAAGAATGCCTTGTTTCTAAAACTTTGAGGTTTTTAAATTCCATGCCGGCTTTGTTAACATATCAGAAACATATCCACTCATGCGCTACCGAAAAAGCTTAATGACCAAGCTCTGATAATAAAAGGCATACTAAAAAGTTTCCTTTCAAATCCAGTTCTTTGCGTTTGTTGGATTTTCTTTTTAAAGTCATCCATAACTCAAAACTGTTTCCTTTACTTCCATCTATAAAATGAAGCATTTGGCCGGCTAAAATCAGACGCACGAAATTGCAAATATTCTCCGCATGTGTGAAATCGACACTACTGTACGGAAGTGAAACATGGCTGATCTTGAACTCCATCACGCAGAGACTTCAAGCTTTCGCCAACAAGTGTTTGAGGATCATTTGTAGAATTTTCTCGCCTAACACTATTTCCAACGAGGCACTATGGCGTCTGACGAGCGAAGAGCCCATACTTATCCAGATTAAGCGTAAGAAGTGACGCTGGATTGGCCACACGCTAATAAAGCAGCCAGATAGCATCACGCGAATGTCGCTTGGGTGGAACCCGCAAGGGAGCAGAAGCCGCGGACGGCCAAGAAACACCTGGAGAAGGTTAACCTTATGAGAACTAGCTACTGACAGCATTACATGGGAGGGCGCTAGAACAACTGCCCAAAACCGTGTGCGATGGAGAAGCCTTGTGGATGCCCTATGCTCCAACTAGAAGTTTAAAGGAGGAAAAAAATAAATAAATAAATAAATAAAATGAAACATATCATAACGAAAATGTTTTAGTTGATCATAATTTATGGTATTTATTTACTAATCTAACGATTACAAACAACTTTGTTCAAACTTGGCCAGTTTTCTCTGCTCTTCGCTCGCTGACGTCAGTTAGAAATTGGTCCATTCACCAAGATTTGGGTCTTCCTCTTCATCTGCGTCCTCTAGCGAGTTGTGAATATAACTCCTCCAGCAGCTGAATTTTTTATCGGCAAACAGCTCAT
Source organism: Megamerina dolium (assembly GCA_963854835.1). Taxonomy (NCBI): domain Eukaryota; kingdom Metazoa; phylum Arthropoda; class Insecta; order Diptera; family Megamerinidae; genus Megamerina; species Megamerina dolium. Next base: position 55,040,412 of record OY978528.1, on the reverse strand, counting down.
ACTGCTCATGGTTGTACCATATTCAGTATTCGCCACAGAACACAAACAGGTCCAAAAATTTGTCATATACAGAGACATGCCAGGCGATAGAATTAAGGAATGTGCTTTTAGTTCGTCCAGAGAGGGCTTCATTCCTCAGTGGTTAAATTAGTGCAAAGTAGCAGCTTAGAGTGATTAATCGTATGATCTCCAGGCTGTTGTCAGTATTGGTGTTAAAATATTTATTTTCGGTTTAATTTTCATTTGTTTATTAAATTCTTGAATTTGCACATACTTAGAGACGAAACTTAAATTTTTTTCCAATACTGTTGTCCGTGTTAAATTTCTAAAATGCCCAGAAGGGAACTACAAATATTAGATGAGTACGAATGGCAGAACTTTTGTGATATCACTTCTTTCTCAAGCTTTGCCGCAAAGCTGTGTCAGCTGTTTTTAATAGCAATTTTTAACTGTCAAGAAAAATGTCGTCCCAAAGCACAGAACTCTAGCACACTATTTCACTGTACTTCGGAGATCAATGACTTCTGAGGAGCAAATGGGGAGTGCCTTATATATGATATACATATATGTAACACTTGGAAATCAATGCTGTAGCTATCATAAAACTATGATTGACTGTTTTTCGGACAGTCTAAAAAATTAAATGATGCCGAGATGTTCTCAAGCTAAGCTTTGAAATAAGGGGTGGACTTTGTTATGGGAGCGACTCAATTTAATCTATAAATGGATAGATAGATATTTAATATGAAAATTCAAATTATCCAAAAATACAAAAACCGTTAAAGTAATTTAAGAGAACACAAACTCATTTGCAGCACTATTAGATGCACATCGTTAAACAGATTAATTGGTACGGCACAAGCGCACAAGTATGTGTGGACATCCGAATACTAGACATATTTAACATATTTGTTGCTTTTACATTTGTTTTATACCCTGTGACATACGTAAATATCCAGCATGCTTGTCTAAACCATAAAATAAAAAATAAAAACAAAAATGATTATCCCTAGACAAGAACAAACATATATCTACCTATATAATTATCGATTGTGTTTAAGTATGAATATGCGATGAGTGTACGTGTGTGTGTGTGTGTGTGTAGAAGTGAGGGCATTGATGCGTGAGTGTGTCATTAAAGGTGAGAGCGATGTTTATCATCAAGTTGTTCATGTACCTTATGTCACCTCATAAATGATATAAATAAGCATATAGGGTCATTTTCACAGTACCAAGTTAACTCACATATGACAGTAAAAAAAAAAATTAATAAATATGTGGCACTTAAAGGGCTCCTTGGCCGAGCTTCTCTTCCATTATTGTTATTATTGTTGTGCGAGTTAAGTTTTTTTGCACAATATTAGAACCGGTTCCGAACGACAGATATCTTGCGACATCACTTTTTCTGAGCTTTGTCACAGAGATCTTTTTTTAAAAGCTTTTCCATGGCAAATTGTTATTGTCGGAAGAATTGTCAATTGCTTACCGACAGGTGTGTACCGTTCAAGAACAATATTTTCAAATTTATTATGCTTCAGCCGTGGATTGAACCCACGACCTACAGATCAAAAGGCCAACACACTAACCACTGAGCTACGGCACCCATATATAACAGTATACAAAGTTAAAAATTTGTTGTTTGGTGTTGCTATGCTCTTAAATACATACATAAACATAGATCACTAATCTACGAATATATGCGAACATATATATGTTAAATTTATATTTTCTTCTATTATGAATAATATTTATTTTTTGGTTGATTTAATTGCTGTTGAACACATTATTTGCAGGAAATACTAATTTGTTTTTGTTGTTACACATTATGTTTATTGTTAGCACCAAACCAAACAAAAAAACAAAAAAAAAAGGTGGTGAAGGCATTGTGGTCATAAAAGAAAAGGGTTTGATACTTACACTACTTTATACAATTTTGTGGTACATTTACCAACCAATATTCACATTACATTTTTTAGTGTGGTGTTAGCGGCTACTTGTGTGGTATTTATCGAGAATACAACTGTATAATATTTAACATCAGTGCTGTTGTTTGGATGATTTATATTGATGGTATTTATTTGATGCGCTAATAGAGTTTAGTATTTTGCTTTTGATATTTTTTTGATTATAAATTGTATGAGTATACAAAAATACAATATATTGATTTATTTTACAATTTTCTGTTTCGTTGGCTTCTTTTTATATGCAATAGAATGGAATTTTTGTTAAGGTAAATTTATTTAATATGATTGTTTAATGTAGTAAAAATCCTGAATTTTCAATATATAAACATAAAATAATGCTAACCTAATTAACGCATGCGATCCGACACAAATATGTTATAACAAACAAAATGACAATTCATAATTTTATACAAAGCTCAATAAAGCAAATAGTTCCAACTGAAGCATTTTTTAAGGTTTATCTGCAACTATTTTGATAAATCAATTGAGTTTACATTAGTGCAAATCACAAACCGTTTTATTTCCGGAATATTCTTGCAACGGTTATGCATGTTTAATTTTTGGACCGTATTAGAAGGGATCTACATTATATTAGCCGCTTCCGAAGAGACAGGCCCATTGTGACATCTCGTTTTCAGAGCTTTGTTACAGACCTCTTTTAGAAGATTTCTCATGGCAATTATTACGGCAGGAAAAATTGCCAAATGCTTGCCTACAAGTAGGTAATGATCGAAAAAAAATCTTTTCGATAATGAAGTTGAGCTTCAGTCGGGGATGAAACTTACGACGAGTATTAGCTCTTTTAAAAATCAAGTAATTGGATACTCATCTGATGCAGCGGAAAATTTTCTTAAAAGGCTCTTCGACAAAGTTAGCAAAAGAAGAATAGTTCGGCCACTCATAGCTGTAACCTATAGTTGGATTTATATAGAAAGATATATCCTCCTATTAATGTTACTAAAATGTATGCAAGCATATATGTACGTACCATCATCTATCAAATGTTGCATTGAAACTCATAAATTATCACGTCACAGTGGGTTGAGTAGTTGCATTCCAAAAATTATATCTAAAAGTGAAAACTGTTACTAGACACAATAACAGCAATAACAAAAGAACACACTTCCGTACAATCACATCATTAATATTACTAATGATTGTAATAATAATGATAAAGATGATGATTTTGATGATGATGATAACGATGACGATGATTCTGTGTAACCAATATTAAATAGAAAAATCTCCTTACAGTCGGCTGGGGCCGACCAAACTATACCCTGCATATGTAGATTTATATATAAAAAGTTTACTCGAATATCCAACTTTTCTTTTATTTCCACTTTTCGAGAAACAATTTTTGCATATACTACTAATTTACACCCGAAATATGGTTGACTTTGACGAAGTAAAAGGATTTTAAGATAATTCCGAGGCTTAGTATGGGAGCTATATAAAAAGTGGGCGTGGCTTATCACTTTCTAGTAAATCCAATTAATTTTTCAATGTTAATCCACACCTTAAATTTGGTGTCCTACGCTGAATAGTTTGCAAGTTATAACCGGTAACATTTTTTTTAATTTCCGCAACTTTGTATGGGAGACCCAAAAAGGAGTGGGCGTGGCACATTGATTTTCTGCCATATTATTTCTGACTGCCGTGTTAATCTAAGTGTCAATTATGGTTATTCTAGACAGAAGATTGCCGAAGTTACAGCTGTTTCAATTTAAAATTTGTATGGGGGCTACGATAAACACTGGGCGTGGTGCGCCCATTTTCTGTGAGCCTAGTTGCTCGTACAATACTAATTCACACCTTAAATCTCGTTATTCTACGCTGAATAGTTTGCAAGCTATGGAGCTTAAAATTTTAGTTTAATTCACTCGACTTTGTATGGGAGACCCATGAAGGAGTGGGCGTGGAACACTGATTTTCTGCCACATTTTTGCCGACTACGATATTAATTTAAGTGTCAATTGTGGTTATTCTAGACAGAAGATTGCCGAAGTTACAGCTTTTTCAATTTAAAATTTGTATGGGGGCTACGATAAACACTGGGCGTGGTGCGCCCATTTTCTGTGAGCCTAGTTGCTCGTACAATACTAATCCACACCTTAAATTTCGTTATTCTACGCTGAATAGTTTGCAAGTTATAACCGGTAACATTTTTTTTAATTTCCGCAACTTTGTATAGGAGACCCAAAAATTAGTGGGCGTGGCACATTGATTTTCTGCCATATTATTTCTGACTGCCGTGTTAATCTAAGTGTCAATTATGGTTATTCTAGACAGAAGATTGTAGAAGTTACAGCAGTTTCAATTTAAAAGAAGTACAGACACTTTGTATGGGAGCTACGCTAGAAAGTAGGCGTGGCTCATCCACTTTTGGTGAGGTTATATAGTAGTATAATATAACTCTATGTGCAAAATATTGTTGTCCCAAGTGGTATATTGTGTGAGTTATAGCAAGTTAAAAATTTTGAAAATTTCGAGGTTAGTCGCTTTGAATGCTTGGTGTGGGCGTGGTTATTGACCGATCATGCCGAATATCAATCCCCTCCGTACCCTTGGATCATAGATTACTTATGCCAAATTTCATCGAAATAGCTCAATATTTACTCAAGTTATCGTGCGAACCAGCCAGGTGACAGACAGACGGACGGACGGACGGACGGACGGACGGACGGACATCGTTAAATCGAAAATTTAATCGACGCTGATCACGAATATATATCCATGTCTATATCTCCGGAGATTCCTTCAAGTGGACACAAACATCTGACCGAAATGAATATACCATGCATATTGCATTATGCAGGGTATAAAAATTGTATTGTATATACGTACATGTGTGTATACCACCTTGATCAAAAAGTTCCCGGAATAACCATCGTGTGGCGCTGCCATCGTTCCAATTTGAGTTCTGTTTCACAATTCTGGTCCCTTTCCGTCGTACTCATAAACCCACGTCTCATATCCAGTAATGATTCTTTTGTACTTTTGACTACGTAACTATGATGCTATGATTTAGAGGGAATATGAACAACAAATGAACCAACTTAACAAAAAAAAAAAAAAAAAAAAACAGAACTCAAATTGGTAAGATGGGAGCGGCTCACGGTGGTTATTCCGGGAACTTTTTGATCAAGGTGGTATAACACAGCAGATATGTCTACAAAATATATTAGGCTTTTCTCAATATGATTTTTATTTGTAAATTCTATTTACGTGGTGAGTTTTGTATAATATATTTTAAATCTTTATAAAATGAAAGGTCGCTTCATTGAATTGAAACCAAAAAAAAAAAAAAAATATTGAAACTTTGTACTTTAAAATGTTTCAAGAATATTTCAATAAAGGGTATTAATTTTAATAATAACTTTAATTAATAATAATCAAACTTCAGAGCTATGATGGAAAGTAAATTTTCGTAGAGTTTAGGTTGGTTCCCAAATTGTTTTGATAATGCGGAGATGCCCTCAACGTGATCCTTCTATATATTTCCGTATTTGCTTTGTATGGAAGCAACTCTATAACGAAAAGCAATAGTAATCTCCCAAATATGAAATTCTTGCAATACGGAATGATCTATAACTTCTATAATTCACTAGCACTATGACGCATGCCGCAAATATTATTTCAGAAAATCATCAAACAAAAGTTAATGAATCTGCTTCTATTCCAATATAAAACACATAACAGAATTAATTTAAAAACTGCATTAAACATCAAATAGAATGCAAATATTCAACAAATCTGAGCGTATGTAAATCTATTGAAAGCATCAAATGCTTCTACACATAGTTAAGGGAGGACAATATTACAGTGAGTTGACTTCAAAACGAATCTTTTTTTATATATCCCTTTCATCCCTCTCATATGAGTATCGTTCCATCAATAATCCTACATATTGCTGCTGCATTTGCAGCATCATTGTTAATGCACTAAAAATGCAACCCCCAATCAAAGTACGTATTATTAAGCGTCAGCATCAGTCTGGTATCAAGGGCAGCAGTGTTAAATATCAGCTATATTATATAACGTAAGCGCATGTATAAAAAATAAATATTTCATTGTAATCATCAACAATCAACATTATCATCATCATCATCAACATCATCATCATCATCAAAATAATACAAATACATGTATATAAACGTAAATATGGTATAAACAGTAAATGTATAATATTACAATAGATTTTGTCATCGAAATTTTCCAGAGACTTTCATTTAAAAAGAAATAAAAAAATAATACAATACACACTCATGCACATCCATGCAATATGTTGTAACATCTGCAACATCATATCGAAGTTTACTGTGTTGTTTGTCACACGCAAGGGTAGTCCCTGTGTATGTGTGTGTTATTGTCAAATCAAGCCAAAACAAATGATGTTCATGCTTACTTTCTTATTCACGAATAGCATATACGATAGTTGCGTTTGTATCACAACACACTAACAAGGTTATATGGTGGTGGCTTGTCGCTACTCCCAACTACCGCAGCTACTGTGTTGCATATGTTACTGCTGGTTGATTTAGTGTACTCGTATAATGTTTGTGCGTAACAACAGTACTATTGTAAAGAGCTTGTGGCTAGGTACAGTAGTGTTTGTGAACGAACAAGGTGTTTGTATATATTTGAAAGTGTTCGTATGTGTGTATGTTTTCCTTATCTACTCGATTATTATTTAACTTTTAACATTCGACGCATATTTCGAATATGGGGTGCTATTTACCAAGCACATTCTATAATGTTATGTTGAAACGCGTTTACCATGTTTTTCCCATCAGAAGTGTGCTGTAATGGATACCCCTTTTTTCTCTCCTGCAGTTCTAGCTTTGTATGTACTGCATTTGTACATACATAATTACAAGATAATTGAATGTAACATGTAACAACAACTAGAAATTAGTACAAAATATGGTTTGAAATCATTTGGGCGGCTATCGATTTAAACGTGTGTCCTACATGCATTGAAATAAACACATTTATGGCAGTTATACATAAATAGGATCCTATTTACATGCATTTAAAATATCACTATTAAAATAAAGCCAAAGACTGTGCTGTGAGACGGAACAGCCCGTTGATTAGGACAGTTGATTTTTTTTTTTTACAATTTTAACACATTTTATTCAAATAGACAAGAGTATATTCTATTTGTACAATAACTTTAATAAGGAGCCGGCTTTACTTGCTATCTTTGTGCCAATAAAACAACGAAGATAATTATTTGCCCAAGCAGAGTTGATTTATCATTTTATTTTATATATTATATAAATTTAAAATATAATAAATTCTGTTTATTTCGTTAATTTAACGTTACAAAAATAGTGAAATAACTTTGTTGCAAATATTTTCCTTTTTTCTTAGATAAAATATACAATTTTTGTCAGTTAAATAAAAAGATATTAGTAGATAACATATCTGTAATTGGTAGCACTAAACTTAAGCAAAACACTATCTAACTAATACATAGCGCCTATTAGTTTATGAGCTATGTCACGGCTTTCGATTTTAAGCATGGGCGGAATCGGCTAAAAATCATCCGCTCCTGTCGTACTTTGCGCCACAAAATATGAAACTATGAAACTGAAACATAGTTAATAAGAATATTTTTAATAACAAATGAATTAAAATCGGATGAAACTCACAACTGGTTCCCATATTAAAGCACATTGTTGAATGTATATTTTCACACTTTGCCCCAGAAGAAATAACGTGGTCGAACTAATACTGGGTGTGTAAAATTATTTTTACCGCACAATTATCATACTAAGAAATGCGCGAAATCTCATTAAAACCACGAAAATATTTTGTTCAATGTATTTTTTCACATGTGAAACTGTGATCATAGGATTATTTTTATCAGATTACGTTTGAAAATTAGCATTATCAGAATAAAACCAAGCGTGACACCCATATTTATAGTATTTTTCATCGAATATATATCTGTCTGTCTGTCATTGTTCGATACCCTAAACCTCATTATCACCGCAGCTAAAGTTTTTCAAATGTATCGAAATAGTCAGCCATTAAAAAAAAAATCAATGTACATATCCCAATAGACGAACCTGAACCCTATTTCCTTAAGTAATTCTTCAAACTACTTCAATTGCCATCATATTTCATTAGTAATGAATTTTCATTTACGTCTTATATTTATTGAATATAAGTATAACCTTCTGCTTGTTGTACAAAACATCGCAACCAGGTGTTCTCCAAGGTGGCACGTTCTCTTTTGTATAATTTGTTTTCTTCATTATTATTATCATCGTCGTCATAGCAATTGTCCTAACCTTTTCATCTGAATAACACGTCCAAATAGAACAACCTCTGTATACTGTACCATTATTTACACATAGTGTATGCTTCCTGTTTTATGAATAGATTCCCTGTAGCAAAAGGTAATAGATAGGATATGATTTGGTAGTAGCTTAATTGAATGCATTATCAATGAATTCAACGATGAATTTTAACACAGTAATGTCTTAGTAAATTCATGACTGAACGACTCATATACCTAGGGATACGAGTCGATCAGTTATGTGGATTACCTACTCTATACCTCTATACCTATATATATCCTTTTAAAAAACACAATTTCCTCGTTTCTTGCTCCGCGACCCATTACCAACTCGCTTACGTTTTTCAGTAGTGAATTCCATTGCTAGTGGCTTAGCTAACTTGTGATGATTGTTGATTCACGCAATATTAGTCCTCATCTTAAGGAGATTTTTTATTTATTACAAATTTTATTTAGGTACATATTTATCTGTACTTTAAATTAAATATAAAATTCAAAAGAAATAGCTGTATGATATGGAGATAAGACAAAAAGGGCACATAAGGATTTTACACTAACATCTACAAGATAATATCATGGTGCACGTGCTATCAAACTATTATGTTTGGTGATTAGTACTATCTTTCAAAAAACCCGGACCAGAGATTCCAGTAGTAAAATTATTAGTAAGAGTGTGATTCATCTTCGAAGAAGGTAAATCAGTTCACATGATGCTACCAACGATTTGTAAAATTTGTATAAAATCATACACGAAGAATTAAAAAAACTTGTCGATATCATGTCCAAATTGTCGCCACATCCACGGTATGTTAACCACATTTGCCCAAATGCAGCTATTACTATTTTACTTATTATTTTGAAGTGGGCTCATTGAACTACTCTCGTAAAATAATTATTCAAAATCCAAGAGATTATCTCATATTTAACACAATTTGTTTACACTACGTATATATTTTTTATTTCGGAAAATTCGTTATAATTTTAAAAATGACCACCATTTTTTCTTTATTACTTCGTGACCGAAATGACATCAAGATAAGATGAAATAATTTTTATCGCTTACTGAAGTGAATTACATTACATATGTTACATATATGCAAGTAAATATGGACACATAAATGCTCCAAATTGGAATTCTTTTGACTAGAAATATCATTTGAAAATATTTCCTTTACTTAATTTACTATTCAATAAGTATACATTTATGTATAAACTTTTAAAATGCATATATAGGAGGCACATTCTTTCTCTTTCATACAATCAATTAGTTTGAGATGCACCAACTGACAATAGGCTATACTTATAGTTCATTTACAAATGCCTCGCATTAATACAAAATATACTTATATGCATACATACATGTGTACTTAAATTAGATTGAGCAATGAGTCTATGTAATCTGTGCTATTCTATTTGTTATGCATGTACTCGTATGACAATGTTAATCATGCAACAATAATTCCTATTAAGTTAAGCAATAAAAGTGTCAAAAACATCATTGATATAGCCATAAGTAGTATTAATAAGAGACTATTTAAGAAACTTTGTTTGACATACAACAATTATTATGACAAGTGTTTTTGGGGCGGTACAGATAATAAAATACCCTCATACTCGTACATTGACACATATGTAGAAATGGTACAATATTTTCAACGTATTCATAGCAAGAATTTTTGTATGTAAACCTAATATTTCTGCAATATATCTAAGAGGAAATGTAATACTTACATACTTTTAATGTTCATTCATTTTTATTTTACATTCGCTGTATCTTCGAACACCTCATTCATGATCTTGGAATTTACGTGTGAATGGTATCATATTTAGTCTTTCCTTTACATAAATAAAGTGCGGACAATACCAAACAAATACTTGGAATTACTCCCTTTGCTAGGCGCTATTACAAAATAGTATATATTGAGTATTCGAAAAAGTTCGGTTACAAATGACAAAAATTTAACACTTTTTTATTAAACCAAATATGTGCCGTTTTTATCGATAACCTTTTGCCATTTTTGGGGTAAAGCCATTACTCCAACTTCAGGGTTTTCTGAGAGAGAAACTGATCCAAGTGCGTTTTGCAGGCCTCTACGGAATTTAAATTTACACCATTAAGGGAGTTCTACAGAGATAGAAAAAAAATGATCATCTGAAGGTGCAAGGTCCGTGCTATATGGTGGAGAAATCAAAACTTCCCAGCCAAGGTCTCTCTATTTTTGCCGTGTCATCAAATATGTGTGTGGTCTGACGTTGTCATAATGGAACAAAACACCATTTCTGTTTATCAATTCTGGCCGTTTTAATAGAATTGCTTGCTTTAATATCGTTAATTGTTAACAGTAGAGATCAGAATCAATCGTTTGACCAGGTTTTAGAAGCTCATAATGAACAATTCCGCTTCAATTCCACCAGGCACATAGGATTGATACTACCTTTCTTGGTGTCCACCCTGGCTTTGCCACCGTTTGCGAAGCTTTACCTCACTTCGTCCATGATCTTTTTCGCACATTATTGTCATACGTGATTCACTTTTCGTTCCGTTTTAGCAATGAATCGCAAATGGAAATTCAGTCCATTAAATTTTTCACTGTTAATTCATGTGGTACCCGAAGATTGAGGTTCTTTGTATATCCAGCTTTTTTCAAATGGTCGATAACTGTTTGGTGATGAATGCCTAGATCCGTAGCAACGTCCACGCTTCTTATGTCCCGGTCTTGCTAAATTTTTCCACGATTTCATCGATTTTTTCAGTTGATTGACCAGAGCGAGGTGCATCTTTAAATTCAAAATTATCAGATCGATAACGTCAAACCACTTCGCTTCATTTCGCTGAATTTTCATTCATTTTTAAACGTAGAAAAGTTTTCACAGAATAATGCGATTTTAATAATTTCTAACAAAATGAAGTGTCACTTTTCAAACAAGCTATAGTATAGCCAGATGCAATTAATATTACCAAAGATGTTACATTTTAGAGCCATCTATCGACAATTTCTTACTGAACTTTTTCAAACATTATTATTATTTATAAAAAAATATTATTATATTATTATTATTTAAATTATATATCTCCTCATTTTACCCATTACGATAGAAGGTACGCAGTAGCCATTTGATTTCATTATTGAGTTACATTATTACGTACATTAAGAAGTTTTATTAAACCAAAGGAGTTAATTGAATACATTGTACTATTTGTATGAACTTTGACAAGACAGTTCTACAACCAGCATATTACATGTGATAGATTCAGTTAACATCAGTCAAATTCAATTGAAAAAAAATAAATAAATATCGAATAAGTGATTATTAAACAACAATTACAGTGATATTGTTATGTACCATTTTTTGTATGAAACATTTATTTGGACAAAAGAAGAAAAAGTTTGTTGGATCGCCTTAATGTACATACACGTATTGATTTCTAATTGAATTATTCACACCACCATAAAAAACCAAAGATTTGATAATATAAAGTTGATGAAAATTATTGAATATATGTGTGTACAATCAGAACATTAATATAATAAATGTTTATGGGTATGTATGTATGTATAAAAATCTACTGATGTCATTGAATGGGCATACTCGTATTAATATAAACATATATTTACATAAAAGATCATAATGACGAATATTGTGAATTTAATTCTTTTGTTTGATTTGACAAACACTTCTTATAGATTTTATTCAATTCTGCGCAGGATCTTTCAACCAATTTAGGTACATTACTTAGTGGGATTTACATATTTCATATTTTGAAAAAGTTGCAATTTGTCTACCATGAAAAATGCAATTTCATTTAACAATATTTTTATACATATATTTTATAAAGCAAATAATACACAATAATTAAAAAAAATTATTGTAGCTCAAATCATCGTCATATTACTCATTGGAAATTAATTTATTTTGTTTTCCATGCCTGATTATTAAAAATTACTTAGTAAAGTTACAAACCATCTCTTTTGAGAATATAAAACGGCGCCTTTAAATATGCAATATATATTTTAAATAAACGTTACTTTGATAATTATTACCAAACTTTATTAGATAATTATTACAATGTAACCAATCAGCGACAAGACGCTAACGCTGTTTAACGTGTGACGTTTTTACGTCACTTCGATCAATTGGAATCAGCATTCACATGTAACTCATTTGTACGTACCATGTGTATGTCTGAATCCTACGATGAAGATTCAATTGATATTGAAATTGTATGTGATACTTATAAATTACATTAATAAATGTAATAATATTAATATGCGAAATTCGTTATATATAATATCTGAATACATTTTTTTCTAAAAATTAATATTATATATAAAAAATTTATTAAAAATTTGTAGGTAATCAGAATTTATTAAATTATTGTGAAAGAAAATTTTATATTTTAAACAAAAATTAATTAGAAATATTATTGTATTCCATGCTGTATTTTTATGCTCTTATCAATTTAATTTAACTATTGAAACCCAGTAGTGAACTTAAATAAAAGAGCATCTCCAATTTACTTACTGCAAACAATCAACCAACGTTTTCGGTCAAACTCTTTATCATTCATGTATTATCTTCTAATTGTTGTCATTTTACCATTTTCCATTTTACTACCTAAAAAATATATGTGCGAATGCGCAGACAATACTCTGTTTTTCATTGATAAACACACAGCATTGGCACCATAGCAAGCATGCGATTGAATTTTTTTAATTTTTGAAGATACATTTTTTGCAGTACTCAATGCAGATTGAACAGGAAATAGCGGGAGAACAGCTGATTTGATTTTTTTCTTATATTACTTCAGCCGAAAACGTCAAACATTGTTTACAGTTCATTTTTTATGCTGACAAATGTATAATATTCACATTACGACAATTGACATTAATGTCAAATACGTACATATTGGATGGGTCTTACGGTGAACGAGGGCAAGACGAAGTATCTAGTGTCAACAAACACAGAGTCCCGGCGTCTTGGACAGCACGTCACTGTTGACAACTACGCTTTTGAAGTAGTAAGGGACTTTGTCTATCTTGGAACCAGCATTAGCAGCAGTAATGATGTCAGCTTGGAGATCATGCGTAGGATAACTCTTGCTAAGAGGTGTTACTTTGGGCTGAGTAAGCAATTGAGAAGTCGAGCCCTCTCTCGAAGAACGAAAACTACACTCTACAAGTCTCTCATCATGCCTGTCCTAACATATGGCGCTGAAGCCTGGACAATTTCCACCTCGGATGAGCGAATGCTTGGAGTTTTCGAGAGAAAAGTCCTACGCAAGATCTTTGGATCTATTTGCGTTGGTGGCGAGTACCGAATAAGGTACAACCATGACCTGTACGAGCTGTATATTGACATAGTAAATCGCATCAAAATCCAGCGGCTGCGCTGGCTAGGTCATGTCGAGCGAATGGAAGAACACGCTCCAGCTAAGAAGGTGTTATATTCGGAACGCGCTGGAGGACGACGCAGAAGAGGAAGACCTATCCTCCGGTGGAAGGAGCAAGCACTAGATAACCTGACGGCGCTTGGAATTTCTAACTGGCGCCAGCTAGCAAAGAACAGAGATGGCTGGCGAAGCATGTTATTTTCGGCCTAAATCGATATTCGGTTGTTATGGCCACATAAGTAAGTAAGTAAGTACGTACATATTTATGTATATGTATATCTGCTGACTTTTCACAGTAGCTGCTAGCTGTGTTTGACGTTATCGTGCCTAGAGCTACTACCTGTTCAACCTGTTACCTTGACAGTTTAATTGCAGTAGACATCGTTAATAAATGCTGATGTCAGTTGAAAATACACTTTCGCGAGACAGTTATGTGAGTTATGCATTTGGCAGGGGATCCCTTCTAAGAAGCAGAGATATTGGATCAGTATGTTCAGAAAGAATGTTAAGGAGAACAAATTAAAATGGGCCAGTCATATGTACATTCATCACTTTATTAGCGATTCCTAACCAATTATGCGGTTACTTGTCGGTTGTGAGGTGCTTTCTTTTTCATTTTGAGAGCAGACACTATATGGTGTTGTGGGATGCAAATTTTTACTGCCGGAAGAATTGCCAATTGCTTGCCGACGGGTACCGCTCCAAGGAAAAATCTGCCGATATTAAAGTTGTGCTTTAGCCGGGAATTGAACCCACTACTTACAGATCAGAAGGCAAATGCACTAACCACTGAGCTACGGTACCAACAGTCGTAGAAGATAGGTCAGACAAATATTTGAGTAATAAAAATTAATTATGGTCCGTCATATATTTACACCTATAGGAGAACTCTGGGAGCGGTGGATGCGAAATTTTAAAGAACGTCAATTTTGTAGAGTAGACGCACTAAGGGACTATGATAGGGAACCAGTAAATTCAGAGACAATGTGGAGGTAAAGATTTAACCGTTTTAAAGACTATTCCTGGGCAATTATGGCGATACTTATCGATCTTGAAGTGATTTTATGTTCTACCTACCTAAATTGTAAAGATTAATTGCGCTCTGTTATATGTTTCACCCCTCTGGGGGCACTGTGGAAGCGGTGGGTGTGAAATTTTAAAGAACGATAAGTTTTTTGGAGAATCTAACCAACTCACCGTGTAGGAAGTCAGTATATTCACCAGAAGAAATTAATAGCTTCTCCGCACTAGAAGCTATTTCTGAAAAATTATGGGGTTACTTCGATGTGCTTTATGTTTATTTTGCAGAGGAGTCACCATAATGGGTGAAGGTAGTAAGTAGGCTCAGAAAAATGCTGGGGTGGAAAAAATAGTGGCGCTCGTTCATATACTATTTTACCCTTCTAGGGTCAGGGTGGGAACAAACTCTATGAAAACGTTAATTAGGGGAGTCACGGGGTATGTATTGTATGTTCAGATAAAATGTTTCTGAGAAATAATGAACAGAGATCAGGGGCGCTTCCGGTTATGGTAAAAAAAATTTTGAACTTTCAAAAATTTTTGAGGTTAGGAACTAAGTCAAACTGACCCCGGTCTCGGAATCGACAATTCCTGCTATGACCCTACTTAATCATCGAGTTAAATTGTATGTACCAAATAAAATACTCATTCACGGAAAGCCCGTTACACATTTTACATTATTTAATGTAGTGACATTTAGTTGATATTTTCATAATTAATGCTAAATGACGTTATTTAATTTAAAAAATAGAATGTTTCAGAATAGCAAACAATCAATTTGCATTTGATTTCTAATGAAATCATGATATCTTTCTACAATATATATGCACATACTATCTCTATAGCCAACATAAAGTTCACATAACTAATGGAAGCTCTATAAATAATTAATAGTCAATACAATAATTTTATGCATTATAATGTGTAAAATGTTATTTGAATAAGAGAATACAAATATGACTGGTAAGTATTTCGCAATTTAATATTGAAATTTCATCAGATGTTTTCTTTTTTTTTTTTTCTCTTCCTTTAGTCACAAAGATTATACTTTAGATAATACATATTTACAACAAACTGCATGTAAGCTCATATATGATATATAGTATGAAATTAAGGAAGAACAAAGGCAAATAAATGAAATATAATATATATTGTATAAATATATACATATATATATATATATAGGGAAAAAGCTTATGAATATCGATTCGACTTATGAATATAACCATCATCATCATCTTAACATGTGAAAACAATGTATATTTCCACAACTCCACCCTCCATTGCTTTTTATTTTGTTTTAGTTCAACACCTCAATTCAAAACACCTTCTTTTTCTACAAGTATGATAAGTATGCATTTTTGTACACTCATACATATATTTAGTGTCATTTATGAAACACACTTGAGACTTGCATAAAAGCAATTGCTGCTACAGCAGAGAGATAAAAAATGCAAAATTTATGTTTTTTTTTTTTTTTGATTCGGTATGAAAAAGTGTTACGCACGGAGAGTTGCCAAACAGATGATGAATGCCATCTTTTTTTAGATGATTTTGTGAACTAAATTATGATTTGAGCGAATAAAAAAAAAATTACTCATATTCGAAATAACATTTTAAAGACATTTTCTTGTTATAAAATTCATAATGTTTATTGCTATAATATCGAAACATTAAAATTTCTAAGTATTGAGAACAAATATATGTATTTTGAAATATCTTCCAGCAGTTACTTGAAATACTTACATATTTTTAATAGAAAATTTTTTATAAATCTTTATTTGAAATATAAATAAGAAATAAATAGTTTGCTTATACCTTATTTGTTAATAAAATAGTTATTTGTGTCCAAACCTTTCGCGCGATTCTAATTTACATACATCCTTAAGGATCTTTTAGCAAAGGAACACACCTATTAAGAATTTCCACTAAATAAAACTTTACTGAAGTTGATGTGTTGTCAGTCGGACTGAAAATAATGAATACATTTTTTCATTACATTTACTGTAATTCAATTCTAATAATTTTGATCAGTATTCGGATGTTCCATTTCAATTGCCTAATTATTTGATACCTCACGATGAAGACTACTTTTAATAAAAGTTATGCCAAAAATGTATCCTCTACTCATATTGTTTAAAATATCAAACAAATAGTATGTTGAATGCTTTGCTGATTTCATTTATTTATAATTATAAATTTTTATTTTTTCTTGTTCTGGCAACCTTCATCGTGAGAACAATGTCTGTTGTCTGTTTTACGAGAAAGAGAGTGAGCACTGCATGTGATTCTATATATTAAATCTAGTTTTTTATGATGCTTATTTAAATATTTATCAAATTCACGAACTCTACATTTTTTAGTTTTGTTGTTTTGCAATAAAGAAGCGTGTTGTTTTACATTTTTCATATTTTTATTTTTTCTATTATTGTTTCTATTATCCAGAAAAAAGAATGTGCATATTAGTAACTCAATGTATTTTAAAGTAATACATTGAATATTTTAATGAAGAATTTATAAATTGTATGATTATCTGATATTGCTGTTATTTAATGAATGTAATCTTACAGAATATTCACACGAATTCCATGATCGAAAAATGTAAAAACTTGTAAAATTAATCTAATTGTGATTGCTAATATCTTAAGGAATTTATTTCTAGATATTCTAATTACTTTCGAAACAAAATAATTATATATACATTATTATTTGTACATTCTAAAAATGTAAAAACTTGTAAAATCAATATAATTGTGATTGTTAATGTCTAAAGGAATTTATTTCTATATATTCTAATTACTTTTCGAAACAAAAGAATGATATATACATTCTTATTTGTTATAGACATACGTAGCTATACATTCCCATATAAACACATCGATACATATATAGCTCGGCACGGATTTTAGGTTTGAGTTTAACTGAATAATCATTTCGACATTATTGTTAGTCGTATATTATATTTTAATACATTTTTAAAATAGAAAACCACCGATATTTTGAAATACAAATATATATAGTCCGCAGGTTCGGACAGCACAAAAACCACCTTAAAGGTCTGAAAATAAATTTTGACTCATATTTTTTCCTGTTTTTTTTTTCGTTATTTATTATGTATTCTTTTTAATTGAGGAAAAGGTATATTCAATAATTTTATAATTTTTATAAATATTTGAATTGAGACTTTATTTAGTATGATTCGGATTGCATGATTTCAGTCAAATTTGCCCAGCTTTCTTTTGTAATTCTTTGTCATTTTAAACATAACTTCATAATACCCTCTCTCATATAAGCACTGGACCATATTGACAAAAAGTCGACTAAGCGTTTTTAATATCTCTCCTTGCTGCCAAGATTGATTTCTAATGATGAAAAAAAATGGTAGTCGCTAGGTGTCAGTTTCAAACTATAAGGTGGATGCATCAAAACTTTCCCAACCAAGCTCCCGGAGCAGCTCATAGTAGATGATTCTTTTCCAATTCCAACCAAATGCACGATAAAATATTCCTAGCCGTTAGTCTTGATTGGGCAGGATCCCTTTTACACAATATTATTGTATGCGAACCATTTCACATCCCCCGTCACCATTCATTTAAAGAATCTATAAATATCATTCAGTTTGTTTAAAGCTTCGCCGATGGAAATTCTATCCATAACGTCAATTCTGCGTCAATTCTTGAGCGATGTTGCGACTGCTATCATTCCTGTCTACGTCAATCATTTTTATGATTTTAACGACGTTTTCGCTAATGCGACATTCAACATACCGGAATTGGTGAAACCAAAATTGCATGTACAATAATTAGCAGTGGCAATATTGGGACCATTCACAATATCAGCCTCTTGGAATTCTTTATTAAAATGAAACTGTAGAATTTACTGAAATTTGTCTTTGTTAAAGTTCATCTTCTACACTCTATAGCTCATAACTAAATCGACTAATCAAACAAATGTAAAATATAATATACTTTAGTACGAGGACAGATGTGAAGTTGTTTGACTTTGTAGTGCTGTAGAGAAATGTTTTTTATGCATTTTATAAAATCTTCATAGGCCAAAGAAAGAAGTTTTGTGAATATACTAATCAAAGTTAGGAGATACAACTCTGATTTATTGAGTCCACTTACCGATTTCAACCTCGTAGGTTAATAACGTCTGAGGAGTAAATGTAGTGCTCATCGATAGATTTTTAACAATATACAATATTTAGATATCAGCCATCAAATAATATTTGATCAAAAGATCATGCAGACCTGTGGCGAACGTGCCAAACGTAAATGCAACCCTGCACTTGGAGTCGAGCAGCTGACAGCTGATGACATATGGATGGTTGGCATTATTTCGGGAATGACGAACGAGGATTGTTCGTGCAAAAAGATTGAGCCTTCGTTTGAAGTAATAAGTTGTAGTATATATATATATATATATATATATATATATATATATATATATATATATATATATATATATATATATATATATATATATATATATATATATATATATATATATATATATATATATATATATATATATAATAAAGATCATTCATAAAGATCATATATATATAATAAAGATCATTCTAAATATCAAAGTATAACTGCCGGTTGTTACAAGACCGTTTTTCAAGGGGTCCAAAAACAATCTTCATGAATGCCATTGAATTATTATCGTATTATCGAATTATCGAATTATCGTATATCAAAATCATATTTCATTGATTTTCACATTTACCATGGATAAAGAGAAAAATGTGTCCGTTTAATAATATATTTGTGAAAATCACAAATAAACTTTTTCATAATTGATTTGAATTTTTTCAGAGATTATCAATGTGTTTCCAAGTACTTAGAAAAAAAGTCGCCCGGAATAAGGAAAAAAATATGAAAAACGTACTATCCCATCCTGTACATCTTTCATCTACAATAAACTATTTTATTGTGAATAATAAACAGATCAAAATCACAAATGAACTTGAACTACCTTCAACTTGTTCACACAATACCCATATATCTAGTATACTACCTATATTTAATACTACCTACAATATGTATATAGTATAATCATACAAAATTAATATGTAGATTATGGGAAATTTATATGCGATCAATATCAAGACATTCTTATAATTCTTCACAAAAAAAAGGGAATAAATATACGCAAAAAAAAAAAATAATAAAACAAACAAACAAAATTTTAATACAATAATATCAATCATAACAATGAGTAGAATTTGTATTGAAAGAAAAAAAAAACAAGTAGAGAATATATCAGAACTGTATTGTAAAAAGCAAGTTCTAGGTGCAAAAGTAATTGTTCGTAAAGCGGATATTATACAATATGCATACTTAGATGAGTATGTGTACAGGTAAATACACATACATCTGCATATGTCACTTAGACTTTCTACACACTTATGTAATACATAGCTATTTATATATATATCTGTGATCTATGCTATATAATATTTACGTCATACACATAGATAATCTACAGAAATACAATATTTAAATAATTTTTTTTTTGCTTTTTATTAGCCATCATTGAAGTTAATAAAATCCACTAATCGCCTATCATTCAATATGTTCATATATCGAGTTAACCATCTAGCTATTTGCTAATTTTAACAATTATTTGTTCACTCATATATACTCACGAGACGAGTATACTATAAATACCTTCCTATTGTACTAGTATGATGGACTAATGCTATTGTATTTGCTGCTGACGTTGTAATTTGTTTACGACTTGTGACTTGTGATCAAATATGTTTATACAATTTACTTAGCAGTAGAAGTATATATATTAATATACTTAGTATGTTGTGTTAAAATCTAGCATTATTTGCTTCGTTAAATTAATTAGTTAATATATATTCATATTGCTTAATTTGTTTGCTATACGCATATAAATGTACATACTTATATCTCTATTATATTGATATAAATTATTGTATTTCATACATATATACATACATATATGCATATATATATATATATATATATATATATATATATATATATATATATATATATATATATACATAACATATTATTGATATTTTATTTTGTCTTATACTCTATTTATATCATACTAGTATTAAATTTTATTCAAATAGATTTAGATGGAACTTTCAAATTATATCAGAAAAATTGATAATTTTTTTTCTATGTTCTTCTACCCAATGCACATACAGTGTGCAGCTAAGCAATTTTAGAAAAATATGTTTATCAAGATTTCATGATGGAGTAAAAGAAAGCATAAATCGTTTTTTAGCAGAAGACCTTACTTATAATTATTTAAAACATTGGAAAGAACTCAGTTTAATATCTTTGATCTAAGTAACCCAAATGATACTCTTTTAACAATCTTTCAATGTTCTTCCCATAGTATTTGAACTGAGTAACAACCTTACAAAAATTAAGTGTCGTTAAATGTAGATTCCCGCATCTCTTGAATTTCATATTGAATTTATAAAAAAAGATTTCTTATAAATTTCTGATATATAATGCAAATATGCAGCATGTAAATCACATGACTTGAAAACAAATCTAAGACTTCTTTTTAATATTTATAATAATAATAAATTTCAACCACGTGGTAGTGTAATGTTAAACTCAATCTGCAAATTAATATGCACGATATGAATGAAACCAGGTATTGACTTGCGGTCAGCGAGCTGCATAATATTTTATAGAAAATAATATGCTATTGACTATATATTCTATATATTTATAAGGAGATAATAATATGTTATTGTCGAATTATAGACTTTGGTATAGTAATTTTAAATATACCGGTCTTCTTTTTTTTTGCCGGTGACAACTTTTTAGCATATAGTCTTTTTCTGAACATTAATTTTATTCCTGTATTTAGTTTTTATTAAAGCTAATTCAGAAAATTTTCTTTCTTCTGCCGCTGAAACATGTGGCAGTGATAATAAGTTAAGCATAAAATCAGAAAGTTTTTTGTACCATACCGTACCATTTTAATTTTACTTATTTGTTATGAGTGACAAGAACATTTTAAGGAGAATATAACGCTCGTACAAGCTGTTGCAAGACCTATCTGGTTTTTTAATAGAACATTTAGGAAAGAAATTATTTATAGCTTTGTAAATGGACGTTGCGTCTACATTCTCAGGCTGCAGCATTACGATATAACGATCTCGTGCTCAGCAGCCCACTCTTGACGGAATTTTTGTTGGGCTTCTCCCAAGATTGTGTATCTGACCGATTTAACATTCATTTTTTTTCATACGCCTCACAAATCTAAGAAAAAAACAAGTTAATTACTCGCATCTATATTTCAAATGATGATGTATTTAAAATATTGAAGTGATGACGACGCTTAACGATTGGCTGCAAGTATACAGCGTTTCAGTTGCCGCTAAGAAATCAGTTCGAGTAAACATAATTGCACCGGACGACAGCGACGGATATCAGCTTCTCATTATCCATTTCTATTTATTTTAAATTTAATTAATTCCTGAATATACAACTGTAAAGCCTCAGTTACCCAAGACGTAACTTAGTTTGAAATAAACTTAGAAATCAAATCCATATAGGTCTTCGATATGTTCAACGTTTATGTTCTATGTTTTGTATTATCGATTATACTGTTTCGGGTATGGTAAGTCGCGTCAGCCGACATGTCAAACTAGATTACGTCTCGAGTAACTGACGCTTAAGTATATTTCAAGTTTAATTTCAAGTATAAAACCGAAATAAATTTAATTGAAAGTCAGATTAATCAACATTCAATCAACACTGTGCCGTTGCCGCTGGACGGTAAAAATGTAAATCGACGGAAAATAGTCGGTGGTAAAGCGGCTGCTGCCGCTATTATGTGCTTTTTCATATGACTTCGTGAGTTTAATTTTGATAGCAATTAGCCGTCGATTGCTGCAATTCGATGTGCAAAATTTAGGGAGGGAGCTGACAAACTATTGAAAGCCTGCCAGATTACCCTTTGGCGACTCTTTGGTCGCCAATAAAATTTCCGTTCTGATTTGTTGTTTTTCTTAATTTTGTCATTGTTTGTTTGCTACCTGTGGTTTGAACGCGTTATCTGTGATGTTGTATACTTTGTGTATAATTCCTGTTGCCGTGTTTATTTTTGGTTTCATCGGGTGATTTAAATTGCAATTTATTATTCTACCCGATGATGCATATTAATTTTATGTTTTTTCGGTTCTGTTCGATTCTGTGTCAAAATATGGTATTATTTTACCTTGTTCTACTTCTACAGTGAACTGTATTCCTTTGAGTTGCTTATTTAATGTTTTAAGTATTATGTCCAAATCCTGCCTTTTTACTCTACAAAAGATTGGATAAATATCAAAAATGACATATATTTTGTATCTATTCGCTATATTTTTTCGAGGACCGCTTTATGTATTGAACATATTTCTATGAAATTTCTTTATTTTTAAGATTTCTGACGTTTGTCTTATTGTTGTTGTTGAATTTATAGTACTCTTTTGGCATGCTTCGACCTGGATCGCTTTTTAATAAATTTTATGTAAAATAATTCAAAATGTGCGCCAATATTATCTTACGTCGTTTGTCATCACAAATCAAATTCATAATGGTTTATTTTGACAATTTATCATTTGTGTGCATAATGTTCAGTTTAATACGTTTTTATCATCATTACTAATGTCAAAACGTAATCTAATCCATCAAAATAGCAAAAATTAAGAAGATATCAAAAGAAAAACCAGATATTCGAGGGAGGTCCCAGAATTACCTAACAAAGAAAATACAACAAATTTGGGAAATTTTTTCTTTATTTCAACAGCGATGTTCTATAGATTCGATACCCTGTGTATAGTATGAACTGTCTAGCTAATTAAAATAGCCATCTATCGGCTTTATTACTGTGAAACATCACCAAACACTCTATAGAAACATCTTCACGACGTTGTTTTTGTTCTATTGTGATTGTTGTACAAGCGGCATTCTGTATTAAATCAAATTCTCTCACAGTTTATGTAGTACAAAAATGAAAGTTGATAAAACCTGATAAAGGCCAAGTAGCTGAAATTTTGAATGGCGCTTATGGTCCCAAAACTGTCACACTTAAATCTACGCAGTTTTAGTTTCAGTTCCAGTATTTTCCATCCTGGTACTTTTCATATTGTACTTTGCACAGACGGGCGATTTAGTCATCAAACCACGAAGCTAAAGATCGAACACAAAAAAGTTTTAAACCACCTGCATAAAACTGGTCGACAATTGATATTTAACACATGAATTGACACAAAAAAACATCATGGATTGAATTTCCATCTGCAAAGCCTTGGCTAAACGGGATAAAATCAGTCCATTTCTTCTTAAACGGATGGTCACTGTGAAATGAGAAATCGGTGACATACGGCGATACAATTTTTTTAACCATTTTAGAACCTCTAAAACGGTTTTTTATCATAGCTCAGTTATTATTTGTCAGATTTTTAAAAGTAATAACTTGTTAAAAATTTCTCAGGGAAGGCTTCAATTGCCCACATAGCGCTTTGAAATATATCCAGTTTCCCAGATTTTACTCCCTAATAAAAAATGCAGCATATCTATCATAAAATTAAAGCCTTTTTTTTGAGGTGTGAAGATATCTCTAAAATTAAAGGAGTCATACAAAAATCAAGTACTCATTAAAGTCTAATATCAACCCGTTTATGTAAAAATTTTGAAAGCAAGCCTGGAACATTGGCTCAGCCACTTATTGCATGTGAGAAATACCCGGTCAAGTTGAGTTGTCCTCTACAACTATATACACGTTGGCGTGTATTCATAGTCAAAATTAACTTTATTATTGACGTTTTGTCAAATTTTTGTATAGTAAATTTGTCAAAAAAGTCAATTCTATTTTTAAGTTGGAACTTATGTCCCTATTACGACTGGCAAATCAACTAGCTTAAGTTGCCTGAGTAGCAATTGTGACTTTAAACTCGTATAATCAATGGCAACTGAAAAAATCAGCAGCATTAATTTGAATGCGCGAAGGCAACTGAAAAGACAACGGCGGCTAATTAACAGTTGCCTCTCAAACAAAGTTGCCATTCGTAAAAGGGACATTAATTTTGACTATGAATTCGCGCCATTAAATTTAACTTTACCAATTATATTAAGTATTAGCAAATATTAAGTCAATTATAATAGGTGTTATGCCCAAAGCTATAAATGATGAGTTTACGAGACGACTTCTATTTTAAAGAAACTGTCCCGATCTGGTTCCTTGTGAAAAAAAAATTACACAAGCTATTCATGGAAGTCATCATGTTTTCGAATACATCCAATGGATTCGGCAAATGTTAAATGACATACAAAGTGCCACTCGTCCGGCAATAGAAAATGCTTTCAATTTTTATCCCGAAAAAATTGTATTGTCTATGATAACGGATTCAAAATAGGCTCTATGAGGACAAGGTTATGGCATTATTAGAGCTGCGTGAGATGGTCCACCTGCAAAACTTCGCGAATATGCCGAAATATAGCGTACTGGATTTTGATTGTGATGCTTACACAACGATGATAAGTTGGGACAAATTTAAAATTATCGATTAATATAAGATTAATTAATACAGCAATATGATTTTTTAGGGGCTCGTTCAATTTCAAAATCAAATATAGAGATATTATAGCCCTTCCTTCTCAACAAGCTCAGGGAATTAATAAATGAGCTATAATAAAAACACATTTTTTACGTTTCCAAAAAGGGTTAAGAAAAACAAATTTTTTTTTAGTCCCACCCTACTATACACTAAATTAGAATCTCTACTATCAACAATATTAGTAATTGAAGCTAGCGGTTGACCAGAGCAGGAGATGTGTTGTATTCCATAAAGACAAAGTCATGCCACGCATCTCTCTAGCGACTTGCTGGAAACTCTAGGAGCTTCGTTTTGAAGTTGTAATGTTTCAAATGATTGCCATATTTTTGTATTGTGAAAATCGTTTATCCGATTTTTTTGTCTGTAGGGATCAAGTATTTTATTAGAGAGGTTAAATTTAAAATAACAGCAAATTATAAAACAAAACGGTTACTATTCGACCAAAATCGGATAATCCGAACCGCGTTAAATACAGTCTTGAAATAAACGGTAAAATAATCGATTTCTCTTTCTTATAATATTATATATATTTTTGATAAAGCAAAAATAAACAACTTTTTACGGAAAGTAATTAAACCGTTGGCTTGATTTTCTCTTAACGTCACTGAATATTCGCTATCAATCTTTGACAAATTTAAAAATTTACGACAATTACTTCTGATTGTGCTTACAGATAAGGATCATAATTTACAAGCTACTGTTTACAAAATTATCAAATTTTTCCTAGCTCTGCCATTATATAAATACCTAAACAAACATAATTAAACCCGCTCAAGGCAAACACTGTCACATTTATTCATTTAGATTGTAGATATAGAACTATTATTATGTTGATATTTTTATTATTGATTGAATATTTCTGATTTAAACAATAAGTAGGTATTTTAAAATGATTTATTATATGTATTATTAGTACTAAATGCTCTCTACTCAATATATATTATAAGAACAAAACATATGATACTTAAATTCTACAAACAGAATGTCATTAAACTTTATAAAATGCATTAATACATTGTTATTGTATTACTTATATACTCTTGAATGGGTATAATATTTAATTTGAGTAAAATTATTCTTTTCATGGACTATATACGGGCGTACTTTTCGATCATCCATACTCGCATCTACTTAATCTATAAAAGAATTACTGGTTTCTTAAATGACTAAGAGATTATTTTTATTATGGAATTATTTGTCTAAAAATCTTATGACTTCAATTCTGTGCTAATGCATAAGTATTGAAATATTTATATATTTTTACTCGTGCAATCAGGTTAAGCTGTGATTTTTCTATTTGTTTTGTTGTTGATTTTTATTAAATGCAAATTTAAAACCGACAAAAATTTAATTTCGCTTTCGCTTTTAAAAAGATTAATTACAATTTAATAATTATTTCGGATTTAAAGCAAGCTGCTTAATATTCTAATGAAAAATTTTTTGTTTTTTCTTTGTCTTAAGTATTTTCCTAATAATGCTGTGGAATGCTTCTACATAAAATCTAATTAGTTTAATGAATCGTTATATAGACTTTATGTGCAAAAAATGCAAAATATGCAGTTCATAATACACAATTTATGGTGTGGGCTTTTTCAAAATACAATTAATCATTTACTCCATGCAAATGTTACTAATCAACAATCAAATAAATCAACACACAAAAAATTAAACACTAATAATAATAATAATAATAAAGCCTCATCGTCAATTTAGCATACGTCTATATGCATGTAAATCACTGTTAAAAGTAATAAATACAAGATTTCTTGGCAAATATACTCGTACATGTACATGGTAGTACATCAGCCTAATACGAGTATTAGATTGTTCCCTAGTTGTAGGAATAATTGTGAATGACTAAATTTTGAAACGTTAAATATAGCCTTAAAACCAATATTAATTATCAATTAACAATTGTATTATTACCAATTTATAATAATTGATAGCATGTAAAGCCGCATTTTGAACAAAATAATAGAACGTCGTACTAAGATCACTTATCACACATTTACAATTCCTGTAAAAAGTACTTGATACTAATTTGAATGAAAAATAACCAAATGATGAAGTATCTTGTAGAACGAACTGATCGATTTTGTGCAACTATGGACCAACTTCGGTAAATGTGCTTCGGTAGAAGTGCTGAAATTGTTTCATTCCAATTTTCGTTGCTTTTGACCTCATACAAAACCACTATAATTTTGATCTGCTGTGTAACTGTTGATGAATTTATTAAAAAAACTTCAAAGGTAAATATTTTGAGAATTATTAAGGACTTCAATTCAACGAGCAATCAAAATGCAAGTTAGTCTACAACTAGGTCAACAACTAAGAAACAATTAGGTAGCTACGACATTGAATTAATGAGTCCACTTGTCAAACCAGACCATGAAAGACAGTGTATTTTCTTTTTTCCAAAAAGAAAATACACTGCTCATTGAGAGATTTTCAACGATGTATAATTTTGAAATTCGGCCATGATATGTCAAAATTATGATAAAAATTACGATTTGAATGTCTTTGCAGGTCCAAAAAATGTAATTTAAGTGGTACCGAGATGCCCTCAATTTGCTATTTGTTGTCAAAATTCAAAATCAAAATTCTGTTTAATCATCCACGAGAAATAAATATTTTCATTCACCAAAATTTAAATCATTCGATTAAATAGAATTTTGGATAAAACTTAATGAAATTTCACTTTCACTAGCAACATCAATTC
Organism: Megamerina dolium; assembly: GCA_963854835.1. Taxonomy (NCBI): domain Eukaryota; kingdom Metazoa; phylum Arthropoda; class Insecta; order Diptera; family Megamerinidae; genus Megamerina; species Megamerina dolium. The sequence goes on along the minus strand of OY978528.1, from coordinate 55,012,392 downwards.
TCTTCCTGTGAAAATATGCTAATTTGTCTTCGGGCACACACATATTTCTACAAAAAGTTTGTATTTTTTTAATTTTCTTGCAATTGTCAATCACATTTTAAACATCTGTCACTTTTCTCAATATTTGCAATAAATTTATGTAAAAAAAATTGTTGATAGAAACAATTCTTCAATCTAAAACATTAGCAATTACGGCTGTGCGATTAGTCAATTAATCGAACTTGTCAGTAGCTCTTCTGATTTATTAAAGAACCAAAAGAGCATGGAAAAATAAAAAATAAATAAAAAAAATAAATATGTGGCACTTAAAGCCCCAAAGGGCTCATTGGCCGAGCTTTTTCTTCCATTACTGTTGTGCGTCTTAAATTTTGGACCTACTTATTTTAGCCGGTTCCGAACGGCAGAACACTTGAGACATCACTTTTTCTGAGCTTTGTCACAGAGTTCTTTTTAGAAGCTTTTTCATGGCAAGTTGTTACTGTCGAAAGAATTGCCAATTGCTTGCCGACAGGTGGGTACCGTTCGAAAGAAAAATCTTTTCGATATTAAATTTGTTATGCATCAGCCGGGTATTGAATCACGACCTACAGATCAGAAGGCGAACACACTAACCACTGAGCTACGCATGGAAAAATAGTTAACTGAATTTAAGCGACACTAGCTAAGGTCCATTCTAATAGTACACATAGCATGTAGTAACATTTTGACAGCGTTCAATTAAATGCGAGTATCAACACATTCAAGGCAGTCATAATAATAATGAAAACACAGTAGCACATATTTTATTTTCTTGTTAATTTGTATTAACATTTATCACATAATTATTTATTTTTATTCAGGCAGAAGCATTATACATAAATAAATTGCTAATCTTAAACATTAGAACTATAATATAATTATATGAATTGTATATGAAAAAAAATACATGCATATACTTTAATAAAAATTATACTTAAACATATGTATGTGAGAATAGATTTTACACAACAAGAGTATTTATTTACAAGAAAGTAGAGTAGAAACAAAAAAAATATGAAGTAAATGAAATTAAAATAAAAACAAACATAATATTAATTTATGTGTTTTTATGCGCTTCAACTTTGTATGATTGTATTCATCATACATCTTCCAGAGCAAATGCGAGCAATTGCAATTGCAAGCAAACTTAATTGAATCCAATGTAATGATGGCATCGTATTGCTAATGCCACTGCCATTTGTACTTGAATAGCTATCTTCTGGTAAACGTGCCAATGCTATTATTTGTTCCTCATCCAATTTTGGCCGATAACTCCAATCAATTGTATTCGTTTTACAAATTTGAGCATAGACACGCGCTGCTATTTTTGGCGTACGTTTACGTTGCGGATGTGTAAAATCAACATGATATAAACCAAATTTCTCACTAAAAAATGTATACAAAATTGATATATTACACAACATGAAGGTAGAATAAAAATATAATCTTCAATAGACTTACGTGTAGCCAGCTTTCCATTCATAACTATCCATGAGACTCCAATAAATATAACCTTCTACATTGGCACCATCTTCAATGGCATCAAGTACAGCAGTTAAATAGGAATTCATATAATCAACACGTGGATAATCTTCTAGGCCACCTTTATCGCTGACACCGTTCTCTGTGACAATTATACGCGGATTATTATATTCCTTCCGGATCCACATTAATAAATTGTACATGCCCTTTGGTACAACCTGTAATTGCATAGATTTTCAAAAGAACAAATTACGTTTATTAAATTTTCATGAACACTTCAAATCAACTATAATTTATTGAATATCCTAACAGCTTAATTTTCGAAACATCAATGTTGAACTTTTCACAAACATAGAAAAAAATTGGATAAAATTCCCCAAAGTGATTTTCACCTTTTATTACCTATAAAGTAACCCCAATAACGTACTAAACTTTCTTATTAGCAACCCTAAGTTTCACTCTTGGGAACATGTCTTGGATTGAATTATTTTTTTTAGACTCTTCCCTAGCAGCTTTTCTACGTAATTTCTTCTTCTTCTATTTATTATTACACCCTCATTTAAAGATGTTTTCTTTTGGGGATGATGTAAGATGCTCATAAATTCAAGCATCAAGTGATTTACTCGTGGTATCGCAAAAAAAAAAACAAAATTAAATAAGTAAAAAAAAAATACAAAACCTGTAGTACCTACTGCTGCAGAATTGTGACGTTATAAGCATGTTTTGATTGTACTTTGAGCAAATCATTCCAATATTGATAGTAACACACATACATACAGTCTGTGACACAACAATAGTAACTCATTTAGTATGCAATCGTGTATAACTTGATTAAAGCTTGTATAAAGATATAGACTATCTAAATATTTAAACAAAGAAATGTGTATTTGTTGATCATTTGATGAAATTCATCGTGATATAGATAGATAATTTAAATAATTTTTTATTAAGGTTTACAAGGAAACATTTTATAAATCATTTTATTTTATTTATTTTATTTATGAAGTAAACGTTTAAGTGCATGTGAATTAAGGTAGTCAGAATAGAAAAATAACTCGAAAAATACACTTTTGTTTTTTTTTCAGCCAACTTAAAAAAATGATGAAAACGCTTTGAAATGGACAGTCAATTGCAGACATTTATAATTTTTGAAAAACTACTTCAAATTTTCTTGTTAAAATAAAAATTTTGGAACAAAGTGACAAATTTAAGACCTTCTGTCAAAGACTAAAAATATTTTTATTTAGCTAACAAAACGAAATGGAGATTTCAAAAGATCTATTTCTCTCCTTTCCAGAACTATTCCACAATTATTGATTGTTAAATAAAACAAATGAACAAATAACATGTATTTAACGGAAAATCGAACTTTTGAAGGTGTTAGATATGTTCTAGATCCGGTTTTGCCTATGTAGTATTCGATCAGAACTACAACTTCCACCAGATCATTTGAATAATATCGAGTCCTTTTTTCGTATTCTTCGAGAATCGGTTGGAAAAATGACAGAATTATTGATCCTTAAATAATGCAAATGAACGAATAACAAACGAACGAAAATTTGGAGGTGTTAGATATATTCTATATCCAGTTTTTTGTAGTACTCGACGAGACGTTCAACCTCCACTGTCATTTGAATAAAATCAAATCGTTTCCTCATATTCGTAAATATAATTCCTAACATATGTCTGTATGAAAATTTTTTTTCTTTACCAAATATGAAATTTTCTGGTTCAAAACTTCGGGAAAGGCATCAGATAAGATATAAAATTCTTCCCCAATAATATCTTTCTGATTCTCAAGATTATCAGTGTGGAGTGAATGGATATGGATTATGATGAATAAACACGCCAAAAGTCCTTCGGATTGGATTACAATATCGGAAAATAATACTTTCAGTTTCCATTTGTGTCTGTGAGCCTACATAATCCTAATTTTATGAAATATTGATCATTCTCTCGATTATCAATATTCGATCATTCACTGTCACATGGAGAATATTTTCAATAATGTGATAACCTTAGTAACCTGCGCTTGACAGTCAAAGCGAAATATTAAGTTTGATTGAAAATTTGATAACTGGCAATTGAAATTTGACATACATATATGAAAAATGCATTTATTCAATACTAATATAGTCACCACTTTGCCGTTGTTTGACGCATCCATATTTTATTTTTACGTATTAAACATAATTGTAAAATTTGAACTAAGTCCTTTTAATCTTATATTCACGAAATGATTTTTAAAATCAATCTTCCAAGACATAGTCCTTACGGTTCCCTCTCCAACTGAGCATAAATTAATTTTCTTCCATTAAATTGCTACTGTTATGTCCCCTACTGTATTTGTAATTAATCTCGTGAGGTGTATCGAAGCAAGGGTGATAATTACATATTGTAATACACTAGTAATAAGCAGATTTCTTGAAAATAATATAGTAATTTTCATACATTTTGTAGCTTGCAGCATGATTTATATCACCACGAATGTCGAATGATCGATTAATTAAAACCAAATCTATTTACAACACAATTAGTGATCCAAAATAACTACATTTTCACACGTGTCTGTATTTTTTTTTTTTTTTGTTTGTTCATTCATTCAACAGCTGATCAATTCGATTGTGTCATTTTTTTTCAATTATTTAAAATTCAACATTAGTTTTACATAACAACCATTGTACTATAAATAGTAATTACAGTAGAATCGTGATTTTGATTACATCTACTAAATTGAATTTTAATTACTCTCTTATATGCATAATGTCATAACATACAACTGAGCTAACTATATTTAATATTATCTATTAAGTCATCTATCGAGTATAATAGATGACGTATGAAATCAACTTACCTTAAGCCATACAGAACCGGAACCAGTCCAATTAGGATCTTGTGTCTCGACGACACCCATATCATGATTGTAGGAAGGTATTGGAAATTTCGCTGTATTATTATGATCGTTTTTCGTTACCAAATTTGTTGTGTATGTATTGATGCCAAAGAAATCGGATGTACCACGTATCCGATGTACTTCTTCGACGCTAAATTCTGGTAGGCGTGATCTTGTGAAACCTTGTTCCTTACTCAAATTACGTATACGTTCGATCATTACTTGTGGATAATTGCCGCGTTTCGAAAAGATCGGATGACCAAACCAACCAACCTATGTAAGAAGAGTAAGAAAAATTTGTTATTTAATCAAATTTTGACGAGTCTAATAAAATGTTACTGATTGCATGCTCTATTGGATTGAGTCGTGATTATTTTTATTTAAATTTTTTTTTTAACCTATCAAAGATTACTCCAGAAAACATTTTTTACTGAGAAATTAAAATTTGTTTTTGAGTTTTATATTTTTACTGTAAAATTTTGAATTCAATTTCGATACCTCATCGAAAATATTAGAAAATTTCAAAATTACATCGCAACAATTTCAATACCAATAAGAATTTCACTTACATAAAATTGCATTGCACGTTCAGACGCTTCACGATCCTCATCTGAGTCAGTTTTTGGCTCCGGCCAAGAAACATCCAATGTTATGCCAATTTCACCCTTTTGCAATCGCTTATAATGATCACGATACATATGCACCACTTCGGCATGTGCTTTCAACAAATTATGTGCACACAGATAGCTTGGTATGCCAGGATAATTATACGATGGGGCCATATAATCAACACCATAACCATGTTCACACACATGCCATGGCTCATTAATGGTTGTCCAAATTTTCACACGATCACCAAACATTTCGAACAACAAACGTGCATAGTCTTTGTAAACGGGTATAATTTCGGGATTTGTCCAACCGCCCAGCTCTTGAAGACGTTGTGGTAATTCCCAATGATAAATGGTTACCATTGGTGTGATGTTATAGTGCAGTAGCTCATTGATTAAATTGCTATAGTACTTAATTCCAGCGGTGCTCACTTCATTCATATAACCACCGGGCATAATGCGAGGCCAAGCGATTGAGAAACGATAGATTTTCACATTAAGTTCACGTAACATTTGAACATCACGCCGCCACTGAAAAGATACACACAAAGGTAGTGGAATTAAATCACTGGCATTAGTATATTAGAGCATGGTCATTGATATACTTAGTCAATCAAATATTCAGGTCAATAATTTAAATTATGCATAGCAAACAATTCTATTAGAAATAATTAAAAAATCAGCTACACACTTATTTGCATCACGCAACGTGGGGGTAACTTTGAAAATGTAATGAAGTACAATGAATGCAAAGTCAAAAATATGAATGGCGAATTTTGAATACAATATCAACAAATTATGTATGTATTTGTCTACGCCCTCCTAACAAACAATTTGCCTACAAACTACCAACTAGTAGTTTGACACCTTGCTACATACAAATTGAAATACTATAATATTGAATTGTTAACAGTATTACACGTACTCATATTGCAAACAATTCACATAAATGGAACAAGTGATAAATAGCAATGTGTACAATTAAATTCGCAAAACCGCCTCCTCATTAATTGCATATGATCTAACATATACACATACATATGACTGCATGCATAGCATACCTATATAATTTACAAGAAGGCAACTGTCATTATTTGTTCAAGTCCAATCATAACATTAACAATTTTATTAGTTGAAATAATGTATGCCAGAATGATTAAATACTTACTACATAGTAGTATAATTGTATAAAATATGAATGTAGGTACCCCATGCTTAATCAAATCACACAATTGTAAATTGTTAACCTGAGGCCAAATCATAAATAGAAAATAACACAAATATGTAATGTGTTGCATATTCATACCACTATGTATGTGGTTATATATAAAGTAAATCGTATAAAAACTACAAAAATTTAATATTCGTTGAAAAATTAATGAGCAATCGATTATTTAACTATGTTCGCAAACCGTAAACGGACAAGTTATTATTATGTACTTAAGCACTTACATATAAAGTAATTGGAAAATGTTTAAGTATTTTTAAGTTTTAAAAGTTCTTTCGTTCGATTTCAGCAAATAAAAGTGGATATTATACTATGTCCTGTTGAAGATGGCAATAGATGCCTTCAAAGACCAAAATGCCATATCACTCGGAATTATGTAGTTCGAATCCTGGCCGAGATGGAATAAATGGGTTTATTTGTATGGAAAAGTCTCATAATAAAGCCTTGTATCAAAGCTCAGAGAAAATGATGACTAAATTTATTTCGCTTTTGAGGGCCTGCTCTTAAAGTATAAAATCTTATTTAAATACTTTGCAATCAATGGCTCGGCTTAAGGGGAAACAGTAGCAACAAAATTGACGAACACATTTAGATTCGCTCTCCCAATTTTATAATCTCCAGGATTGTGATTAAAAGAATTAATATAATGGCTGGTTAGAGGTTAACACTTTTCAAACCACATTTTTTGACATTTGAATTATGTACATCAAAAAGTTGGAAACTTTCGGCAACATCAAGCAACCGAATTTGAATGTTTTTTCACCCAAATAACTTTCTCAAAAATTTACTAATTTAATACATACAAATTTATGAAAAGGTTTTACGATATTTCACCAGGAATGTAATAGAAGTTTGAGGTGGAATAATAAATTCTTATTACGTAATCTTCACGTTCCTATCCTATCATTTCTTTTTTATCTTTACTGTAGAAGTAGGCTAATAGAATCCGACTTAAATGGTATCAGGATCAAGGAGGCGTACACTATCTCCTCTACTCTGGTCCATGGTCATAAACGAATTAATCCGCATCCTCATGGAGCAAGATTATGATGTAACTGCCTATGCTGATGACCTAGTTATTGCGGTTAGAGACAAAGACAGGCAGATAGTCTCTGACATACTACCCTGATAAGACAACAATCGTAACTTTTACACTTAAAAGAAAGTATGACCTGAGGCCAATTATGGTCTTTGGCAAAGAAATAGGCTTCTCAAAGGAAGCCAAATATCTTGGGGTAACTCTAGACAACAAATTGAATTGGAAACCTCATATAAATCGTACTACTCAGAAGGCGGGTAACGCTCTCTGGATCTGTCAAGGAATATGTAGCAAAAACTGGAGAATGAAGCCATTATGGCTTCAAAAAATGTGTACCCTGGTTATTCTTCCTACCATCACCTATGGAGAGATAGTGTGGGGGAAAAAAACCACGGAAAAAACTATGCTGCGAATAGACTGGAACAACTGCAAAGAGTTATTAACTCCTGCATCACTGGTTGTCTTCGCACAACTCCAGTACACACAGATTGATGCATATCGGGTTCATACCATAGGATCCGCAGACAGATTGTCAAGGGAGGCAGCTGAAAAACAACCATTTGGACCCGAACCAATCCTGGGAATCAGCAAAGCTCACTGCAAAAATTGCATCAAACAAGAATATATAACCAAAGCAAACGCAAGGTGGTCAAAAACTATTGGTATGGAATGTACCAAATCTTTCTTTCCACATTACTCGTTGGAAAACTCAAAATACCTTTTGAGTTTGAGTAAAGCAGAACTAAAATTTATGACAGGTATAATCAGTGGACACTGTCTACTAAACAAACATAAAACCCGTCTGTAATTGACAGACAGCAAAATATGCAGATTCTGTATGGAGAAAGATGAGACATCCATACACGTAATCACAGAATGCCCAACCCTTATCCGGATGAGAAAACAAACACTCGGGAAGGAACTAGTACAGACTATACTAATCTATCTGAACTTGAACTCACAAGAATCAAAATGTTCTTTGAGAAAATAGGAAGATATAATTTCTTCCAATATTAAACTCAGGTATGACACAATAGTTCGAGTCGGACGCAGTGGTTTGTTTGGCACAATGTTCTGTTGAGTATCTACAGTTTTTTTTTTTTTGCTATTCTTATATTATTCAGACTGAAATTCATTTGAACATACACTGGAAAACAAAAAATTTTATTCTTGTTTCATTAGAAAATTAAATATAAAACACAATTTCGTTTCTAAGTTAAACAAATCCGTTTTTGACAATATTGATCATACCTATTAATATTTTGTATACAAATTTGAACAAAATGCATAATCGTATTTAGACATGATAATTTAAATTTTGTATGTAAATTTCAAGTAAAGAATTCCTTTTTAAAACTGGTTAAAAATGCCCCTAAATCCAACCATTTGAAAGTAGATATCATATGTCTTCAATTAAATTGATTACATACATTTTCGGGTATGCTTATTGGAGCATTTATTTTTTGAAATATTGTCACAATTAATAAATTACAATACAAATAATTAAATCTAGATTAAATGTACTTTCTCACTAAGTTGTTGACAATAATTATTTGCATACCAGATCAATAAAATAATCATACATGTGCCAACAAATGAATTGCATGATAAAATAAATGTGAATATGATTACGTTTTTATTCGAATAAGTACACTTAAAAATGATAAAAAAAACAACCAGGGCTCATAAAGTGAAACACATGTTCAATTTGCATTTCACAATAATAACAGTCAATGATTGTCCAGGATTTTACCATATAAATATGAACAAAGCACTACAAACGCCTACTTATTTAAATACATGCAACTAACTATTACATGATACCCATTACTTGCGAATTACAGTAGTTACACCTGTTATTGCACTACTTTCATATTAATTTATTTTTAATACAATTGATTTTACCCTTTTTACATTTGCAATCACTTTTAAGGCTTTGCTGTTTATTTTATTCATAATTAATATCATTTATTATTATTAATATTTTTTATTCAAAAATGATTATTAATTAATTGCCAATAGTAAATGATTTGAATTCAGTTGTTCGATTGTGTGCTAACAATGTATTATAAGATTAGTTATGGACATAAGTATCTATATATGCATCTGTGCTAAGTCAAGCCCCCCGTCTCCTAAAGTATGTACAAATACATCTGGCATAATACAGATATTCATATGTTATTATATAGACAGAAATTCAATTAATCTTTCCACCTATTTGCATACAAGTATTTTGCAATAAAAATTCAAGTATTTGGCGTAAGCACTAGCTAACAAGAACATTCATTGGAATTTTTGATAAATATCTCTTTGACAATAAATTCAATTTCTACTTTTATAATTTTTTTTTTTGTTTCTACTCACTTCTTACTATATCAAACATTCTCCCACTAATGAATTACTTGATATTAAACGTCACATAAAATAATTAATTATAAAGTGAATTGTTCCAATTTGTATGTCTGTTTGTAGGTGCTCGTACTCGAACGTAAGTATTCTTAACATTTGTGCAAATAATTGTTCATATATATGTACGTACATACAAATGTACGTACATACAGAAGTACAAAAAAAAACACAAAACAATTTTTTAATTGAAAGTATCTTTCAGAAGAACTTTACAAATGTATTTATAGTCAAAACTAAACAAACTATAGAAAAAAAAAACAATGCTTGTAAACAACAAGTCTCTGAAACGGAAGCATTGAAATATTATCTTCACTCACTTCACGGAACGAAACAAAGTTAAAGATCAGAATGGATCGATGAAACAATGCTCATTTCCATATAATTCGAATCATAGTTTTAAACTGAACTCGAATTCTTGTGTTTATATTTAAAAAAACACTTCAAAGGCTAAGGTTTCTAGAATTTTTAAGAATTTAAATTTTATGAATAACAAACAACACAACACAAAAAATAACAAAAATACCAAATTAGAAGAAATTAAAATTTAGTAAAATAAATCTTTTCGATATTAAAGTTGTGCTTTAGCTGGGGATTGAACCCACGACCTACAGTTCCAAAGGCTAACGCACTAGCCACTGAGCTACGGTATCCAGCTCATAGTTGAAGAACTTATTTTATGAAATGCTATTGATGGGTCTCAGAAATTACATTCAAATCTATCATTTTGTGGTGACCCCGCTAATATAATGGTGTCTCAATTAAATTTATTTTAAATTCTTCCTATTTCTAAGACTAATTATGTAAATGTGGCATAAAATATTAAGTTCAATCGCTCACCTGATGATAACTATCTGCTGTAATGTCACCATTTGATTTATCGGCAATTTTCTCAGGATAATTGTGTGTCATAAAATCCCATATTGATTCACCTTTATCATCGGCATTCCAACCGCCCTCAATTTGATATGATGATGATCCAACGCCCCATTTAAAATCGCTGGGAAAACGTTTATATGATACTTGTGGAGGTTGTTCTAAATTTTCTGAATGATCTGAATTGCTGCAATAAAAAATTAAAATAATGAAATTAGTATTATTTGCTTTTAGAATGTAGCTATTTCAAACATATACACATTAAGCTGGTTCACAAAATAGATAGTTGGTGTTTATACTAGCGAAACATTAAGTTTAGTTTATTTTTTTACGTTCACACAAATACATAAGTATTTTGATAGAATAGAAAAAAATTTATGATTTATTCATTCAAAACTTCGAAGACTATTTGTTTCTATTATCATGGGGAAAAAAATTTTTAATCGCTAACTCCATGCTTAGGTATGGTGTTGTATTTAACCGAAATATTTTTTTGAAAACTAAATTTTGTTCATAGAAAACTCGATTTTTAGAGATATTTTCATGTTTGAAATGTTTGGTGGACCCCATAAAATCTAACACAAAACAAAATTGTTTTTGTATGGACACCTTAATATACGAATATGTACGTATGCATCTATATAATATATTTTTTATATAACCATTTTTTAGGTCTAGGTTTTGTTTTGCTTGCGCTCGCGAAAAGATTTCTACTTTTTTTCTACGTATTTATTACTCAGCTAATCATAATTGTAGAACAAACGAATATGCATGAATATCGGTACCTACATATTTATAATATTGTATGTATGTATGTATATATATAATGCAAACAAGAAGAAGAAGAAACGTTAATAAAATATTTAAACAGTTAAATTTTATATACGCGCTAATCGAAATACAAAACAAACAGGATTTTAGAATGACAGACGAGACTGGTGAAAAAGAAATAAATAAAAAAAAAATACATCAAATGCATTAAAAACAAATAAAATAAAGACAACCGGTGAAAGGTGCTATTAATGAAATACTCTTGTATATTAATTAAGTTTATTTGATTGCTAGCTATAAGACATTTAGCCATAAAATCAAAAACAAACATATTAATAATAAGTATGCGGTTAAGAAATATTACATTTCAAAGAAAGTACAATACTTAATTGAACTATTTGATTAAATTAGACGAAATAAATCTTTTTTTTTATTTTTTATTTTTATGAATGAATTAGGTGTTACGTACGTTTATATGAACGTCATTAAAAATTTATCTTTATTTTCGAGAGTAATGATGTATTGAAAATTTGCATAATATCTAGTGTTTATTTTTGCAAATAAATGTCCAAATAAAGAAAATTTATTGATCAGTCGCAGAAATCAATGGTATAGTAAATTATCAAGAATAGATCAAATTTCTAATATATTTGATTATTCATTACTTAAGTTGTCCTGAAATCAAGATATGATTTTTCTTGTTACTATGAAATGATGTACCATTGTAAAATGTTTTTTTTGAAATTCCCCCTGAAGATACAGGTACTTTACCTACATATATTAGTAATTAACCTGTTTGTTAAATATAATTTTTTTTCTTTTTATTGTAAGGGGATTCTCTTATATTTCAGAGTAAACAAATTTAGATTTATAAAATACATTTCTGTATAAATTAGATTAATAAAAACAATGAAAAGACGTCTAACAATCATGTGAGTTGTTAGCTGTAGTTTGACGGTGATATTCCGTTATGAGCACTACTCATGCTTAATATGGAAATAAGCATAAATATGACAAAACCACAATGAAATCATTACAAATACAAAAAAATAAAAATTCCAGAATATTAAAAATATAATATTTATAAGTATCACTTGATAACGACAAACGATGATTGATGCCTTGGCAGATAGACATATTATGAGAAATTGTGGACTTGAAGTTTAGCCATTAACTCCTTTTCAAAGAACTAAAGGAGATTTTTCGCAGAAACTGCACTTTGAGATATAAGCATTTAAAGTTTTCCGACGAGTAAGAACGTTGTTGCTGTTACTGTTATTTAACAACAACAGAATCTTCCACACCAATTAGTGGTTAGATGTTGACAAATTTAATTTAAATTTGCACGTCAATAGTTTTTTCATCTATTTAAGTTGTATTTGATGGAAAAAATGTACAAAAATAGCATACTTGTATAAATTATTTAAATAGATGGAATATTATTATATCTTTATGGCAAATTAAAATATTTTATTGAGTAGACATTTTCAGTAGGGCACTTCCAATACTGACGGGACTCTCACAAAGGGCTGCTCGGAATACCAACTATATATGTATAGATATTTTTCCTTTTTGAAAGGAACACTTGATGAAATTAAAAATGTATCTGATAAAAACTCCATATGAATGCCGATCACAGCACTTTTGTGCCGAATTTACCTCCTAATATTTAAAGTTCTTTATTAAACAGATGGTAATTTTTGCATTTTATGCATATTTAATTATATTGCTTATAAATTTAATAAGTTCTTTACTGAATGAACCGCTATATCATTTCGTAACTGCCTACGATAGTATTTTACGTTCTCCAAAATTTTAATAGCAACAATTTTGTGTCCATAATAACAATTTGAGCATAAGTGACTGAAGCACATAATTTTAATCAACATAAAAACTCAAAATTGCGCTTTGCATTGTCAACTGTAGTGAAACATTTCAAAATGTTTTTAATATTTTAAATATGAGTCAATGTACAAAATTTGAATAATCTTATCCTACTTATTGTCTCAACCTACGGACTTTTTCTTTAATTTAGTGTTTCTTTCGGTATACAAATAAAATGGAAAATTTATATGTATACCTAAGTTAAAAATATATTGCAAAAATATCAAAGATTAATCATCTATCAAAATATTTATAAATTATATATTCTTTCTACTCATTTATTTGTAATTATGTACTCCAAAGTTAATATTGCAATAGAAATGAATGCATACATCAATAATAATAGAAATCTTGTTCTCCCTGGCATTATTAATTAAAATAAATAAATTAAAGAATTTAATTAGCATATGTACATACATACATACATATGTGCACTTAAGCACATGCTTGCAAAATAAATATTGAAACGGGTAAATACTTACATACCAATATACAATTACTACATTTGTCAATTGGATCTTCTTCATCAAGTGTGAGTTATGATCGTTTCTATTCTTACTAGGTGCGAGTACCAACTTCTTTGCGTATCTCACTTTATCTCAATCGTTCATTCTTATCAGATGTGTTTTGAAATATTGACACAATAATGTTATCATTTATACATTTTTCTTCATTACATTTGACTAGTGACTGTATATGATAATAATTTGATGAATGATCTATGTATGTATGTATATGACTAATTCTAATTTATTTTCCATTCGTGAAGGTCATTAATCAAGACATTGCAACAAATTACCTTGACATAATCTTCATGTGTCAAACTGTCATTATGACCATCGCATAACTTTGACACATTCATGTAAATATGTATATGTAAATATTCGCATATATAGTGACATCTCACGTACTAAATAATGGGTGTGTGCGAATGCATAAATATTTGAAATTTGTTATGTCCGTTTACTGGATATTATTGAATTTTCGTACTGTGGTGCATGTGCATGCGTATGCACTTTAATTAAATTTTAACAATTAAAACCATTTCAGTTTCTTCTCTGTTTTACAAATTCCAAACATGTTGAAATAATAAACAATAACCGTAAATGAACAATTGCAATGCAATGATTGATTGGTCATTTGTTAAATAGCCAACAAAAAAAAAATAAAAAACAATACCTACAACATTAAAGTGTTATATTTGTGTGGGCTTTACACATACATATGTATTGTTAATTTTAGGTGAGGTTGACTTTGTTATACATATGACCATTTGTATTGTCCAAGGTTAAAGTATTGATTTACAAGAATGAATGGTATGCCAAAAAAAATAGCAAAAACAAAAACAACCAAAGCAAATTCTAACACCTGTTTTCAACCCACATTGTATAAGGCAAAAATGACATTTGGTCAATTAATTAGACACCATATGATAAGCTTAAAGGAAATGTCCACAAGTTCGGACAGTCTGTAGGTTGAGACATTAAATTTTTGGAATTTCTTATATTCAGATTACCATGATCCCTATAAAATGATATTTAAAATGAATTTGTCCTATTTCATGATCTAAAAGTATTTTTAAAGATAATGTTGTAAGAGAATGCTCTAAGCTAATTTTAAAAATCGCCACAAATTTTTAGGTTGAGTCCCTGCTGTTTTCTATTCTTTTAACTTTTCAAAAATAAACGTTAAATATTTGTTGGAAAGTAGAACCCACAGATAAATCTCGCACCACATGTTCGTGCATTTTGAAGATGAACCCAACTTAGAACTTTGGGGTATTAGTGACTTTTCACAAGTCCTATTTTCAATTCTAGATTTCTCAAAGAAGATGGTATGTAAGCTATCCTCAGTTACATAAAACCAACACCACATTGATTGGAATTATAAACGTTTTCAAGATCGGCCGATTGATACTTAGAAGAAATACTCTACTGCATTTTGACTGTGCATTATAATAATAATAAACATGGAAATTTATGTAAAAGGGAATACCAATACATTAAGTACTGGAAGGATATACTGATTTCATCTGTAGCGTGCTTGCCGACGCTAGTTTTGAGAAAGATAACTCACAAATTACTTTACACAAGAGCCCAACAGCTTAATGTTGTAATTGGAGACAATTTGAAAGTTTGTTTTTTTTTTTTTTTTTGTTTAAGGATCCTAATCGAATAGTAATTACTTATTATAAATATTATTAGTACACTATAGACTAAAGTTAATTAAATAAAATTCAACTTACACCAGACAACAACAATTTAATGTTATTATAAATAAGAACTGAATCATGAACAAATTACACATAGATTTCTGCATGTCTTTGCTCAAATACAAATATTAACACGATCAATAGAATTTAATCCTTTTATTTTTATTTTATTTATCTTATTTATATTGATTACAAACGCGCCAACGCCAACAAAAAATCGCTGTGTTTAGTTAAATTATATTCGAACGTTCTGCGCGTTTCCGTTTAAGGCGAAATTCCTTTTTTATTCTTTTTATTTTCTCTAACTACGATCACTTCACCGATACGCGGTACTGTATTCGTACAGATTTGTTCTATTTATCAAAGAACGTTACGTTGGTTTTTCACGCTAGACGGAATGCTTTCAAATGAATCGTAACGCTTTTATATCCTCGTTTTTAAAAGCGAATAAAAAAAAACGAATGTTCTGTTGTTGCCGTTCTCAAAGTGAGAGCAACGAAAAGAATTCAAACACACACACACACACACACAGATGCAAATGTAAAAAAGATCGTAAACGATATAGCTGCCACCCTCTTTACCAAAATCGAGTCACTCACTCAAGAAAAAAAATAACACTTTAACAGGTGTATTTGCGTATAAGCATACAAGTGTATATTTGCTTGCATGAAGTCGTCTATAGTAAAACGTCATGCCTACGTAACCTAGTGAAAGTAGTTTTAAATATGAAAATAACGATAATAAATTTTAGCAAAGCATCTTTGCATTGCAGCATCATTTACAAAGCAAAAAATAAAAAGTCCCACATTAAAAGCAATAACAATAGCAACCGCATCGGTGAATTAATTTCATTTATTTTTTTATTTTTGGCTCTTTTAATTCAACTTATAGTAATTCTCATTCTCTCTCAATTCGTAACTGATGTATTATTTTAGAGAATAATTTACCCATTCTCTTCCTCTTTCTCTCGCTCTTACTAATATTTTGAATGTATTAATTATTAATGTAGTTATTTCGTTATTTACTCTCTGACAGGTGTTGAATTATAAACATTTGTGAGTTTGTTGGCTATAGAAAAAAAAAAAAAATACCAGCCAGCATATATTGCTAGTAGTCATAGCCGGCTTGAAATCTGTTTTAAGAAACATAATATTGTTGTTGTTCTGCTACTACTATGCAATGACCGTTGTTATGGTTGTCACTGTTGTAAATACATATTTCAGTTAATGCTGATTACTGGCTAATTGTATTATGATAATTATAAAGTTATCGCTGCCGTTGTTATTGTTGCGCAAACGCAATAGTATGTGTTAATGATATTATACCAATAGCAACATCAACATCAATATAGTGCTAGCAGCAGTAGCAGCATACAACACAATAAAACAGCAATAATAGTTATTCATTCGAATGCCATATCAGTAGCTCATAATTTTATATGTCTTATGTCTTTTTGATATATGATCTTTATGACTTGAAGAATTAGACATTATTGCTCTTACATAGATGCATGTAGATGTATGTACGTATTGTATGTTTGCCTCTGTTAAGATTCTTGTAAACATACGTACATATATGTACATTTCATTTCTATTGATTACTACATTTAACATTTGTATATCTATTCATGATCATTGTATCGATAACCGGAAATGTTGAATATAAGTGATTTATATTGACAAAGTAATAGTAAATTTATACATGTAAATACATCTACAGTAAAAGCTCACAAATTAGAACTGTCATAAATTCGAATCTTCCAGTTATTGGAACCAAATATTTTGATGCATAACTACTATTTCGTTTGTTCTTATTTTTGTGCATGAATAACGGATATAATATAAAAGGGGGCTCACCAAACAAATTTTATGATGACATATGTACATATTAGAGAGCTGCAGGAATATATTTGTTTACATCTTCAAAACTCCCCATTGATAATAGAAATAGAATCTCTCTTTCATTCTCTCTAAGCAAATACGTATGAATTAGAATGAATAAAATAGAAATAGAATGGAATATAGTGAATGTATTTTCATAGAATGTAGAGAATCTCAATATTTGCAAATGCAAGTAAAGTATTTGAGAATACTCGAAACATTCATTTTGCTTTTCTGAGTTACATTACAATACACACATTATGATATAAAAAAAATAACCTTACAGTCGGCTGGGGCCAACCAAATTAATTTTCGCATATAATACTAATTAACACCCAAAATATGGTGACTTTGACGAAGTACTTTGTAACTTATGGGGGTTTTATAGGGGATAATTTAAATGAGGTTTTTAAGATTATTCCGAGACTAAGTATGTAACCTATATAAAAAGTGGGCGTGGTTTACCTCTTCATTGTAAATCTAATTAATTTTACAATATTAATCCACACCTTAAATTTGGATATCCTACGTTCAATAGTTCGTAAGTTAATGCGGTTTAAATTTTTTTAATTTTCGCAACTTTGTATGGGAGCCCCAATAAGAAGTGGGCGTGGTACGCTGATTTTTTGTCAGGTTATTTCTCACTGCCATGTTAATCTAAGTGTCAATTATGGTTATTCTAAACAGAAGATTGCAGAAGCTGCAGCTATCTCAATTTAAAAGAAATTCAGTCATTTTGTACAGGGGCTACGATAAACAGTGGGCGTGGCGCGCCCATTTCCTGTAAGCCTAGTTGCTCGCACAATACTAATCCATACCTTAAATCTTGTTGTCCTACGCTAAATGGTTTGTAAGTTATGGAGCTTAAAATTTTAGTTTAATTCACTCGACTTTGTATGGGAGACCCATGAAGGAGTGGGCGTGGCACACTGATTTTCTGCCAGATTATTACAGACTACGATATAAATTTAAGTGTCAATTATGGTTATTCTAAACAGAAGATTACAGAAGTTACAGCTGTTTCAATTTAATAGAAATTCGGTCATTTTGTATGGTGGCTACTATAAATAGTGGGCGTGGTACGTCCATTTCCTGTGACTCTAATTGCTCTTACAATACTAATCCAGGCCTTAAATCTGGTTGTTCTACGTTCAATAGTTTGCAAGTTATGACGGTTAACATTTTTTTTTTTTAATTTCCGCAACTTTGTATGGGAGCCCCAAGAAAGAGTGGGCGTGGCACACCGATTTTTTGCCAAGTTATTTTCGACTACCATATTAATCTAAGTGTCAATTATGGATATTCTAGACATAAGATTACAGAAGTTACAGCTGCTTCAATTTAAATAAAGTACCTACGCTTTGTATGGGAGCTACTATAAAAAGTAGACGTGGCTCTCCCATTTCTGGCAAAGTTATGTAGTAGTATAATATGACTCTATGTGCCAAATATTGTTCTCCCAGGTGGTATATTAAGTGAGTTATAGCAAGTTAAAGATTTTGAAAATTCCGAGGTTAGTCGCTTTGAATGCTGGGTGTGGGCGTGGCTATTGCCCGATCATGCCCAATATCAATTCCCTCCGTACCCTTGGATCAAAGGTTACTTATGCCAAATTTCGTCAAAACAGCTCAATATTTGCTCAAGTTATCGTGCGAACCAGCCAGGTGACAGACAGACGAACGAACGGACGGACGGACATCGTTAAATCGAAAATTTAAGCGACGCTGATCACGAATATATATCTATATCTATATCTCCGGAGATTCCTTCAAGTGGACACAAACATCTGACCGAAATGAATATACCTTGCATATTGCATTATGCAGGGTATAAAAAGTGCAATAGATAATACAAAATGTCAATCATCAAATCATCAGTGTCTGCCATGTAAAGCAACAACAATTACAACGTACAAACATACGTCGCAATTTATTCAAATCAGTGATGCAGTCAAGCATTTTGCTTCAGTCGAAATAGCAAAAGTCTTAAAATTTGCTCTCATTTTTTTAAATGTTTAAAATGATCCATTGCTTCTGATTGTGCTTTTGAAAAAAAAAAACAGATTGCTGATGACTTGCGTAAGCAAGCAAATTGCTGCTTCTTCGACTACGACTGCTGGCGACTTGCAAAAGCAAACATATTGCTTCTGCTTTGAATTGTGCTACTGACCAAACGCCAAAGCAAAGAAAAATGAAAATGTTCAAACCGACGACTTCCGAAAGTGCTGCGCATTATTTCAGTAATGCTTCTGCTTTTGAAATAAAACTTATTGCAGTTTTTTAAATATTTCTTCAAATAACCAAATAGTATTCTTATTACTCTCAAATATTCGTTTATTTGTAGAGAAAAAAGCAAAACAGATAACATCGAAACAATTATACGGAATATTTCTTATACAAGAAACGAATGCAGTATTCTATTTGCCTAATATTTTACTCTCACTCATTCTAATTCTATATCGATATGCTTTGCATGTATTGTATATGTTTTGAGAGTAAAGAGAATGAATCGAACGCCAAATACAGATATTTGTTTGCAAAGCGGTGTGAAGTGGAAGTTGCTAACAAAAATGTCGTCCACACTTAAACAAATACACTTACTTTGAGTTGAATTTTAACTAAACGAGATCGACTACTGACTTTAATGACTCCAAGACTTATGAAGAAGTGAAAGCGAAAGGTATGTACTACGAAATGTAAACGTTGTCGTGACATTCGATTCTTAAATATTTAAAACAACAATAAGCACTACCTTTATAACAAATTACATAAAACACCAAAAAAAATTCTATAAATTATATTTGTTTGGCTTTATTTCTGCTTTAAAAAAATATCCAGAAATTAGAATCACTAGAGATTTCGAACCACTCAATTACAATTTATGAGCGCCTACTGTATTCACTTACATACACACACACTTATGTAATTTTAATACTTACGCGCATACGCCAGTCTCTGTATATCCACTTTTTTCTTTGCAAGATTCTAATGATGCAATGTGCATTAAAGGGTGTGTAAAGGTTGGAACACCACAAAAATATCATAGCGAAATTGTTTCTAACCTTTCATTTTGGACAAAAAATTTTTTAATTTACAACTTAACCTCTTCGTATAATTTAGATCTTACGCGGTATTATCAAAAACAAAATAAATTATTTTTACAAATTATAATTATAATTTCACCCTCGGAATCGGCAATAAACCACACGACTGGCATTCCTAATACGTGCATACGTACACATAATTATATTTAATATTGAATCTTTTGTATACGATGAAAATGAATTGTACGCATTATGCTGCATGAAATGGTTAACCTTGTATATAGTAAGTACATTTGGTGTCGTTGTTAATACAGTTGCACATGTGATTAATATTTTATTTTCTATGTCTTTGTGAATGAAAAAAAAATTCAATTTATACGTATTGATTATTATATACTAGTCACGCCCCAAAGGTCAATACACAAGTTCACTGGTAGCTGAGGTACAAATTAACTAGTTGCAAGTTTATATATACTTATTATAAATACATACATACATATATACAATATATTAACTACATTTCTGGTATTTTACATATTTGAAGGTTATCATTTTCTAACAATTTTCAACATGTAAAGAAAATAACTTAACAACGTGCATATGGACATTATTTAATATCCATATTTTATTGATCGGTGACGTATACGTAACATTACAAAAGAGAATCGCAATAACAATGGCAAAATTATCGAATATGTATCGAATATGGCAAAAAATTTCAATATACAAATTATGTCCTTCAATTTTAACGATTTCCTAATCAGTGCTATGTACTTTCAATCTAGTTTAACACTCGTTCATACCTAATTGTATAACTACCATACATTTCAACGTACTTAATCTTATTCATTGTTAATTCTCTACAACGTCACTCACAACAGTACGTACAGAATATATTGTAGGCATTCTAGTTACACACATACATGTCTGTATGTATGATGCGCCAAACAATACTGACAAAATGACACATTTACCGGTTTTTAATCCGATATTCGAGTACGTACTTATGTATGTATAGTCGATCGATCTAAATATATAAATACGTACATTCGTACATTCTCAAGAATTGAGAGTAATTTCATACTAAAAATAACGCGGGTATTTTGCGTATTTCTTATTGCTGATCTTACACAAAATCCATTGGCATGACGAATTCTTTATGTACCTGTATACATACATACATATATATGCGTTTCGTAAGTTAGTAATAAGTGGTGTTTTTGTTTGTAGGTATATTTTTTGTATTAAGTGGAAATATACTCAGACTCAGATCCGCTATTTCTACGGAAATAAAAAATTCCCTTGCAAGTTGTAATAATCCAAATGCATATGTGAAGTAAATTAATGATTTTATTTGACAGTTTACAAATGTAAACTTAACGAAGCACATGAGATTTAAATAATTACGATTGCATTACATTTTGTAACATGATTATTCTAAAGAATTCATAAGGATGAGTGCCAAATAGAGTAATATCATCAAAATCAACGAATTTTAGTCAAGTCCTAAATAATGTCATTAATTACTGACCACCGACCAATAACCATTTAAGAAAATCAAGTAAACCTAGCAAACAGACATTAAAATTCAACCAAATGTTTAAATTTTGGATAATTTTTGGTTTTCACTCAAGAAATTTAAAACGGTGTTATCGAAAATTTATACAAAGACGATTTTTAGGATCTTAGGTCCAGTTTTTCAGTGCAAGTTTAAACTATGTTTACCTCCGTTTACGTATACGTAAAAATTTATATTCAGAAGAAACTCACAAAGCAAAAAAATATGTACTGGAATGCAAAAACAAACAGCTGAACAACTCATAGGTTAAACTTAGTTTAATCCAGCTAGATTGGACATTTAAACTTAGTTTAAACTACGTTGAAATTTCACTGAAAAACTGCAAATCGAGTTTAAAATTAGTTTAAACGACAAAAAGAGTTTAACTCGCGTTAAAAAACTGCCCCTTAAAGTTATTACGTAGATAGGAAAAAGTTATTATAAAAATGAAGAAAAATTTGAACAAATTATGAACATTTGTATTTACACTAAATTAATTATTGTTTCATTATAATATCATTAGTTTTATTAGTAATTACATAATTGTCAATTATAATCAACAATCAACATTTTTAACACATCCAAAAATTCTGAAAGTTAACAAATTATTAGTATTTCATCCTATCACTAAAACTCTCTATTCTTTCTCCTCGTCGGCGTTCATCACCAAATAACTGAAGAAATAAATAGAAAAAAACATCAATAATATCAGAAATATAAACAAAGAATATTGAACTTCAATTTGATTTATATCTATTATTAATAATTTAAATCAAATGCGCGTCAAAAATTTCAAAAATATCTTTGCTATTGGCCGTTAGATGGCGCCGGTATTATTTTTCTCTTTCTTATAATTCTATATTCTACACGTGCACACAATTAGTGTTGTGGCAAAGGTTGTGGTTAGAGTATCTTAGATATTATATATAACCTTATCTTTAAATTATGAAAAGAAAACTTAAATTGGAACAAGTGCAGAATACGGACTCCTAAGGGAAAAAAAATATATAATTATCTCGGATAGAGCTTATTTTTCTGAATATAACAAATTAAAAATTTGTCGATGCAAACGCCCATATATTAAATATTATATATATCAGGTATTTAAAAAAGGTTGTATTCTATGTAGAAAAAAATTGCTTGTCGATAGAGTATTCTCGACCTCAATTTTGAACTTTGCCCTTGAGCCACGCCTTATATAGGCGTTGCCACAGCAGATTTTTTAGTTCGTTATAACGACCTGTATCCGACGCAATTTATTATTTTTGCTTTCTAAAGGAGGCCGTATTCTGCACTTATGCCCTTAAATTAATTTTATTTAAAATTTTTAAATAATAATAAAAAATTAAGTAAAGAAACTTATATAATTCTAAGAGTATATAAAGTACGCATTTATTATAAGAGTACAAGTACTCATTTGAATTTCTGCATCAATAACTTGAACAAACTGACAAGCAGAGGAGAAGGAAAACATTGTGGCAAATCAATTAAATAGTTTTGTAAAATTACAAGCTTTATTTCCATTAATAATGGAATTATTTACAATCAAGAGGTAAGAATATATAAATATAATTGTTTAGTATATATTCCTAATGTATATTGAGTTACTTTTTGTCAAAGGTACAACGAAAAGAGTGCAGCGACACCAGCTTTACAAAAGAACGAGGATGAAATACTACAGAATTTATTGGAAAAAGTTGAAAAACGTAAAAGGAAGCGCACACAGGAAAAATTGATCCAACATGAGGAAGATTTCATAGAGAAACAAAATAAGAGCATAGATGAAGATGTTGATATAGTTGAAAAAGCAGATGCAATAGATAGCATATTATTAGAGGATGGCTTAAAAGACGATGTTGATCCAATACAGGAACCTAATAATGTCGGTGATGATTTTGAAATTCTGGGTGAAGATGCTAATATTGCCAAACGACTAAAAGTCGATATGGTATTGCCACCATGGCTGGCACATCCCACCATCATTTCGACTAGTTTAAGCTCGGACGATGCTCAGGATGCTGACGCAATTGCAAATTTAAATTATTTAGCACCACATATACGCCATGCGATGAAAGAGATGCAAGTGACACGTCTTTTTCCAGTGCAGAGTGTAGTAATTCCATGGTTACTGGAATCACATTCTAAGCCGATGCCATTCCGACCACGTGACATTTGCGTGTCTGCACCCACTGGCAGTGGAAAAACGTTGGCTTTTGCCATACCCATAGTTCAACTCTTGGCCAACCGCGTTCAACCGAAAATACGTGCACTCGTTGTATTGCCAGTGACCGAATTAGCTCTGCAAGTATATAAAGTGTTTAAGAAATTATGTGATAAAACCGATTTAAAAGTTTGTCTACTCTCGAAACAAACACCATTTCCTATGGAACAAAGTAAATTGGTTGAATGCTATAAAGGGCAATATTATTCGAATGTAGACATTGTTGTAACGACACCGGGTATGTATAGATGCACTATTTTTTTTAAATTCAAAACCAAAATTTGCCTTTTTCATTTCAAAAGGCCGCTTGGTCGATCATTTACATAGTACGAAGGGTTTCTGTTTGAAATCGTTAAAATTCATCGTCATCGATGAAGCAGATCGTATAATGGATGCAGTCTTTCAAAATTGGCTCTACCATCTTGATTCACATGTACGCAGTACGTCGGATCAATTGCTTTCAGGACGCAATGCACCGTTGTGCCTTTATGAACTACAACAAAATGCTGCCACACAACCGCATAAATTGCTCTTTTCCGCTACGCTATCACAAGATCCAGAAAAACTGCAGAAATTACGACTTTTCCAACCCAAACTATTCACTTCGGTTTTGACAAATTTGGATGAATTGCGTGAAAAATTCACTGCAAGCGATGCGAATAAGCAGAATTCGGAAGGGCGTGGAGATTTTATTGGCAAATATACAACACCGGCAGAGCTTACGGAAAAATATTGTATTACTGAGAGTCGTCTGAAACCACTCACATTGTTCTCATTGATCAATGAGAATGGTTGGACCAAATTTTTATGCTTTACAAACAGTGCCGAATCATCGGGAAGGTAAAATTCTTCTACAATCACATACATATCATACGTTTAATGTCTTCTTCCTTCAGATTGGCTTATGTATTGGAAAAATTATTGACAACGACAACATATACCATTAGGGATTTGTCTGCATCACTAAGTGCTAAGGAACGTGCTAATGTGCTAAAAAAATTTTCACGTGGCGCTATCAATGGGTACTGAAATTCTATTTGAAATTGCATTAATCACTCTCATGCAACTACAACATTATATTTTTATAGTTTAATTTGTTCGGATGCTTTAGCACGTGGTATCGACGTACCAGAAGTCGATATTGTAATATCGTATGATGCACCACGTCACATAAAAACGTACATTCATCGTATTGGTAGAACAGCGCGCGCTGGACGTCAAGGTACAGCAATAACATTGCTCACACAAAAGGAATTGCTTACATTCAATGTAAGTATGATCGAATATTTACAATATACGCAATAATCTAGCTTCGTGTCGATTAAACAATTATTTCACTAAATTAAGGCGGAATTTATTTATCTGTCTATGACTGAGATAAATCAATATGTTACAAAATGTCTTTGGACATCTTAATAAGGATGATTTATTTAGTATTCTTCAAAAAATTATTGTATAATACATTCTTCTTATCCTATATATTTAGAAAACGCTTAGTGAAGTTGGTAAAGTCATAACCGAAGAAATTAAAGTCTATTCAACAACTGAAGAGGAGAATGCTCAAAAATATTCTAAAGTATTGGAATTGTTACGCAGAAAACTTGAAAAAGATAAACGTACGAAACTTATTCTCAAAGAACGTTCACGTCAAAATGCTGCACTTTCAACTGCTATTAAAGAGCGCAAGGATCCAACAAAAATGACATTAATGGAAAAATTACAAGTACAAGCCACTGATGCAATGCTTACAAAAATCGAAGAGGAAGAGAAAAAAGATGCTTTGTTGGGTTCTAAGCGTGCCCAATTAAAAAAGAAAAAGTCAACATTTAAATCAAAAAAGAAGAGTAATGTAAAAAAAAATTAACAGAATGCTAATTACTAATGCCAATTAGTTGTGTAAATCCAAAAATAATAAATTAGCCAGAAACATAATAGTTTTAATTAAAATTTATAATTTATCGTCAAAAAAATTGACGAATCATTCACTTTTGTACCGGCCAGACCGATCCGAGGGATATTTTCGAGAATCATGGAAGTCAAATTTTGAACGTGAAATATAGTTAATATAGAAAATTTCGTCCCGATTCGATCGGTCTTCCTAGCTTCCACTAGGGGAAAAGTATAGCTGACGAAATTAAATTTTCTTTTCACAGCAATTTTCCGAAAAATACTTCCCGCTTATCGCCAAAAAATTTTTTTTATGAAATTCCCTCCGTTCCCAGAGTTTTGTATATTACCTGCCTCCATTAGTTTAGGGGTAGCATGATCATGGGTCAAATTTTATTTTCCGCTCCCCTTGGAGTTACTTTCCTATAAAATCGACATTTTTATAAAATACACTGCAATCAGGTCAAAGATGCCTCTAGCGAAGTAAAACATATGGCCAACCCCCATTCATTTTCCCGCACATAATTAGTTCAAATACACCTGAAAATCGGGAAATATCTCCGTAGTTACCCAGGAACTGCCTCTAGGAGCGAGGAACGTAACTTCGACTTGAATTAGTTTTACCACCCCAATTTTTTTATTTGTTATACTTACCCTCTAACCTTACACCTTAAAAAGTTATTCCGACCACCGTTTTTCACGAAGAAGGAGGCTGTCATGCAAATCACCTGAAAATCGAGAAATATCTCCATAGCTACCCAGGAGAGGCCTCTCGGAGCATGGAAAGTAAAGTTTATTATTTCTGTCGATTGGCGGCTGCCATTCAAGATGGACTGAAAATACAAGAAAATTGACAAATAACCACATAGCTGCCCAATACCGTTTTTAGAAGGTTGAATGCGAGGCTAAACCCCGTTAATTTTTCCTCCCTAACATTTTTCTCAAACATACCCACAATTTATCTCCACCCCTAAGAGGGGTTGTCTTACAAAATTGATATATTTGTTTATATAATTGGCTCTGCCGCTACCAGAGTTCCCCTTCGGCATACTTACCGACATTCGCACTTTTCGCATAACCGAACTTCTAACTCAATTATAACTTAACCATGTTGAGTACTATTTTTCCACAACACGTTACCCAACGACTAAGCTTGTAGTCGTTAGACAACATCCTTTTACTTTAAGACCTACTTGAATTTAGCTATTTAGCTTCGCCAAACAGACCCACCAGTACATTAACTGAGAGAACGTTGGTTTTTTGTTTGCGACTTGTAATTGTACCACAAAGGCACTTGAACCGTGAGGTACCGACGAATATAATTCCGTAAGTGTTGCGAGTCCTATTCGAAAATCCGGCACTGATCACCTGAAAAGCGGAGTTAAATTGGTGGAGTATACCAACCCACCTTCAATTGTTGGCTTCCTTTTGCTTTTATTTCACTTAGTTTCACTGCTACACTATATTATAAACATATAACCTTAAACTGATAATCAAAGAAGAATTAAAAACATTGTTATAATGTAAATTGTTGCTCCTCCGTTTATTCGAAATCAATTAAACAATTGTATGTGTATGTAAATTCTACTCGTAATACAACATAAAAGTCTTACATATATTCAATTAATTTTGTTTTATAATCAATACAAATGGACATTGCTACCTATTATATTGATAGCATAACCCATGTCTCTTTTGTTCGCTACTTTGCGTGTTATTGTGGGATTGTTTAATTATTTTAATTAAATAGATTTATACTTATTAGTTGTTGTGTTGCTTTGTGTTCAAAATTAGATCAAATCAATTACTCGAAAATACAAGAATTTATTTTTATTATTGATATTAATTAATAAGTTTACAATACAATGAGAAATTAAAAATGATTTTTTGGAATTATATACGTACATGCTTCGATTTAGAGAAATTATATGCATAAAAAAAGATACATATTACATTTTTTCAACTTACTTTATTGTTGTTGGCATATTTATTTGGTTGGAGAAAATAAAAACAACAGTTCGAAAAAAGAAAACACTGCAAAGTTTTATACACGACTAAAACCAAATACTAATTGACAGTGTTTTTTATTTTATTGCCGGTTTGTCGTTGGGGTTTTTTACTTACAAATTCCTTAATTTTGATCAATAGCAGAACGAAATGCATGCCAACAACAACAAGAACTACAAATAATTATAACTTTAATATTTCGTTTTATTCATTTTTTTTTTTTTTTTTGTAATCTTTATTTATTTAAATTTTACGGAATTTGCCAAAATTATACAATATAATGTTTATTATATATCTACTATTCAATAAAATATACTCTTGGTTATTGAGTGATGAATTGCGAGAGCAAAGGTATATAAGTAAATGGTTCAAGTGGGGTGTGGCGCAAATCAAATTTGATTCATACGCACGTTTCGCATAGAATTTCTGTTTTGTTCATCTTCTTCTTTTAATTAAGTAATCGATTGCATTGCAATAAAACTTTTGCTTTTAACACAACTTGACACAATAATTATCACAGCCTTTTGTTTATTCGTTTTATGAAAACAAAAAAAGAGAAGATTTAAACAATACAAACTTTCGTCTGTATGTCGTAGTAGCTCGTCGGTCGGCAGCCGGTCGAACAAACACAAAAAAAAATAACAGTTAATTCAAAAAGACACACAACCGCACACACATGCACACATATTGACACGCACATGCACATACAAATATAATCGATTGTAGCATTGGGATATGTAGAAGATGTGGAGAAGAAAACTATGTGGAGTGCAACGCATGTAATGTTGCGAGTGCACCACTCACTTTCTCCGTGTATACATATATCTCATATATATTTATACGAATAACAATTTTATCAGTTCTATCACACGAGTTTGATGTACGTATGCATGTAGTATGTATCGTATATATAAAATTTAAAATTAGCTTATTGAGAGAATATCATTTTGTGTTGTGTTGTGAGATTTGATTTGAGTAATTGACTTGATATAAAACACATTTTGTTCCCTATTAGAATGGAAGTTTTGGTCGAAAATAGAGAAATCGTTTCTGGACCTAGAGTGCAGCTCAAAAATTGGCTGCAACAAAAACCTACAAGAGTATAACAACAATAAAGTGGCTGTTTTATCTATGCCTTTATATGTATATATAATTATGTTTTGTATATAATATATTTATGTATGTATGCTACAACTCTTTTTTCGCTCTTTATAAAATCATTTGGGTGGGCGAGAAGAAAAATCCAAATTCAACAACATTACAATATACAATATATAGAGTTGATTCTTTAAAAACAGAATTTCAAAAATGCGCGCAGTCTTTCAAAAGAAATTATTAAAACATTGAGAAGGAAAATTGCTTCCATTCCTTGTTGCCTTCTCTTTTCACGAATTCTGATGAGGTCAATTTCTTTTCTTCAGTGCGTTTAATGTGATGTAGTTTTTTCTACATTAAAATCATTGTTTAAAAATAGCTAAAAAAAGTGGTGGACAAAACTAATAAAAAATAAATTCATACTTACAAAAAAAAAAAAAGAGGAACATTTACAAAGGAGTTCTTCTTTGTTTGAAAAAAAAATACATAAATATAATAAAAACAGTCGAATCTTCACGTTACATTTTTTGTTTTTTTGCGAGAAGATATTTTTACTAGCAATGTCCACTACTTCTTACACAACAACAAAGAAATTAAACCTCATCAATGTGAAAAGTCGAAAAATAATCATATATAAAAACAGTATAGAAGAGAAGAGGTTAAAAAAAGAAAAATTATTAATTTGTTTTTTTTTTTTTAAATATTCTTCTTCATTATCATCATCATTATCTTATTCTCTGTGTCCTACCATCATCATCTTCATATTCTCTACTCTTTTATATGTATGTAAGTATACTTTTACAGTGTCTGTAGGAAGGCAACAATTTCAGGATTAGAAGTTGCTACAGCATTAAAATTATCTGGATAATGTTCACGTATTTCCTTGAGCAAACCAATAGCATTATCACATGTTTCCTGATCGGCAAACTCCTTCTTGTATAGAACATGTATAGCAATGGCCAAAATTGGTTCCACTGAGCCGGCAATAGCATCACGTGCTTGTATGTACAACAATTTGAAACACTTGAATATGGAAGAGTTCTCATCGAAATCTTCACGCAATGGCAAATATTGCAAAAACGTTGGCAAAACTTGCGCCAATGGCACCAATGAGCAATTCGTTAGAATGAGACGTGCAATGGCACCGCAAATATTATCCAATGCGCTCGGTTTGGTCTCCTTGGCAATGGCTTGTGATAAGGCGTTCAAAATGTGTGGGAAAGCTCTGCGTGGAAAAATGAACAATTATATACTTTAATCTACTACAAGTAGATGCTTTGCTCAAACTTACTCAAATGATTTTTCCTCAGCATATAATACCAATTCACCCAAACCAAAGACAGCATTTTGTCGTGCCTGATCGAAATCATCGGCCAAACCTTCAATCATCAGCGGGCAGAATGTATCAAAGTAGGTGCCACTGTACTTTTGTAACGGTGCAAAACATTCAGCGAGTGCACCATAGGCAAAAGCACGTTGTGATTCAAGTTCATCATTCTTTTTGGCTTTTTGCTGCAACAACACAAAATGTGAGTATGAGTATGAAAGCAAAATCATCATATCAACTAACTCACCAATTTCTGTATTATAATCGGATATACACGTCCAAAGTACATTGCAAATTGTTCTGGTAATAGTGCATGTCCAAAGAGTGACAACATATTGCCGGCACCTTCAACAATTGCTTCATCGTATTCACTCTCCTCAGTCTCTTCATCATCACCTCCGGATGGATCATCAAATTGACAAGCCACCTTACCCAAAAGCACATCTTGTATGCATGTGAATATGGTATCACGCAGCTCTTCAGTTGGCAGAGCAGCTTGTTTCAATTCTTTCAACAAATCTGAACAACTTTCCAACGCAGACAACACAACACTGACTTCCTCATCGTCACGTACAATTTGTCCCAATTTCGGAATGAGAATAACAATGGCATTCGATACACCTTGTAAGTCGTTCTGCTTGAACAGAGCAATAATGAATGTAGCCAAAGCATCGATCGAGACTTTGCGTATATCCTCTTGTGGATGATCAATCATTTTGTATACATTCTGATAAGAATGTTCCAAATAGGGTATAAACGCTTTGCCAGTATGTTCGGCAAATTCTTTTAGAGCCAAAATGGCCTCTTCCTTCTCATCCAAGTAAGAGTTCTCCACACTGTAACCGGCTATATTATCCAAATCATCATCTTCGCCATCCGAATGTTCAATATCGATTTCATTCTCATCGTTCTCATCATTATCCGGTTCTGGCACATTAATGGCATCTTCTTTGAATTCGGGAATCACCTCTTCGGTGGAGAGAATTGATTCAAAGAGACGTTCCATGATTTTCGGATATACTGAACCCATTTCCTCATTCACAACATCTGCCATTGAGGCAATCAAATTGTACAGCGAACGACGTACATCGGGATCATCAGCCTTTTCGAGCAATGTCAGAGCAAAGGTCATCGTTTCGGTTGCCAATGGCATAAAGTTCTGTTTGCCAATAGTGCGTGCAATGGCGGCCAATGTATCGATGGCTTGTGGACGCAATGTGATGATATCTTCATTATCCGTCTCTGCCAAATATGGTTGCAACATGGCGATCAATTGTTGGAAGAATGGCATCATGTTCTCCTTAGTAGCATTGGCTGCGGCCGATACAGCACTAAGGGCCAGTTCACGTACACGCACCGAATTATTCGGGTTCAATGCTTCGAATAAACTAAAATGTGAAAGGAGATACAATGGGTATTTGATTATTTTATTTATTAATATTCTTTTCAAATAAGCAACTTACATTTCCATTAACATTGGCAAATGTGGCACCAAAGCGTCTTCCAAATTCTCACAGAATGTCTCTAAAGCATAAAACATGCGATCAATATGCTTAGGTTCAGTACCGCCACTCTATGTAAAGTAATGTACAAAATGTGGCAAATTATTAAACGTCAATAAAATCATATTAAACAAAAAAAAAATAATAATAATAATGTTGGTATATAATTTTCAACTCTACATAATTGGCTAAAACCGATTTTCGCTTGATTTGCAGTTGGCTGAGGTATAGTATTGTATCAGTATATATTGGCCATGACTTGTTGTTGAATACAGCATTTGACGGCACAGTGGCCTTTTGTAAGCGTTCATTAAAAACAAAACAAATTTCGATAGATACAAATACCAATATATCAGCATACATGCATATAATATTTCGAATCTATTTTGTACTTTGGTGTAGTGTACATACCCGGAGTTCATTACAAAGCTGATGCAGGAATTCAAATAAAATTGGTAAAATTTGTGGTGCATATTTCGAAATATCTGGTTGCAAATGTTCCGAGAATTGACCGAGTGCAAAAAAGGCAGCATTGCGTACAAGCGGCGTGGGATCTGTGATGCCAATTTTAACAATGTTCAACATTGTCTCCAAATATTTATTGCATATGGCCTCAGAGCATCCCTCAGCAATGACTGCCATGCTCAAGTAAGCGGCACGGCGTGGTAATGGATCCTGTCCCTGCAATGCTGGCTCCAACAATGTCAACAATGGTGGAATCAATTTCTCAGGTGGTACATTCAATGCTAGCAAATCCATTGTTTGTGTGGCAGTGGTCATTGGGCTTGAGTTGTCTTCACCAAGGTAGTACTCTTCATCATCTGCAAGTCGATGGAAATTATTACAACCAAATCATAAATGTGGCAATCCAACACAAATACATACCATCAGTAGTCTCGGGTTCGGTGGCCATCAAATTGAATACAACGTGTATGATGGGCTCAATCAGTTTTTGCTTGATGATCACCTTCTTTTTGAGACGTACCAACCAGCCGATATAGGCAACAGTTTTCACACGTACCGCACTATCCAATTGGCTGTTATTGGATGCCTCCAAACAAAAGTCCAACAACAACTTAATGTTGGTGGTCAACAATTTCGGTGTATACTCAGCCATACTCTCGAGTATATCGAAAGCACGTACAAATTGATCAACATCGGGTTGCACAGCAAATGCTTGCAATGATTTAATGACCAATGGAATGGATTTCTGATACGTCTGCTCTGCGGCATTGTGTCCCAAAATGAAGGGCACCAAAAAGGCCATACCAGATAGAATGTTGAATATAACCGGTGATGCCATATTGCCGCTGGCTTCGGTGGCAATTAATGCTGCTGTGAACATTTCGCAAATCGATTCCATATGCGGTACAAATTGATCAGGTGCCACATCGGTTAAAATGGCAAATATCGACGAGCCCAATTCACTCTGTTTGGGGTCGGCCGAACTGCAATGGGTGTAAATAAATTTCAACACCTCATTCATCCAAGAGTCTTTCTTATCGGCCTCATGACGTACGAGTACACCAACAAATTGAGCAATTGCATTACGTACAGATTTTTCTTGCTCCTGTATGAGTGCATTCAGCATACCCTGCTTAATGCTGCGAAAAGTACGAATGCATTTATGTAGGCATTTACAAGCGCATATCAAACATTTTACTTACATTTGTTGTTGTTCCGGTGGTACCATCTGCCAATGACGCAATTTACCTAAACGTTTTTTCAACAATACAGCTGAATACTGACGTACTTGTGGCTCCTTGTTCGAAACGATAATTTCACATAGAGTCGGAATCGTTTCGGGGCGCTTGTAGGCTTCTTGTAAATCGGCAGTAGCCTGTGATGAAAAGACACAGAGATAGAAGAGAGGGTGGAAAGAAAAAACAATTAAGAAATGGCATTTGATTGTTGGTTATTTACTATGTAGCATATATATACATGCTACCAAACATTTGAAATATATTTCCAGCTGTTCATTACTACCACTAACAACACAACTCAAATCTATTCGTAATCGTTTACGAAGTAAATGGTTTCCCTATATCAGCATACATATAAGAAACCCAAGTTAAACAAAAAAACAAAGAAAGTAGTAACAAAGGAATGAGGGAAGTAAGTATGCATGTAGTTATATGCTAGTGAGTTTGGAAATATTTTTTCTATAAATTTCTGATACCTACTAGGCAATTGTTCAAGGTTTCGACCATGAGTTATTTACACGTCATGTGTACATATGTACTCATGTGTATGTAAACAAATAATATTTTCAACATTTTGTACTTTTTTCAATTTTCGAAACATTTGTTAATTTTGTGTTAATAGTAGTAACGACTATGGGGGTTCTTTCATAGGGTTTTAATTTGTAAACATTTCCGTGATGTCTAAATATGTTGGAAACCTATAGAATTTTAGGAAAACTAACAACCTAAAACCAAAATATTGGTCTTATAAACACGGAATAATAGAAAATATGGTATAATAGCCGTTTTATTCAACAATTCGTTATGTTTATGATTAGTTTTCTAAACTGAGTTGATTTAGTTTTTTATATTATATATAATTTTCCAATAGAACAAATTCTGTTGATTATTAATTGGTTAAATGTTCCTTTCCTTAGGTTATTATAACATTTGTTGATGTTTAAATAAAAAAAGACATTGTTCATAATTGATAGCACTGAATTTAATATACACGCTAAACACACTCAGCACCTGTAGTTCTACGCGCTAAGTCTGGTATATTTGTTGTTGTTTTGACATATATTTATTGGTGCTAGCTAAGTACAATTGTTGAATGATTGAATTACCAATATCCATACCGAATTCATTACTTGCTAAATTTTCGTTAGTTTGTAGAACAATGCCGTGTTGCAAGTGTGAAGACAGAATTACTATTATATTCTATTAAGTGAACCTCATTTGAGTAAAAATGAAAAAATATTTCAAAAAGTTTCACAAATACTGTGGAACATATTAGGTTTATTGTTTAGTATAAATAAAGCAAACACAATAAATGAATTGAAGACCATTTGCATACGAATATTTCTTTCGAATTACTCGACGGGATTTACCGAAGACGTATGCCATCGAGTGGTGTGCTAACGAGTAGTGGAATAATGTTGTTGTTGTTGTAAGAGACAACGATTTCGAAATCACGAAAATTCATGTTCAGCTAGGGTGTTGTTGTTCTCGTTGACCAGCTCCAGGGAATAATAATTAGCTCTGCCTCCGCAAAATTTGGTAGATACGTAAAATATTTTAAAATAACAATTAACGAACTAATAAGCTCAGTGTAAATATTTTAAAACAATGTTAAGGTAAGAAGGATATTTATTTCGCTACTTGTTAACGAATATCATCTAATCGACAAAATCCTTTTTTTTCTACAATTCTATTTTTAATTTATTTTAAATAAACTTTTAAGTACTTTTTAAATTATAGTAGTGTCGCACCCACGGCCAGGTTATCGAGAAAGTGACTACTGTCGAACATAATTCACATTACAACTTTTATTATCGGTTATTCATGCATGCAAATATTTTATATCAGTTCCGAGGCAACAACAATTAAAAATATTAGCAATATTATCTAGTATCTAGTTTCTACCTATATACATACTCAATATCCGTTTATATCATTGTTAATCCACATACAGTGGCTCCCAGCTTATTTCGTACAGTGACAGTTTAAAAATTGCTGCAGTCGTAATTCCTAATATAGCAAAAATTTGAACAAAATATAAATGCCATTTTTGAAAGGAAGGTTTGTTTTTTATTTTCCAAAATTTACTTTTTCAAAATTTTAGTGTTTGACACTATAAAAAAATAAAATAAGAATAAAATAGGAAAATTCATGTCACAGCTTATTTCGTACAGTCTCTTTAAGTTCAAACTAAAAACAAAGTAAGTTGATTTTAATATTTAGTATGACATCCCTTAGCGTTAATGATAGCCTGGAGTCTATTTGGCATTGAATCCACCAATTTTTGAGTGATGTCTGGTGTGATTTTTTTCCATTCCTCCATCAGTACCTTCTTTAGGTCTTGCTTATTAGAAATCTTGTGTGTTCTTATTTTATTGTCCAAAATAGACCAAAGATTTTCAATCACATTCATGTCAGGTGACTGTGGTGGTGGAGACATCAAGTGTGGGCAGTTCCAAATAAGCCAAGATTGCACAATTCCAGATTTATGTTTTGGGTCATTATCTTGGTAGTACCGAAATTCTTCCCGCAAATCCAGTTTGTCTGCACTTTGAAGTAAATTGTTTTTCAGAATCTCGAGGTACTTCATTTTGTCCATTGTCCCCTCAATAAAAACCAATTCACCTACTCCGGCTGCTGACATACAGGCCCAAACCATCACGCTACCGCCACCATGCTTCACTGTGGGCTTAAGGTTCTCCTTGTTTAGCTCGGTATTCGCTTTACGCCAAACATATGACATTCCGTCCGAACCAAAAATATTAAACTTAGACTCATCCGCGAAAATAACGGTATTCCAGAACGCAGGAGTCTTAATAATATGCTCTTTGGCGGAGTCAAGTCGGCGTTGTATATTCATTTTTGAAATGAATGGTTTCTTTCGGGCTACTCGACCGTTCAAGTCATGATTGCGCAGCACACGTCGGACAGTTTCAGCACTGGATGATTTCCTATTTCACGCTGAACCTCTGCAGCCAACTTCGGAGCGGATAACTTTGGATTTTTCTTAATTTTTCGTACAATATAACGCTCGTCTGATGCGTTGAAAATCTTATTAGGTGCTTCTCTGCCCTTGTTCTCCAACCGATTTTCGCGAACGAAGCGTTGAATGATGTATTGGACAGTTGAGGCACTTAAATTTGTCATTTCAGCAATTTTTCGCACACTCTGACCTTTCCTAAAATGGTTAATTACCAGTTTACGCTGTTCCATCGTTGTACGACGACCCATAACGCTAAATGTTTAATTTACAGCACTTTAACTATTTAAAATAATAATAATAAAAATTGTTATAATAGTTAAAAAGGTCCAAAAACTCATACAATTCAAAAAAACTTTGTAACTGCGCGGCAGAATGAAACTTACTTATATTGAAGTTTGTGTACGAAATAAGATGTGAGCTGAAAATCAGCTGATCAATAGTTTTTCTTTCTTGCATGACAAAAAGAACAATTTTTGGGGTTCCCCGTTTTCTTATTAGGTTTACTAAACACATACACAGACATCTACATTCAAAACTTATCGATAAGTTTTTTAGTTTCGATGTTACAGCCATGTACATAAAAATATATACACTGTACGAAATAAGCTGTGAGCCACTGTACATATCTACTAATCGTTCATTGCTTATAACAAAAGCAACAACCTCAATTGAAATCAACCAAGCGTAAACAAATGTTTCAAAAACACGAAAAAAATATATACATATTACAAACATGACTGAAAATGTAAATGTTTTTATACGAGTGTGCATATAATTAATAAATTAATATGTAATATGGCACGTGGGTACACTTCGAAATAAAATTGTATTTACATATGAAATGATATCTACCGGCGGGGGTGATAGGTATAGAGGTATAGAGAAAGAAAATAATAGGCACACCCCATTTTATCAATATTTATGTATGATTTTCAAAAATATCGTGTTTCACATTAGATATATGCAACGAAACATTTATTTATTTTTAAAATTAACATAAGCTGTAGACGCAATGCACATGTCCTACTCAATTTTAAAAAATTCCAACTACATACTAGTACGCATATTCTGTTTAAGTATAATATATTTTTAAACATATAATTTCAATTGCAAGCCAACGAATATGTATTCACTTTTGCCTATTAAGGAATTTAAGCGATTGCCATACAAATTAAGCGATAGCCAAGCAGACACAATCACATTGCATCCCCACCACCGCGCACGTATCAAATATAATTTAATTATTCATATTTGCTTCGCTAATAAGAATATAAAGACACAAATTACTCATCATCATCATCTTCATCATGAAATTGTGAAATTAATTAATTTTTTTTTTGCTCTTTTACCCAGTACCTACATACACATTCAAAAATATACAAATATGAATTCAGCAAATGATGCCACCCCACCCCGCACGTCTGCAGTAAATGTCTACATAGTAACAAAATCTATTTCTATCAACTTTTTATTCCATATTTGATGTGGCAATTAAAAAAAAAAAAGAATGCATATCAATTTTGGAATTTATTCCGTAAAAAAAAACAAAACACGTGCTTAATTTAAAGATTCTTCTTTCATAATTTCAAACATACCCAACAAATTTATACATATTGCAAATGAATGAAGGAAATAGAGTAGAATAGTAATCGTGTAAAAGAAAAAAGAAATACATATTTATTAAATGAATCACTTAGGGAGATGATGGCATAACTTTAAGTTACCACCCAACACATATACAAATATACTAGGATAGTGAAAAGAACATTTTAGACACGCGTGCTAATCAGAGCGGCGAGATTATGATGTTCATATACATATACATAAATATATATACACACATATTTAATAGAAAAGCTTTAATTGTCCACGCATCACGTCAATAAACACCTCCACAACACGAGCGAATGGCGTAAATATTTACGTAAATTTGTATGTATATTCACTTAATAATAATGCATTTAGAATGGGAAAATTTTAGCGATTAGCACAATCTACCAGATTATATGAAACTAATATATAAAGAAAAAACCAAAGTGGCAATTTTATTCAAAAAAGTAGGCCGTAAAAGTAGGTAGTAAAAAACCAAATACTGATTTCCTTTTATAAATCTTGCGCACAAAATTTTAATTGTTAAAGATCTAAAATAATTTTTTCATATTACGCTGATGCTTAAAAATTAAGTTCAACATATAGCAAATGGATGAAACAATATAGAAATGAAGTAAACCATACATTATGATTTAAATAACTCATGAACATGTCGAAATCTTATATGACACAAATTATATAAAACCAAGTGCTAACCTCTACACATTTTATAAAATCTGGCAACACTAACTTCTGATACACACATTTCACATCAAATAAATTTGCAAAAAAATTTAAGTAACAAAAAAAATCTGCAATAGCAACAATGTGAATTATAGAAGGAACAAAGGAGACACAAGATGAAATTTGCAAGAGAAAAAAGAAAAAAAACTAATAGATTCTGAGAAAAGCAGAAGCGAATATTGCGGGGTTCGGTATTTAATGTTGGAGGACAAAGTACCACACTAGCAAATCGTGAAAAGAACATCTTCGATTACCATAGAAACAGAAAATTAAGATAAATAACATTATGAAAATGATGAGTACGATGGTGAACGGTACCATCCACGTGTTTTTTGCGCATTGGCATGTTTAATTTTTAATGAGAATTTTTCAATCCCCCTCACCGATATTATACATTTGCGTATTTAATTAAACAAATTTAAATATAAATACCTTTGTAATAACTGCATTGTCCGATGCTAATAAATTGGTAATAATTTGCTCCATTTTACTATGCTTCTCCTTAACCTTTATTTCTGCAATATATCGGATTTAATTCCTCTTCGGTTAACTCGTTTTTGCGTGCACTTTGGAGACGATGGTTTCTCTGAATCTATCACTTTCCACACTATTCCTTTTGGATGCAGTGTGCAAAAATAGACCCTTTTTTGTCCTATATACCACACTTTAATCGCTTGTCAATGATGATTTTCCGCAGAACATTCACCGCACCCGGCAGATGACTTTAAATGAATAACTAAAATCGATTCGATTTTTTTCTTAAAACAAGTATTTTTTCTTATGGCCCATACACATTGGCGTCTACAGATACACGACTATATGAACACGTTTATTTTGGCGACAACATGACCACATAACCACAGATGAGGCTGTCGCCAAATGAAATCTATTTCTAATTAAGTGTGAGAATATGATCTCTTTTAAAATTTACTGCCAAGTGCGTCTCTGAATCAATTGCATTTCTATTAGAAAAGCCCTGTAGGTTCTCTTTTCTCAGTGACAACATTAAGTTAAATGAACGCGTCCCATTGCCAAATAAGCCAAATATGTGATACTTATTATTTTTGAAATTGTTAAAACAAATTTGAACAAATATGCGATGTTCATGATCATAAGGGGTATTTAAAACCAGATCTTTTCAAAGCGTAATTGTCAAGAAACACCTGATTGTGTTGCAGCTGCTGCCGTTTTCATTGTAAATAACTGGCTAAACAGCGACAATTGAAGCCGACTATGTCTTTTAGTCGTGTTGCTGCATCATCAATGTGTTTGAACCTTTATTTGTACAAAACTCTCCATAAGGGTACACTGCAAATCTACAAAAAGTACAGTATATATGCGGATTTGTAGTATTAAATTAATTCTAATATTTTTAGTTCTTTGTGATAATTTATTTTTGCTATAACCAACATAAGAAGAATTTAATATTGATTTCAATATATTTTAATATTTTAGTCTGTGTATTTAAAATTTAATTGAAAGTTAGTACTCTACACAATACTTTTCTTTTAGAGTGTACTTGAAACAGATTAAATATTTCCCGCGCTTTTCTTATCGTTACTCGACCAATTGTTTTCACGAAGTTCTTTTGTACCAGGAACCCCAATTTTTCATCCAAGTTCTCTTTACTTATCTTTACTTTTCTGTAAGAAAAGTTTTTTTTAAATTTGCGATCCAAACGTGTAGGGATAGGGCAAAGGGTTTTTGTTTCTTTGTTTTTTTTTGGTTCTTAAAAATACAACCTTGCAAATTAAATCAAAACACGTATGACAACTTGCGCCACCATTTTTGAAAGATTTATTTAAAACCAAAATGTTTGTATAATTTGCAATGAACAATAATTAAATGTAAACAAGTGTGCTAAGGATTGAACTGAATATATTTCATATACTACAATTAACAAATAGAAACTGTTTGAAGAACCAATATTGTACGAGTTGACAAAAAAAAAAACCATTGAATCGCGTAATTTTATTATTGAAAATCGGGTTTAAAACTGAAATTAATTTTCAAGCCTAGAAATGGAGAAAAAATCAAACAATACTAGTGATAAATCGCACGAAACCTCTTTAGGTATTTTGAACATGGATAATATGAAAGGTAAGCACAAAATTTGTTTTTAAACACAAAATGTAATGTAGTTATTAAACAGAATTTTAATAAATTTTTGTACGATCTCAAAAGTTTTTGGTGATATTTCTTCAATGTCATCAACCAGCAGCAGAGTAAGCGATCGTCTCAATGTAAGCTAATTAATATTGTCAATACTAAAGAAAAAATTGAATAACACACACACTCGCATATTTTAGATGGAGCGCTTGAAAGCATTTCAAACTTTACAGAAATCACAAAAAGGTCAGAAAAAGTTGGATAGCCAGAGAAGTATGGGGAATAAGGAAAACTGTAATAAATCACCAAATATGACAAATTCACTGAGTAAGTTTCTTGCTTAGTTACTGTGGTTTTCGTCGTCATTTATCATTGTAACTCATTCAATTCAGATCATGATTGCACGGATTATATACATTTTCATCGTCCAAATACGATTAATATATCTGATTTGGTTATGGATGAGAGTATTAATTTGGGAAGTATCTCTGGACAATCACCTGTATCGAAAGGTGTCAAAATATCATTTGAACCAGCCGAAATTACAGGACGCTCTACAGTGTACAATAAGCATTCATCGGATGTAGTGAAGAAGAAAGTTCTAACGTCTACTGTGAGCGAACGCATGTCAGTCAATGATATACTCGCATCATCATTTGCACAAAAGGCTCGAAATCTCTGCAGTAGTTTGGGTCCTCCCGATGATCTGTCTGTTGTTGGGCGTCACGCTTTAACAATGAATAGCTCTTTGAACACTCGCAATACATTGCATAGTTTACCACGTACTGCTGATATGTCATTAACAAAAGCACTGGGTGTTGATGCATCATTTAATGCCGGCGGAACTTTTTCCTTTACCACTAGTCCAGATGTGAATGACAATGCTAGTGTTTTGAGCTCAGAAGAGTTTGCACCTGGTGAGTTGATGCAGTCGAAATTAATTATGGATGAAATTTCATGGGCTCAAGAATACGCAGCCATACCAGCAGCTGCACTCAGTAAGAAGGCCAAAGCAAAAGCCATACAATCGTCTATGATAACATCGAATGAATTTGATTCGTCTTCGCCATCAAAGTTAGTTGAAATATATCCATTCTGGTGCTTTTTAAAAAACGTTCATCTTATTTCAGTTCTATTAACCCAAATTATTCGGTGGGTACTTTTTTCAACATGCGCTCCGATAATATATGTAATATAGTAAAGTTCAAAAGCCCGGATAGAAATCGTACACCCATTGCTTTGGTCGATGACGATGATAGAACCATCACAACGTTATCTAATTTAGAATCTGATTATGCATTAACGCCACAAATTGATAATAAAACATACAGTAAAGCATCAAGTGTCAATGCTGCTGCGCTTGAGAAGGGGATCGCCAAAGATGGAGCACACGATTCTGGAAATTCATCAAATAATTCTTATCTTCTAAGTCTCTCGGCAATTGATAGGGCTTTATGTGAATATTGTAGTATAAATATAACTTTTTTCATTATTAGTAATCGTCTTTTTTAATTTAGGTAATCTTGATATACATACCGATGATTCAGATTCCGGTGTAATTAATGAAATATTGAAAAAGGCCAAAAAATCGAAATCTGGTATGAATTCTGGTCATGATAATGCCAGCAACAGCATCAACAGCCGGAATAGTTGCAATACACAAATAATGTTGACCGCAGGAGAAAAACAAAGCATAATTGACAGTATTGAGCCGTTGATTGATTTAATGTCTGAAAATAAAGAGAATTTAGATCCAATGGGCAGAAAACAACTTTCCGATACGCTAAGCTTTAGAGAATCACTACTTAATCACACTGATATGAAACAATTGAATCGCAGCAGCACATCACAGCCGCGTTCCCCATTGAGCCCACTTCAATTACCATTACAACCAGAAATACAAATTACAGCTGGTAAGAAATGTGTTGTAACATGTTGCGATACGATTTATCAGTCTCTTGTTTTTTTTTTCTCTTAGATGATGACAATGAAGCTGATGTTGATGAGTGGCCATCGACACCAATCAAATCTCCAAATCGTCGTGTACGTCGTACAAAATCACCGACGGACGGTATAGATGATTCACAAATATCAAAGGATAACAATGAAAGCAATCTTTCGATTGTAGAGTTAAAAACGCCAACCAATAAATTATCATCACAATGCCGCACATCAACATTGCACGCTAAAGGAAAATCATTATGCTCCACACATTTGGATATCGACAAG
This sequence comes from Megamerina dolium, assembly GCA_963854835.1. NCBI lineage: Eukaryota > Metazoa > Arthropoda > Insecta > Diptera > Megamerinidae > Megamerina > Megamerina dolium. The sequence continues at coordinate 54,969,094 of OY978528.1, read as the reverse complement.
AATACATCTGCACCAGAATGTGATTTTGGCCTTTCCTCAAACCTTTCGTCAAAATCATCCATTCACAGACAATCAAATGGTGTTATCGCTCGTAAAGCGAATAATTCGCCTCATAGCAATTTAGCATCAAATGATGTTTCACCACTCACATCGCCTCGGAGTTATATCTCATCACAGCGCTCATCTCCTATCGCACAGTATCGTTCATCAGATGAGCGTTATCTAAATGTGGGTGGTGGTAGTGCCCTGTACAAAGGATCCACTTCACCATTAGCCAGTGAACCGGGTGGGCTCAGAAAGTACCGCAGCGGCGTATGTGGCGAAACAGGACGAATTTATAAATCCAGTTCACTGCAGAGTGTTTATGCTGCACGTAGCATATCACGTTGTTCAAGCTCCAGTGAGTTTAGTCATCGTGATGGCAAGGTGATTCCACTGAAGGTAATCATTAGGTTTGAGAAAATGTGTAACTTAAATATTTATACCAGAATATTATACTCAATCCAGGTAACAGCGCTAGAAATGTCTTGGGGCAGCACAAAACTGCGAACGAATGTCCGTAAATCAATGCAAATTAAAAATACTTCGGGCAAACGCTTAGTTGTACGCATTGAAATCCATGGACCCGGCTATCAAATAGTAAATGCAGTGCACGGCAACACTTTGATGCTACAATCACAAGAATGTCGCTCGATTATTGTGAATTTTTGTCCGACAGTCATTGGTGTAGCAATTGGTGTCCTCTCATTTCACTCACCACACGGCGCAACCACAAATCCAACATCCTTTCTCGATATACCGCTCTACGGTTATGGTGGCCATTGCTCAATCATACCACAGAACATACTCAAGGGACCTGTGGGCAGCGCCTTCTTACCCATGGGTGAATTACGTGATCTGGCTTGTCCGCTGGAACGTTCATTTGGTATCTACAATAAAGGTCCACTAACGGGATTCGCTATAATTGCTATCGATTCGATCGGCTTGAATTTGCCCCGTCTTAGTGATGTATTTGAGGTACATCCAAAATGCTTGCTCATACCAGCCGGTAGCGTGGCCACTGTACGGGTAGTTTTTCGACCGAAGCGCGAGGATGTCAAGAAAATAATTAAGAAAATCACAAATGTCCTTCAATTGGCGAACATGCATATCATATGTGGGGATGATGTAAACCGACAGCGCATGCGTAGACTAGTACAGCAAATGTCACCTGAGGATGGGGCAAAAATTTCACCATCAAATTCGATGATGGATAAATTGTGGACCACGTTTGCGGGTGAAGTGGCATTCGACGATTTTGGGCAGTTCAAAGAAAATCCTCAAGTTGCATTTGATTTGCTCACTTGCATGCGTGTACATGAAATCGCACTCACGCTCAATCATGATTCATTGGATGAAACGAAAGAATCATCATCTCTATTCTTAACTGATGTCGATGAGTCAGTGCTATTTCGCACGATTTATAACAATTCACCAATACAGCCAAATATTTTGGAGCCGGTTGAGGAAATGCATGAAAATTCGATCGCAATGAGTGACAATTGTTGTGATGAAGATGAACGCATTGTTAGTAGTTCGACATGTGAAGGTTCATGGTCAGTTAGTCCCAGCTCGATTGAATTAAATTTGAATGTCCAAGAGCATGCTTCCCTTTTGATATGCAATTCATTTAAATCACGTCAATATTTTAAAGTTGCCTGCAGCACTCATAATCTGCTATCGTTCACACCATATCATGGATATATTGCGCCTGATGGTGGTGAAATTGTGGTGCAAATAAATTCATCGTTACAACAAACATCAGACAAATTACCAAAGGGGCCCATCTCGGTTGTGGTACGTTATCGAATGTAGTTGATCTCTATTCGAATAATATCATCATCAATTTTTCTCTTCTAGGTTTACATGGGCAATGAACATATTACATTGCCCGTTAAGTTTGTGGGCAACAATAATTAGAGTACAGTTTTTGAGATTATACGAATAACTTATGAGAATGCGCAGTTTTAAGTATTTAATTACAATTTTCTTCTAATATTCTGTTATTAATATAATATTGGTTTTACATTTTATTTTGGTAATTGTCTATACGTTTTTTGTTTTGCTCGTTGTGTCCGCTTAAAATTTTATCAACTTTGGAAATTTATTAATAAACTATACTTGTCATATATATATTTGTATGTTTTTGTATTTATTATAATATTTTATTGTATGAAAACTATCGTCAACTTGCTGATGTAAAGAAAATCTAACACGGCCTCTGGAGAATGAGTGGTATGATCATGATTTTGCAGCGTTACCAAAGAGAAAGGTGCCTCCTACATAAAAGGCGATGATATGACAATTCTGCGTGTGTTGAAGATTTCCCCAATATCCCAACTACGGAGGATGGTGTTGACGTTCCATCGGTCGACCATGGTCAAAACAGTCTGCCTGTCGAGTTGTTTAAGACCGGAGGTGATTAGCTACTCGCCTGTTTGCAGACGGAAGCGTACCTGATGATTTAAGGTTCAGTGTACCCTCTCTCGTAAGAAACGATTTTTTTTTTCGAACGGTACCCACCTGTCGGCAAGCAATTGGCAATTCTTCCACCAGTAACAATTTGCCATGAAAAAGCTTCTAAAAGAACTCTGTGGCAAAGCTCAGAAAAAGTGATGTCACAAGGGTTCTGCCGTTCGGAACCGGCTAAAATAAGTAGGTGCCTTCTAATACTGTCCAAAATTTAACACGCACTACAGAAATGGAAGAAAAGCTCGGGGGGCCTTAAGTGTCACATATTTATTTTTATTTTTTGTTCCCTGTTTCGTATACAAAAAAAGGAGACTCAATAATTTGCGCCAATTACCATGGAATAACTCTTGACTTCCGTTGTCGAGGCTCATGCCGAACATTGGTGGACCACGTCAACCGATTAGAAATCTACTCACAGGCGTTAACACATCAATAATAATGTACGCTGCACCAGTATGGGCTACAGCGACAGGCTGTAAGTCTTACATGAAAGGGATCACAGCGCCATATAGATTATCATCTCTAAGAGTTTGTAGCGCATTTCGCACAGTCTCTAGTGATGCAGCGAATGTAATTGCGTGCCGTTGTCCTATTGATATAGCATAGAATTAGAGAATATAATTAGCCATAGTGAATGAGTATGGCAATATAGATCAGACCTATCGACGAAAGAGCGGTGGACACATACACTGATTCTTACTTACTTACTTATGTGCCATAACAACCGAATATCGATTTGGGCCGAATATAACATGCTTCGCCAGCCATCTCTGTAATTCGCTAGATAGCGCTAGTTACAAATTCCAAGCACCGTCAGGTATTCCAGTACTTGGTCTTTCCACCTGAGGTTAGGACCTCCTCTTGTGCGTCGTCCAACAGCGGGTTCCGAATAAACCACCTTCTTAGCTGGAGCGTGTTCTTCCATTCGCTCGACATGACCTAGCCATTCGACGCGACTCTCTTTCCAACTTTGAGAATGCTCTGACTGCACGCTTCTTCAAGGCGATTATGTCAATATCGTCGGCATACGCCAACAGCATGACACTTTTGTTGAAGATAGTGCCATTATGTCGTAGATCAGCAGCTCGTATTACTTTCTCCATAATAAGATCGAAGAAGTCGAACGATAACAAATCACCTTGTCTGTTCACCCGTTCGGTATTAAACGGTGCAGAGAGGTCCTTCCCAATTTTCACTGCACACTGATACCAAATATAAAAATGTGGATCGATAGGAAACATGGTGAGGTCCATTATCACCTGAACCAGTTCCTCAGTGGCCATGGATGCTTTAGAGAATATTTGTATAAATACAAACACGTTGATGACCCGTGGTGTCTCTATTGCAAGTACGAAATTGAGAACGCACAACATGTGCTATTGAAGTGCGTCAGGTTTGAAAGTGAACGCTTCCAGCTTGAACAGTTAATGCTACAATCGCTAACACAGGGGGGACTTATCCAATGCATGCTCTCCCCGAAAGAAGCATGGGACACGTCAGCAGACATCATTACAAGAATGATGCAACGATTACGACGTGACCAACAGGCAACACATACGAGAAATAGAGAGCGAATAACACTCAAAATTCTGCCTTGCGAAGGAATGTCTTGATTGGTGGTACCGCAAGGATGAACACGATAGTGATATCGGGGGAGGTGGTTTTATTACGTAGGTACATATTATGCCACAATGTATGAATCGTGCATGCTGAGTGGTACGGACTACTCAGTATCTATGAAGATTTCCACCTTCCAGCGTATCAAAGCAAAAAAAAAAACTTCCGTTGTGCATTTAAAATTGGGAAATATGTCTTTCCTCCGTTTAATACCGAACAGGGTTTTAGACAAGGGAATTCGTTATTGTGCGCCTTCTTTAATCTTATTATGGAGAATATAATACAAGCTATGAGCTATCTTGCGTTAATGGCGAGTATCGAATAAGGTCCAATCATGAGCTGTCTGCCGGCATTAGTATAGTAAAGCGCATCAAAACTTAGCGAATCTCGAATTTAGCAAATTGAATCCCAGTACCGAATTTCAAAATGAAACTTGTCACTAAAAAGGGACTATGGTTCTGTGGTATACTTCACTTGAGAGTTGTTGAAATCTAAAGAAACTGATACTGCTGCGTTGTATTGGCAACAATTACAACAATTGTACTCAGGACTCTCTAGAAAGTGGCATTTTTAGTCCACATAAAAGGTGTAATATTACACCATTGCTATGAGCAGTTGAATAATACGAATTCGGTCCCAGAACTACCCGGCCTGACATATAGATGTCGGCAGTAGTTTAAAAAAATTGGCGATGTTTCACAGTAGTAAAGCCGAGTTTTTGCATCGATTCGTAACCATGGATGAGACATGGGTCCACCACTTCACACCTGAGACAAAGGAGCAGTCAAAATAGTGGACTGAAAGAGGAGAAAGAGGATCGTGTCCAAAGAAGGCGAAGACAGTTCCAACTGCAGGCAAGGTTATGGCGACTGTTGTTTTGGGTTGCGCGTGGGATAACTTTTATTGATTATCTTCAAAAATGGAAAAATAATCAACTGTATTACGAGTATTACGCTAATTGGTTGCAGCGTTTAAGTGATAAAATTAAAGAAAAAAGACCGCATTTGGCGAAAAAGAAAGTGCTGTTTCATCAAGACAATGCACTAATTCACACATCCGCTATTGACATGGCCAAAATCAATGAGTTAAAGCTCGAATTGCTTCAGCACGCACCTTATTCGCCAGATTTAGCTCCTTCGGATTATTTTATAATGGCTTGGTGGTAGAAGATTTGCCAACAATGAAGAGGTGGAGTCTGCGGTAGATGGCTATTTTAATGAGCTAGGCAATTCATACTATAAACAGGGATTCGAATCTATAGAATATCGTTGGGAAAAGTGTGTAGAGCTAAAAGGAGATTATGTTGAGGAATAAAGAAGCATTTTCCCAAATTCGTTGTTTTCATTGTTAGGTCGAGCAGTTCTGGGACCACCCTCGTAGTAGTAGTATTGGAAGCAGTAGAAAGTTGACTATTAATTATTCAGACCTTTAGAGCATTCCTAAAAAAAACACTAATTTCTAATTAAGATGTAAAGGGTCACCTTCAGTCATATTTTGCTTCACGGAATCTTGATTTCTCTGAGGGAATTCACAATTTGAAGAAAAATGTCACAGTGCAAATTGAAATTTTTTGTTTAAATCCAATATTTATTATTACAACTTTCACAAGGGATTATTTTTATTCTATTATTTTTAAAAATGCTTATTTCATTTATAAATTACAATTCATTAGCATTAGTTGACCAAGAAGTTGTTTAGTCATCTTACGTTTAATTTTAAAATGTCATCTGTGCAGGTGTATCGCTGGTCAATTATAATGGCAATATACTTTGCTTTAATGTCTACCAGCAGACATTTGCTTTTGTTGATGTTTAGTCGCACTTTTATTGTATATTATATTGGTACAATGGATATTAACAAATAAAAACTAAAACTCCGTCTCTTTTGTTTACCTAACACATAAGTTTTTTGTGTTTTTAACCACCTGATGCCTATTCTTTTGTAGATTTGCTTATTACCCGATATTACTACAATCTGTTGTGGTGGGCCATACCAAACCAATTATTTGCTTTGCAACATTCGTGATTGTTTAAATGTTATGTAATGAAATTATTGTAATCTTTTGTAAAAATACGAAATATATGAATTACAAAATGGAAAAAAGCAAATATTTGAACAAAAATAAAAAATCAACTTAATCAACTTAGTGAATTACAATACATATGTTAAATATCATTCAACTTTTGTTCCGATTTTCGATCAAATTCATCATGATTATCCTCCAATAATGTACGTTCCTCCAGCGTATAGAAAGTTTCTGGCAAATCGGTGCCCAAATATGCATCGTTATCGACACAATATCTGATAAATGAACGCCAACAGGGATCCAAGGACAGCAAATGAGGATTACCAAAGATAAACAAAAGATAGCGTGCACGTGAAATTGCAACATTCATGCGTTTGGAACTTTGTACAAAACCCAGTGAATGTCTTAGATCATTTGATATTAGATTTTGTGTTGAACGTACAGTGGATATTAAAATGATATCACGTTCCTGTGAAATGAAAATGTGAATGACTACAACCAATGTATGTGAAAACATTCACACTCACCTGTCCTTGAAATTCCTCGACAGAACCAATTTTCGGCATTGCTATATCGGCTGTTACAAAGAGATTACGCAAATGCTTCACTTGTTTGGTGTACGGTGTAACAATTCCAATTTCTTCGGGTTTTATATTTTGGCGATACAATTTTATAGTCATTAGAAATACCTGCAGGAAAGAAATAGGTCGTAAAGTTAAACTCAGAATATCACTGCATAGAAGAATTACTTACATTTTGTGCTTCGACCGGATTATACCAAGATGGTGAATCTTTCTCTTGCATATTCTCACTACGCATGCCATAGAAGAAAACACCGTGAGCTTTAGCACGTGACTCCGACTCTGGCAGCAGCACTTCCAATTTGCGCAGCAACTTAGCCTCGCGTGAATCACGCTCCTTTACCATTGGCAATAATTCCGAGTCATAGAATAGTTCATTGTATACATTCAATATCGATGGTAGAGCACGATAGTTGTACAGCAGTTTTGTAACCAGCCGTGGATCAAAGCCACACGTCCCCGGAAAGCGAATTATGTCCTTAAGATAGGGTGTACGTTCCAGAATGCGCTCCATAAAGGAGAGCGAAAGACCAAGATCGCCCGCAAAACGATTTACAACAATTGCCTGCAATTGATGTGGATCCCCGGCAAGTATAACCTGTCCACGAGTCTGTGACACTTGTGTGATGGCGACCATAACTTCGGGTTCAGTGCATTGACCAGCTTCATCGATGATGACATGTGTGAAGTGACCCTGTGGAAAGCCCATTTGCAAGAAATTACCCAATGTGGAGCATGTACTGATGGTGACACGATGACGACCAAGATATTTCATTTGACAGCGCAACTTGAGACCCGATTCGGTGACAATCATCTGGAAGCAAAATATTGTAGTACTTCAGCATTGAAGGCATACTGATCGATCACTTACCGAATCATCGCATGTGCCATCAGCTGCAACATCTACGGTGGCACAATATGGCATTAGATGTTCCGGTATAAGATCTTTTTCAATTTGATTTTGCGAAACTAAACGCACGAAGTCGCCAGGTTGCAACGCCTTGCTTTCAACGATACGTGTCGCAATTAGGTCCGCAGAACTATTGGCTGGTGTGCCTACCAGCAGACGGGCACTCGGCATCAGTTTCACCAACTGCAAGATGGTTTCAACAACTGTCACTGTCTTACCAGTGCCCGGCGGTCCAAAAATGACATAGGGCAAATTTTGTATTTCACCATACAATATATTGCGTATTGCCTGTTTCTGTACCAAATTCAATGTTTTGTTATACCATTCACATTTCATATCGCGCATCGTCAAATTGCCATCATCATCTAAATTGACCTCCAACTGTGGACCTTCACGCAACTTCATCTTAGATGGAAAGAGAAATTGTTCACCCAAATGTTTGACCACACGATTCACAGAGAAGTGCTGCTTGCGAAAACCGAAACGTGAATAATAGAATTCCAGACGATAATCTTCGCCGTTGTATTTACTCTGGAAACCAGCATTGAATTTGAGCAGAACACGATCGAATAACACTTTATGAATGACGCCGTCAAAACTGCGTGAATCCGTTTCCGAACTCCAAGGATTGATGGCACGCACAGTATCGCCGAGCACCAGAGACGGACGACGTTCGGCCAGATTCTCAATGGTTAGCGACAGAAATTCACCATCTCGGGTGAAATGTGCACGATCACGATCGTATTTGCGAAAACTTATAAAATACTCAATCTCTTCGAGGTAGTTAAGTGTCTGGAAGCGATTAACATAATTACTAAAGGACAACTCCTGCTTGAGGCAAGGGAACAAATCCTGAATACCATCCACCATTTCTCGACGAGACTGTGATGACAGGTAGGTGCTGCGTAAACGTTCGGGCACCTCAAAGTAGCCGATACGCTGAGCGATGAAACGACGCTTCGGTGCGATGCCAACACCCGGAATAACTTCACTCTTCTTTGACCACACTTGATTGGCATAGTAACGTGAGCGCACCGCTCCATTTTTATCGTTGTACGATGGCGCCACATTCTCCTTAACGTTTGCACGTGCTGCGGCAACTTCATCTTCCGTCTCGCACACAATAATGGCTATCGAACGTTTTATACGAAACGTATCGAATTTTATAACGAAAAGCTCACGTGATTCACCAAAAAACTTCGATTCAACTTCAAAGCGTATAACACGCTCAGTGTGACCTTTTAGTTCAAAACCCTGACCTGGTTCGGGATCGACTAAACGTAATTGTGATTCACGTCGTTTCCCAAGAAATTCAATACTTCGTACACGCAATGTACGATCTGCGTTATTTTTGACAATCATTTCAACTTGTTGTGTTTGGAATGTGGATGAAAAAATGCAACGTTGATCCTCAGTAACTGTGACGGGGCGATTAACAGAACGTTGATTCGATTGAATAGAACTTGTTTCCCTAATCGGAGGTTGCAAATTTTTTGATTCTTCAAGTATGTTCAGTTTAATACAGCGCCATACATATTCACCCTGAGTAAAGAGGAAAATAAAATGTAAAAAACGGTTGCATTATTCTAAAATGGATAGTGACTAAGTCAATTGATTCCACAAAATAGCTACTGATATATTCTATGGAATATCGAAGCAACTTTAATTTGCTACCAATCAAAAACACCGACACTTACTCTTTCGCATTCGATTAAATCGGCCACTACAATATCGCCTACATTTGGTTTGCATGCAGTTGGCAATATATCAAAGGTATAGTAACAATCTTCATTAATTACACCCCAGTCGGAGTGTACACGACGCACTGTGCATTTCTCCTGCTTCAATATACGTGCCGGATGAACGCTCACCTCTTGCAATATTTCACCTTGTTTGTCGACAAAATGCTCATCACTTTGTACATTACAGCATACATAGACACGATCACCCTCTTTTGGAATAAAATCAATTTCTACCGAGTCCAAATTTACGTTCATCATTTTGTAATCGGTATCGATTATAATCGAATCGGGTCTTCTTTCGGTAATCAAACCGAGTATGTTGCGTTGATGTGTGTTAAAATATTTGGGATTCTCATTTTTCAATTCTTCAATTTGCTGTTCAATCTGTAAATTAATGAAAAATATTTGTTACAAATCTTTTGAGGCATATATTGTTTGTGAGAAAAACCTTTGTTTCGGTTGGTGTCTCTTCATCCCACGTTGAATCAATAACGTGTTCGATTTTTATCACCTTAATATGATCGGTATGTGGATGCTGATATGCCAAGTAATCGACGCGTGATCCCACTTTCAATTCATTGACTACAGACAATGCTACGTCAATATCGAAAAAGATTCCATGATCAATGGTGCCATGATTGCTTTTCAGCGTAGTTATAATGCCTACAATTTTATATTATTATTAATAATAATTCTTCTTTAAAAGCCAATTCCTACCCTTTCTCTTCGAACAGCTACTAATTTCGGTCGTCGAAGCATCTTGTTCACTATTTTCGGTTGCACTATAACGTACTAGAACACTTTGCATATCCATAGTAGGTATTTCAACATTTTCTTTAGCTTCTTTTTCAATTTCCTCATCCAGATAGGCTTGTTCTTCTTCTAATTTACCCTCGAGTAAGCGTTTTTGCTTTGCAGCATCTATAGAATCCCATAGATTCTTCAACAAAGATATCATTTTTCTGAACCAAATTATTCGAATATAAAAATAAATTGTTTTTATTGTGTTGGTTTCCTTTCTAACGATTCGTACATCCAATCCGTTTCGTTAATATAGTTTAATTCTTTGCGTAAATTTTGTAAACGTTTTAGATAATTCTCTGTTGTAGTTATTTTGAACCCACACTCGGTGAGTATAAGCGAACGATAACGTGCAAACGTTTTCTCAGATTGACTCTCAGATTTCTTAGACTTGGAAAATAAACAGTATAGGATACTTTATATTGTTCAGTCTTCCACTTAAACACAATTGTTACTTACTTCGCTTGTATTTGTTGATGTACTCGGCAATTCGTCTGTAATGCTTGGAGGCTCTGACATTATTACAATGTTACAATTTGAGACCACAAGTACTGCATGGGATCACTATTACTTAGTATCCCTTGTTTGTTACACTGAAACCAGACTGGGCTCTTTAATGCAAATATCAAATATCTTTTTACAATTTCACTGATAGATTGTGCAGTTGAATTCGGTGTCAACTATTTTGCAACTGCGGCATTCACAAGGATGCTCATTTGACATCTAGCGGCATTTTATTCGTAGCATATTTGTTTTTTTTTCTTTCAACTTTAATTTATCACTTTACTCTTTCGTTTGTTTACGTGTGGTGTTAAGTTGGTTGTAAGAGGGAAAGAATAGGATATATCCATAAATTACAATGTAGGGTTACCAAGATATATTTTTTACAGTTCTAGCTAAAACAAAAAACACGCATTGCGTGTGGTATCTTTCCGGAATAAAGTTCCTATATTCCATGTAGCTAAATCATTCCTTTATGTGTGATTTCAATTATTCCCATCCTCATATTTGATTCGGTCAAGTTTTATTTGTAATCCATGAGGTATTAGAGATTAGAGGTTGATTCGAGAACTAACCCTTTACTCTAAGGTCTAACGTAAGATAACAATTCGAGAAACATTAGAGAATCATAACATTCTCAACAAAAAGAGGACTCAGTTCTCTAATCGAACAAAGGATTAGTTATCTAATCGAATACCAACCTTATTCCCAAATGAATTTCTAACGGGGATTAAAATATTATAGTGCTAAATAATCTTGGCAAAAATGGGAGAGCCATGCCTACTTAGTAGCTTTATACTAGACCCCATGGAGATTGCCTGCATTTCTTTTAAATTTAAACCGCTGCAACTTCGTCAATCTTCTGTCTAAGAGAACCATATTTGATAGATTAATATGGTAGTCGGAAATAAGCTGGCATAAAGTCAGCAAAACACACCCATTTCTTTATGTGTCGACAACCAAGTTTAATAGCCTAGACAGACGGCAGCCTAATTCCGGATTACCGAGTTAATTCTAATTAACTCTGTCATTAACTGCAGCTAATCCGCATAAACTCTATGAGTTAATTCTCAAAATAAAAGAGGATTAGGGCAATTTGCGATGGCAACACTGCTGAAATTTGTCTATTGTGAATTTGTCTCCATCCATTTTACAAAATATTAGGTGTCTTCGCTAACAAAAAACTTTCAAGATTTGTTTACAGTTTTCAATATGAAAAGTGTTGGCCAACAAATAAATCCAGCTGTCAATTACGAACGGTGAATGTCAATTTACAAGTTTCTGATAGTTTTCAGTTCACGTACTTCTTGTAGATTTTCTCATATCGAGAGTGATAGATGACAGAAATTGATAGTGATAGTAATGTAAGTGGACAGACCTAATAAAACAGCAATCAGCCGTTTAGTTAATCCGCAATATTGCCGTCTGTCAGGTTATTATTTTATTCGGATTAAGTGCGCCGGTAATCCGGAATTAGGCTGCCGTCTGTCTAGGCTATAAGGTGTAGATTAATATTGCAAAGATAATTAGGCACTCCACGCCCATTTTTTTTATAGCTCCCATACAAAACCACCGAATTATCTTGAACTTTAAAACGCCAATAACTTACGAAATGCTTGGCCTCGGTCAACCATATTTCAGAGGTAGATTAGTATTATAGGCAAAAATTACTCATCAAAATAGTCACCAACGAACTCACGCAGCATACAGTCGCTTTTTTGTTCTGTAGTGATATTTACCGTTTTTCTCTCTGCATGTGTTTAATAATCGGTCGCTTTTCTACAGATATATTTTTTCTATTGTTTTTCGGTCGATTGTCTTTTACATTCACTCACATACATAAGTGAATACTATTGAAGCTAATAAGTGCATAAATTGAAGCTATGGCCCCCGGCACCACTAAAATTCGAAACAATTGTTTCTATATTTGTCCACATCTCTTAAACCCAAAGGTAAAAACACCAAAAACTTATCCATTGAATATATTTCCGGAACTTCCAATCACCAAAAAGGATGACCCTAAGTTAAAATTAAATAAATTAAACCATAAATAAATGCCGTATGCGCGACGCTATAAAATACAATAATGATCAGCTACCGTCTACTCCGAACCCCTCTTCATTTGCTAGTGTAGCAAAGCCTCAAATAATAATATTAAAGAAATTACAACTATAAATAAAACTATTACTTTAAAAACAATCTCTACACTCACAATCCAATCTCTGCTTGACTATCCTCTTGCTCCTCCCTTCTTCCCACTGTCTGAAATTGGGTTATCGCCTTCCATGAACTTAAAAATATAACCCCTCCGTCATTCTATTAAATGAAACTCACCTTGCCCACAACGTAACTCCTCACTCCCCGAAAGCATACATTGGGCATTTTTAACAAACAGCGTATTGCCATTCTTGTTAAAAGAAACGTGCCCCACCTAGCCTCTTTGCCTCAATCCATTGAATTACAAACTTCTAACAAAATTTCGATAGTGAGCGGTTGCTCTCCTCCTGATCAATCGATCTCTACAACAGATTTCATCAACCTAATTCATTCTGGTCCCCACTGTTACATTCTAGCTGGCGATTTTAACGCAAGGAGCCCCCTGTGGGGGACCATTTCTACCAACTCAAAAGGACGGCAATTCAAGATTCCAACCTAATTTCAAACGTCTCTATCCTAAATGATGGGTTACCCACCCATTTTTCTACCCACTCATACTTTACACATATTGACCTTACCCTTTGTTCTGTATCCCTTTCCTCCAAAGTGTCATGGCATCTTATAAACGTCCTTCATGGTAGTGATAATTTCCCTATTCTCTCCAAAATCCTAACTTCCCGACCCCCCAAACTATTTTCAAACCCTGAATCTATTTCAAAGCTGACCGAGCAGATTGGCATATATTTGTGGCGAGCTGCGAAACTCTCTCCTGCTCCCTTTCTGCATCATCCAACATCAACCAAGAAAAATCCAATATCCAAAAAATAATCCATCCCACTCTCTACACCCAAACCTATCAGGCCTGTTCTTTTGTAGTAGAGAAGCGAGCTTTCAGCATTAAGAGAAAAGAGGCAAAGTGCCTGGCATGAATATAAGCGTAATCGGGCCTAATCAAATCTTATCTTGTACTAAAAAAGCAATGCACTTTTTCGAAGCAAGGGCAAAAATGCTAAAATTCTTTCTTTCCAAAAATTTACTAGCAGTATTTCTGCCTCATCTGACACAAAAAACATATGGGTAGACATAAAAAGGCTTACTGGCTTTCCCTCACACTGTCTTATAATTTCCCTTAAATCTCCCCAAGGCAATTACAACAACATTTTCTCGACTGGTAATTATCCCATTCTTTGGAAGACTAGTTTCGTCGTCCCTATCTTAAAACCTTCGATCGAATAAGACAGCTCAATAAGTAGCAGGTTGGACCAAGAATCTACAACTTTATTAAATCTTTTCTGTCCTATCGCAAACTTCGCGTTCTTTTTCCAACGTCCGATCCCCTACGTTTCCCCTAAACAACGGCACCCCGCAGGTTTGCCCTCTATCCGTTATCCCACGACCTAAATGATGTAATGGCTACCTTTTCTGACACTCTATCACGCATTTCCTCATGGTCGTTTTCTTCAAGATCATCAGTCTCTCCCAATAACACAAAACTATTACATATTTGTAAGAAACATAACTGTAATATACCTATAATATATTGTTATGTTTTTATTTTATGAACGCTTAATTCTACTCGAATCAACCCTGTTCGATCACTGAATTCTGTCAATAATAATTGCCACACGTATTTTGTACTACTATATATAGCATCAATTTATGTATTCAACTCCATAATATTTACAATCAACTATTTACAATATTTCTTTAATGTACTTGCAACTCTTGCCTCTGATACTGTATCAGTATTTGCGCTATAACTTTATTATTAATTTTAGAATCTGTGTTTTCTGAGTTATTGCTTGGTAACAGTCCAGGGTTACTAATTAGCAGTATTCTTTACTCAATTGTAGAAAGAAAGAAAAACACCCCCCATATCTGCTCTTAAATGTGGCTCTTGGTAAATGCAAAACAATTTTTTTATTTTATTTATTATTTTTCTATTTTTCCGATTTTATCTATCCAACATAAAACATTACGTTGAATTTGAGGATGATGCCATAATGAATAGAAATGTAAAATTAGCAAACTGACAGTTCATGGCAAGCAATGTTCGTCAGGATAATTATTGCTTTCTTTGAGCAATATGCTGTCTCCATTGGCAATATATTGCCAAAATAAAAAATTTGCACTGTGAAGATGCTCTGTAATTGCCTTCAGGTACTATGGGGCAAATCAAACCTCGGTGTATAGATATTTAATGCTTTGATGTGCATATTTTTCTATTTTGAAAGAATTTAAATTCAATCGAATTTTTAAAATCAAATTTCTCTAAAGAAGCGCAGAATGAAAAACTCCTACCATTCATCATTGATGTTCAACATCAACTGAATGTTTCAAATATGTAACTAAAAGTACAGGAATCTGTGGAAAATTGTGAGCAAAATAGAACTTTATTCAGACGATGCCAGAGCAATGCTGTTTTTCGCCTTGTTGGACCGATATCACAATGAAGTTTTCATAATATAAAAGAGGGCAAAAATACTTTGCCAACAAGCAGAAAATTAAATATGAATATTGAACTTCAATCTCAACCCACAAAAATTTTTTTCACATAAACACATTTCGCTTTCCTGTGTTTATTGCTCAATACAAAAACAATGTAATTAGTTTGATAGTAAACATAGAAAGTGAACTGTTACCGATTGGCTTGCATTACAATCAGATGGTCTTAAAATTTCAATTATATACTGTAATGTATTGTAAATATATTTTTTTCCTCCGATTTATCTGTTTTTTCTCTTTCTGTTTATGCAAGCAGGATTGCGGAATCTTTTCTTTTCAATTGAATAGAATTAACAAGCTTTCAAATTCATTTAAAATACTCATTACAATATCAAATTCGTCACATTGTGCATACTAAGAATATCTTCCGACTATTTGTCAAATCGGTATGATAACATACACTGTGCTATAAATCAAAACACATATATTGCAAAATGTGTTGCAATCATTGACGAAATGGACACAGAATAAGCTGCCAAGCAGCTGTCAAGGCACATAACCTCAATAATATACAAACTGCATACGAAAGCGGATGAAGCAAAGATTGAAAACTCTCTCTGTCGGTCTCATTTCGTACGTTCGACGTGCTCTATTGCTCTGTTGAATATTTGTCAAAACCGAAAAAGTTTATCAATTATTTCTTACCGGAAAAAATTCACATTTTATTCAATTTAAACAAGTGCCAAAGCACTAGAGAATTTTATTAAATTGTGGCGATACGCGAAAATTGAGCAAACTTCATTAATTGTGATTTTGCTAAGGTATTTATTGGAGTGTCCACGAATAAACGTGTTACGCGAGGAAAAATGGTTAAAACTAAAAAGGGCAAGAAAGAGATAGTGACCACTGCTGTTGCCTCCTCAGGCGATGAAATGTAAGTGCCTATGCATATTGGATGTGCATGAGGAGATTGGGTTTGTCGAAAAATACAATAAATAAGAGAAATTGCAAAATTGCCGTGTTGTCAATAGTTTTTGTACTTGCTCGTATTTGTTGTTAATACTTATTGTTGTTATTGTTTTGATTACAACTCCAATTCTCATTTACACTAAATGCAGGGATACCAAAACTCAGCCAAATGCTATCGATTCTGATGCAGAACAAGATAATGTCAGTGTGAAGAACAAGAAAAATCAGCAGCAAAAGGAGTCATCCAAGAAGAATAAGAACAAGAAAAATCGCAATGACTCCATTGACGACGACTCCGAAGGAAATGAAAACATTAAACCGACCAAGTCTAAAAATAAGCAATCATCATCAACATCGGCATCGAAAAAATCGGCTTTCGATCTTCTGTTGGCTGAGGACGATGATGATGAAGGGTCTCCGGCAACAATTGAAAGTGAGGAAGAAGAGAACGAGGTGCAATTGAAGCCATCGAAAAAGAACGATAAGGGTGGGAAAAAGGGTAAAAAAGCCAAACGAAATGGTAAAAATGATGAAGATGACGAAGATTTGGATAAGATGCTTGCAGAACTTAAGGCTGAATATAGCGGTGGAGCATCACCTGCTGCTCCGGCTATAGTCTCGCCAGAGGATCTAGTCGATGATGAATTTGATAAGAAGAAGAAGGGTAAAAAACAACAGCCCCGACAGCAAGTAGAGCAACAAAAGTCAGTGGATGAAACTGGTTTAGGTGATGGTGATGGTGGTGATGATGATGATGAAGGTGGTACCGTAAAGAGTGCAGCTCAAAAGAAAAAGGAGAAAAAAGAGAGACAAAAACGTGAAGCTGCCTTGGCTAAGCAACGTGCTGCACTAGAGCCAAAGAAATCTGCTCAGGAGCCGGTAAAAACGACTGCTGATGAAGCACCTCCTAATGAAGAGACTGAAAAAGTTGCAGAGCAATTGCTTGATGATGGTGAACATCAAGTTGAAGCACATGATGAAGATGTCACCATTGCGCAGGAGGATGAAACAGGAAAACAAGGCAGCAAGAGTAAGAAGAAGGGTAAAAAAGACAAAAAATCCGAGGAGGAAGAAGCCAAGAAAGACACCAAGAAAAAAGGTATGTCAGCTGCCGTGGTTGCAGCTATGCAAGAGCGCCTGAAGAAGATTAAGGAAGAAGAAGAACGCCAGAGGCAGCTGGAAGAGGAACGCATACGACTAGAAGATGAGCGTGAACTTCAACGGCTAGAAGCAATACGTCTAGAAGCCGAAAAGAAAGAGAAAAGAAAACAAAAGGAAGCGGAGCGTAAGGCTCGCTTAAAAGCAGAAGGTAAACTCCTAACAAAGAAACAGAAGGAGGAACGTGCACGTGCACAAGCCATGTTGGAAGCGCTCAAGGCTCAAGGCTTAGAGATACCAGATCCCAATGAGAAACGACCAACAAGACCAGGTTAGTATAAATTTGATGTTTATTTCAGTTCCCGTCTATATTATTTATCTCTTAGGTACCCGCATACGTCCAAAAAAGAAGAGTCCTACCAATAAAGAAGAACAAACCGATGATAGTGTTTCAGCTGAGGCGGCTGCAGCAACTGCTGATCTAAAAACCGAGGAAAAGAAAGAAGTAATTAAAGAATCGTGGGATGCTAGTGATTCCGAAGAAGAGGTTAATGGTGAGGATGACACCTCACAGACGACTAGCACTACTAATAATGAAGAAAAGTCTGGCAATCGTCGGCATTCTGTTGGCCGGCAAACATCTGATGCTGCCACCGCCGATGAATCTGTGGCATCCGATGACGAATCGGATGAGGGACAGGAAGATAATGACTCCGATGCAGCAGCAAGCGATTCGGAGCCGGAATCGGAAAAAGGATCAGAACATGCTGGTCATGATGCTGAATCACGTCGTTTACGCGCTGAAGCGCGCATTTTGAAACGACAAGGCGACGCAGAGAAGAAACGTACCACTGACGATCTAAGGGCTGCCGTTGTTTGTGTGTTGGGTCACGTCGATACGGGAAAGACAAAAATATTGGATAAATTGCGACGCACCCATGTACAAGACTCGGAAGCCGGTGGTATTACACAACAAATTGGTGCCACCAATGTGCCCATTGATGCCATCAAAGAACAGGCGAAAATTGTACGTGATTCTGCCGCATTCGAACACCGTCTGCCGGGCCTCTTGATAATCGATACACCTGGTCACGAGTCGTTCAGTAATCTGCGTAATCGTGGTTCATCTCTCTGTGATATTGCCATTCTAGTGGTGGATATAATGCATGGTCTGGAACCGCAAACAATTGAATCGATCAATTTGCTGAAGAAGAAGAAATGCCCATTTATAGTTGCTTTAAATAAAATTGATCGCCTGTATGATTGGAAGGTAATGGCACGGCGTGATGTACGCGACGTGCTTAAGGAACAACAACCGAATACACAACTCGAATTTAATCAACGTGCCAAGGATGTGATATTACAATTTGCTGAGCAAGGTCTCAATGCGGCACTCTTCTATGAGAATCCAGATCCGAAAACATATGTTTCATTGGTACCAACTAGTGCCATTACTGGTGAGGGTATGGGTAATTTACTCTTCCTCATAGTGGAATTCTGTCAGAAGATGTTGGCCAAGCGACTTATGTACTCGGAAGAGTTACAAGCGACCGTACTCGAAGTGAAGGCTATTCCCGGTTTGGGTACAACTATTGATGCCATTTTGATTAATGGCAAACTACGTGAGGGTCAAACAATGATTCTCGCCGGTACGGATGGACCGATTGTAACCCAGATACGGTCACTGTTGATGCCACAACCTATGAAAGAATTACGTGTTAAAAATGCCTATGTAGAGCACAAGGAGGTAAAGGCTGCACAAGGTGTGAAAATAGCTGCTAAGGATTTGGAAAAAGCTATTGCTGGCATTAATTTGCTGATTGCTCATAAACCAGACGAAGTGGAGATATGCAAGTAAGTTATTGTGCAATACATCTGTGCACAAATTGTGAAAAAAAAACTACCGATGATTTAAGTATATTTGTCTAAGGAAGCATTTTTTCTTGGTCAAACTTACCAAGATTATCTCTAGTTTCTTTGGTGGTTAAAAAAAATTTTATATCCTAAATAGCTAGAAATTAAATATGAACCTTTAATTTGTAGAGAGGAGGTGGCACGCGAATTGAAAAGTGCATTGAGTCATATTAAATTGGCTCAAACTGGTGTTCATGTACAGGCTTCCACTTTAGGATCCTTAGAAGCGTTGTTGGAGTTCTTACGTACTTCAAAAATTCCGGTAAGTTTAATTAATTTATTGTTACCCTAAAATTATGCAATTGTTATGTGACAAAGTTAATATTTCGCTCCAATCATTCTCTGCTATTTGATCATTTATGCCTAGAAGTATGCAATATTTGATGAATATTACATACAATTTTACCAGAGATTTTAAAAGATGTTTAATTTAAATTTTTAATTTGTTCATATTTTATTTTTTATGTACAATTTTTTACCACTTACATTTTATATTGTATTTTACATTTTTAAAATCATGACCGTTAAAGGCATATCAAAAAAATTAAATTGCATATTGATTTATTTATTTTTACCTTTTTTTTTGTTTAGTGATATTAATTATTTTTGATTTTAATTTGTTAAAAAAAAATATTTATTATTATAATGCTTAAAAAATAATTACTGATTCCAATAGGGCTTAGAGTCAGTAATTTTTTTATACTCAACATTATTTTGTGTCATTTAAAAAAATATATATTTTTTAGGTGCAAAATTTTGCAAAAATTGTGCATATATCAATTCACGAGTAAACAATAATTAATTACTGTTCGTTTGTATAGTGTTGGTTAAAGTATATAGTTGTTGGAGCTTGTTTACAAGAAATCACTATAGAAATGACGATAATTATGATAATGATGATGATTGCCATGATGACGATGACTCCTTCTAGGCTCATTCAATGTATGCGTAATGTTTTCTTTTTTTCTGTTATTTATTCAAATTTCATACGAGACAACATCGCAAATTGCATGAAAATTAAAGTGAAATATTTGGTGAAACTATTTTTAAATGCGACTGTAAATAAATATGCTCATCATCAGATTCATTAAAATTGCTGTGCTGTGCTGCATGTGTGTCTGCGTACATGCGAACGTATTTTGCGTGCGCAGCTTAGGTCATTCCACGCACAAAATGTTTTGCATAAACACATGCATTACGTTTATTTTGGTAAATAAGTGTATAGTAGTTGCAACAACAACAACTATAACAACAACAACAACACCGGCTATTGCAATAATTAACAGAAAATGATTCATAGTCCAACAGCAGCCATATCAGCGGGAGTATCGTTGAAGCCGAAGGAATATGTATGTAACATGTCGTGGAATTAGTGTTGTGTGTGTGTGTGTGTATTTGCGTATTTGCGTATTTTAAAAATATCAACTTAGTTGCATTCAACCTGATGCCACATATCCCGAGTTGTTTACTAAACAAAATTTGGCAAGCTATATATGAGGCATGTATGTAGTTGTTTGATTTCTTTAAATATTCAATTTACAATAAACAAACAAATAATAAGAAAAAACTCCCATTTTATATTTAGTCGAATTTCACTTTCAAAATGTATACATACGCAGGCACATATGTAGGTGGCGGTACACACAATTCGTTGTTGTTGTTAAAGAGAACCGAAAACAATATTTTTCGCTCACAATTCTCGTCTCGATCTCTATATCTCTTATTATACATTTATTTTTCGCTTTAAAAAACCGGAAGTTATAAATTTATTTATTTTATTTTTGATAAAAAGTGATTTTCGCTTTGAACGATTGAGTGACTACTCGAAGGAGTGAAAGAGTGAGTTTTTATGTGAATGAGGGTTGAGTTAATTTATAATTCTCTATGATTTTTGCATTTGCTTTTTGATTTCAATACATATAAACTGATCGGAGTAGAAATTGTAGAAAAATTTGTATCTCAAGTGGATCATTTTCTCATTAACCACAACAACATATTATAGTAAGAACAATATTACTGTAAATAACGGAAATTATATAGAGAGAGTGGGTGCAGTAGCTCAGTGGTTAGTGTGTTCGCCTTCTGATCTGTAGGTCGTGGTTCAATACCCGGCTGATGCATAACAAATTTAATATCGAAAAGATTTTTCTTTCGAACGGTACCCACCTGTCGGCAAGCAATTGGCAATTCTTCCGACAGTAACAACTTGCCATGAAAAAGCTTCTAAAAAAAAGAACTCTGTGACAAAGCTCAGAAAAATTGATGTCACAAGTGTTCTGCCGTTCGGAACCGGCTAAAATAAGTAGGTCCATTCTAATACTGTCCAAAATTTAAGACGCACAACAGTAATGGAAGAGAAGCTCGGCCAATGAGCCCTTTGGGGCTTTAAGTGCCACATACATACATACATACATATAGAGAGAGAGAAAAGATAGTGAAATAATGGTAATAATATAAAATTACTTTTTTTCATTTCACAATGAAAGTGAACTATATGATACAGTGTGCTTTTGTGAGACATTTTATCACAGCTAATTTGACAGACCAGATTGCGTATTGAAGTAAATATTGACGCCATTGAGGCCTGTGTTGAGGATGATCGGAATTCATCAACGCCGGATTCATCGTATGCCAAAATTTGGAATATTTTGTACAAGCATCTTGACTCATGCCTCATACAAGAATTGAAGCCGATGGACCATCGCTTTCGACATCGAGCTGTCACCTTTATTATTATTATTATTAGAAGGTTGTATGGCACTGCGACCTTAGGTCTATTGTGCACCCCATCATGGACTAGAGTATTTCTCTAAGTCCAGCATCCATAAGGAAGTTTCGTATAGATCCTACCCTAATGGACTTCAGCAGATTTTTCGGTATTATAAATTCCTCGAAGTTTTTCTTTCTTGTGTGCATAAGTGTTGGGCACCTGCAATGTTGGCAGGTTTTATCCGAGAAGATTCTGGGCCTACAAAGGGTGTTGCAGCTCCCTCCCTTGCAAGCCTATCCGCTAGCTCGTTGCCTCCAACTCCAATATTTCCTGGAACCCAAAGGATCCATAATTGATTATTTTCACCAAGTTTATTCAGCTTGTCAAGACATTCCCACACCAGTTTTGATTTCACCTGGTTAGAGTTCAGTACCTTGATAGCAGCCTGACTGTCTGTCAGGATTGCAATCTTTCTATTCCGGTATTGGCGCATGATGTTGAAGTGGGCACACCTATCAATAGCGTATATTTCCGCTAGGTAACAATAGTATTGTTACCTAAAGGCTCCGAGTATTTTATCCCCGGGCCTGTGACTCCTGCTCCGGCCCCTTCATTAGTCAGGGCGCCGTCCGTAAACCATGTTATCACGTTCTGGTTTATACCGCATGTTTTAGATATACCTCCCCATTTGTTTTTATTATTGAGCTCTGTTTATAATCGCTAAGTAAAGCTGAATTCCAGATGCATTGAGTCCCTCGGCATTCCGACTTCAGGATGTTGTTTTATTAGAACATCATATTTCTTGCGGTCCATCCATCTGCCTGGTCCGCTATTAACAGCAGTCATTCTCATGATAGCGCTCTTTGCTTGGGACTGAATGTGAATATGAAGAGGTGTAAGTTCCACCATTAATGGTGACACAAAATTTTGTGTTTCTAAAAGAGCGTGAATATGATCTGGTAGGCCTTTGGTTTCACCAAGACGGTGCCATTTGCCAAATTGCTTGATTTATTTCAGGAAATGTACGCTGACAAGATCATTGTAGAAATGGACCAGTACATTTTTTGTCCAGATTATTTTCTGGAGGACTATCTGGCCTATGCGAACAAACCAACAAAAGCAATATTGAGGGCTCCATTCGTTACATACGGTCTCTAATTCTCACAAGAACTATCATATATTATATCATATACTCAAGAAGTTATCTTAGTGGGTATATGTCTGAAATCATTTTTCATCATTAATGTCATGTAACTACCCGCCGATTTGAAAAAAAACTTCATTTCTCTAACGCTTCTATTTTTTATTTCATTTTACAATCCTACATCTCTTAAAAACATCCTGTAATTGTATATACCTGAGTTAAAGTTGTCAATTATTCGATCTTTTCAAGAAACCGATTATCTGATACGAATATTATTAAATAAATTTTACAAACCGGTTGAGTAACTGAATGAATACCGGTTATGAGAAGTATATGAGAAGTACACTGGCGTGCTTCCAAATCAGATTATACAGATAAGATTATAGAAATAGTGTATGTGTGTGTGGGTGTTATAGTCCCCAAAGGGCACTTTGGCTGAGTTTCTTTTTCAGAAATTTTGTGTGTCTTAGATTGTGGACATTATTAGAAGGAACTATTTATATTAGCAGGTTCTCAACGATAAAACCCTTGTTACATAATTTTTTCTGAGCTTTTTCGCAGAGCTCCTTCAGAAGACCTTTGATGACAAATTGTCACTGCCGGAAGAATTGCCGATTGCTTTCGAACAGGTGGATACCGTTCAAAACAAAAAATCAAAACCACTAACCATTGAGAGAGTACGATAAATTAATACAATAATAGTAGATATCGTCCAAGGCTAATTTCGAATATTAAGAGACTATATGGAGAACTCAAAAACTTGTTGGGGCAAACTTCACCCCGTTTGTTTATAATCAATTGCATTTTTTAGTATGACTGACTTGTAATAATTTATCATGTTCAAAGTTAGATTTTTTGAATTTTTCGAAACATGAGAATTTTAAATTTTCGAAAATTGCTCCTTTGCCCCTCCCTAATATAAGTTTGCACCAAACAATTTTTATACCATTAAAATAAGGAAAAGATGATGGACCACGCTTACTTTTTAATTTGTTTCTAGCTCAATGGGTCGTATTCTGTATTTATGCCAATTTTGTAAGATACGAGGGAGGTCCCAGAACTACCCGACCTCACAAAGAAAACAATAAATTTGGGAAAATTTTTCTTTATTTTTCAACATAAATTCCTTTTAGCTCTACACACTTTTCCCAGCGATATGCTATAACTTCGATACCCTATTTATAATATGAACTGTCTAGCTCATTAAAATAGCCATCTACCGTAGACACCACCTCTTGAAATTTTTTCAAATTTGGAAATAGAAAATAATCCGAAGGAGCTAAATTTGACGAATGAGGTGCGTGTTGATGCAATTCGAGCTTTAACTCATTGATTTTGGCCATCGCAATAGCGGATGTGTGAACTGGTGCATTGTCTTGATGAAACAACACTTTCTTTTTCGCCACATGCGGCATTTTTTCTTTAATTTTATCACTTAAACGCTGCAACAAATTAGCATAATACTCGCCGTTGATTGGTTTTCCTTTTCGAAGATAATCAATAAAAATTATCCTACATGCATCCCAAAAAACAGACGCCATAACCTTGCCTGCAGATAGAACTGTCTTCGCCTTCTTTGGACACGATTCTCCCCTTTCAGTCCACTGTCTTGACTGCTCCTTTGTCTCAGGTGTGAAGTGGTGGACCCATGTCTCATCCATGGTTACGAATCGACTCAAAAACTCGGCTTTATTACTGTGAAACATCGCCAAACACTCTTTAGAATCATCTTCACGATGTTTTTTTTTGTGAGCAAACGCGGCACCCATCTTCAACACAGCTTTTTTATCTCCAAATTTTCGGTTAATATACGATGTATAGCACTTTTAGAAATGCCTGTAATTTCACCTAGCTCACGCACCTTCAGCAGGCTATCATACAATACCATTTTGTGAATTTTCTTAACCGTTTCTGGCGTGGCCACCTCAATTGGTCGACTCTGCCACCAAATATTTGATGGTCGTAAACGAAGAGCAGACTCCCCCAGAGTAGAATCTAGATCGGTTTTAATATTCGTTGGACTGAGACCTTTCAAATGAAAGTATTGAATTACATAACGGTGACCAATTTTTTCCATAAAAAAAAATACTAAACAACGTGGCGCCTTGAAACTAAAACATATGTTTTATAAGGTTGCCATCTATATGTCAGGTCGGGTAGATCTGCTACCGTCCTCATAGTAACCGAGTATTATAGTCATTGCTTCTGCTTGTTCTACTTTTTTTAGCACTACCAAATGGCCCTTGTGGCTATTTATTTTTGGATTACACGCAAAGCATATATATACATACATTTTACTGATTGGTTTCTCGTTGTACTGCATAACAGTTCATAGTTTAAAAATGTCTAAATTGTGTATCAATAGAATCTTTTACTAACTTTTAGTTAGCAGAATGTTACATTTTTTTATGTGTTGTCATTTTTATATTTTGTAAAAAACAAAAACGCTTGATTCGTTTTGTTGTTGTTGTTGTTGTTGTTTTACTTTATAGCAGCGCAACAATATTTCACTTTATATTTTGCTCAATTGGCAGCGTCAAGTGGTTTTTTTCAGTACGATATATTATTGTTTTGATTATCGTTGTTCGTTGTCACCTTCATGTTAAATGTTTATGAATGAAATTTTTCTTGAGATTGGCCATGATTTGAGACATTTATGTAATCTCTTAAATACAATATTTTTTTTAGAAATATTTTTATTATATACTATGTATCTCAATTACACTTGCAGAGATCATGTTGGCTTAATGAAATAATTAAATTATTAATTTTATTCTTTTAATTTAATAATTAATTAATTTCTTTCATTTGGTTTGCTTGCTTACCAAATTGTTTACGTGATCTTTTCACTATCGACGGATATTAAAATAACTTTTTTAAATAATTTTTTTCCATTATACCTATATGTATACATATTGAGAATAAAAGGTGAAAAAAATCATAATATTTAATATAAATAAAATAAAATTGTGCTGACAAAAGCGTACATTCCTTTTAAAAACATTTTTATTATGATGAGTATATTTTTTTTTTGCATAATTTTCTCCAATTTAAGAAATGTTTGCTTAACAAATGTATATGTGCTTAGGTATGCCAACGCATGCCGAAATAATTGTACGCGCTCACACAGCGGAAATATGACCGGAAGTTGAAAATTCATATATTAACTATACACGCCCATGTGTTTAAGAATTTTGAAGGTACAATAAATATAAAAATGCAAAATGTGTAATATTATAGGCACATTGTGTTTTTTTTTAGCATTTTTTCGTTTTAACTTAAATTGCAAAGTATGATAAGTACGATAAGCAGAAAGTTGGTTTTGAATCAAATCTTCATTCAATTTCTTGAGTATATTCGTAGTGGCCATTAAAGGGTGGGGAATCTAATTTAAAGCCTCAACTTCAAGATCGGTGGCTCCATCTTGTATTATAATGAGTCTGAATGCAATTATTTTTTTTAAATTAAGATAAAAAGTTTACAAAAATAATCTTAAATCATGAAAATTATTTACGTTTTAGAATATATTTCTAGCAATTTTTAAACAGAAAGTCTTAACTAAACTATTAAAAATGATTATTGCTCTTAAGAGGGGCTGAATTTAAATTTAACGAAAAAAGAAAATTGTCTTTTAAATATTAATCTGCATTTATCATATTATAGATATTTACATGCATAGAGTGTTTAAAATCGATTTACACTTTTGTTTTTATTTTTTACAATTTTCTCACCGCTTCATCATAGCCATTTTGGTGTGACAGCTAGAAACCATAATAAAATTAATGTTAATAAACCAAAAGATATTACAATTCACACACGCACAACTTGTACATATAATACATAAATAGGTGTAACAAAAAAAAAAAATAATAATAAAAAACACCGACTATCAACCTACATAAAAGAAGACGAAAAAAAAAATAAAATAAAATAAAAATACATTTGAGACAAAAAATAATCATACACGATTGAATACACAGTAAAAGAAACAAGAACAACAACAACAACAACTTCTCATCATCATAATTCATGTGATTATTATTATTGTTGCAGCAAGCATAATGCGGCGTTCTCAATGCCGGTTTCTTTTTATATGTGTGTGTGAGTGTTTGTAAATTTTGTTTTTCATTTCTAAACATGAAATAACAACAACAACAACAATAAAAATATTAAATAATAGCAGCACATCATGCTCCTACACACACCCAATATACGATAATAATAATGAACCAAATCAAGCAACTAAAAAGCTCAAAATAAATATTTCAAAAAAAAAAAATCCCATAAACTCATGCTGATTAGAAAATGAAATAAAAAATGATAATAACAAAAATATAATATGCTTAATATGCAAATGAACAATATTAAAAAGATATGAGAGTTTAAATACTCGTACATATTTGTGATATTGATGATGCTTCAATTTTTTTTGCTTTCGATTTCTATTAAAAATTATGTTAAGCAATTATTGTGTGAACTGAAATATCTGAAAGTCGTGGTACATGGTGATTATTATGGTTTCATTTAGTTTGCCCCGAAAAAATCTTATTTTCATTAACTGTAGATTCTACTTCCGGGGAATTTCATGAGGTCATTTACTTCTGGTGCATCTGAGTAGATCTCCTATATCTGTCTGGAAGACACCACAGTGGCAATATCACGCAATAATTTAAGTCTAATGACTCTGAGTAGGTCCTCCCTACTTACTGTCTCATTGTGCCTGGAAACTACCACAGAGACAATTTCAAAGAGTCATGTCATGTCGCCCATTTCGTCGTCAGTAACGATACGATGCAAAAAAAAAATACTTACTCTTGTACGGTTGAAGCAGCACTTCAGACATGTAAAATCGCCTTTCGATATCTCTTGGTTTCACTTCTTATAGAACCCAATTTCCCATTCTCTGCATCACAGCCATCTTCTTTAGACTTGTCAAGTCACTTTCAAAGTTTCATCAAACTTCTTTTGAATTTGACACGTGTCTTCGTCCAATAAAGCCTTCTATTCAGTATATTTTTGAAACTTGCTGGCCTTCCCTCACGCTCTTTTTCGCTTGTATTCAAATCACCATTTTTGAACCGTCTAAGCCAAAATGCTCGAGTTGAAAGTGATGGAACATGTTCACCATAAGCCTCACACTGCATGCAAAAACTTGGCATGCTAATGGGGTTTTCTAGGCACAAAAGTTGACATAGTCGGAGGCAAAAAAAAAAAGAATAAGTTGTAAATAATAAATAATACTGGTTTCAGTAGCCTAATGAACGCTTAAACATGCTAGTTGCTACTTTATCCAATGCAATTTAATACTAGGTTTGGTAGTATACCAAACTAAGGTTGCATACATTAGAATTGGTCAGACTATCGCAGAATAAAGAGTGCCCTTTTTCAGGTGTACAGCCAAGTTTGTTGGGAGATTGTGTGAAATGACAGTTCGAGTGTAGTGGACCACCTCTATTTTTTTACGAATGAGAAACTAAACTTGGTTAAAAATGTTAATAATGTGGGGAGAAGGAAAAACTAAGACAAAGCTTTATTCCCCTATAGGCTTTCCTGGGCAGCTTTCGGCTATTTGTCGGTTTTCGGATATTTTTAAGTTCATATTCCTAAGTAGATTCCTCTAAGGGGTTGAGATACGGGGTAATAAAGTTCTATCTCCAATCGTTCGATGGGTTTCCCCGAGATAGGATGATACAATCAAAAGATTGTATATGAAAAAATAATGGGAGTAGGTCATGCGTTTTACTCCTCTAGGGAGACTCCTGAGAAGCTGTGATGCAATTTACCATTTTCTTCCAAATTTGTTGACTTTGACCCCGCTTTGGCACCATTTACCCCACCCTACCATTTTTTATGTAAATGCAAAAAAAAAAAAAATTTCGTTGCTTTCACGCTTAATATACATAAATATATAGTAGTAGTAGTAGTAGTGGTAGTAGTAGTAGTAGTAGCAGTAGTAGTGGACAGTGGAGATTAGAATTAATGGTTTAACCAGGTTGTAGCAGCTCGTAATAGACAATTCCCTTCCAATCCCACCAAACACTCAACATAACCTTGTTTGCTGACAATCCAGGGGTTCCAGCGGCCATTGACCATTATTGTTTGAGTTGGACATTCTGGTATTCAATACATTTTTTATCACCCGTAATAATTCGCTTCAAAAATGATTCGATTTCGTCGCGATTCAGCAGCGTTTCGCTTATGGTAATTCGGTCAATTAAATTTCTTTGCGTTAATTCATGTAGTATCCAAATAACCAGCGTGTTTCCGTAGGCTGCTCTTTTTATTGTAGATGATTCCAAACTGTCATATAGTTGATGCTCAATGCCTCCGGTATCTCCTGATAGCTAGCGTGTCGGTCTTGCTTCATCAGTTTCAAAAATTTTGCGACTTTTTCAGTGACTTCAGCATCTTTGACATTGAAATTAAACCACTCCTGGGTCCGGCGTTCACTCACAGCAAATGTTTTTACCTCTTTAAATGCTTTTATTTAACGTCCTTATGAAGTGTCAAATCTTGCAACGCTAAATAAACTAACTTCTAATAATCAGAAAATACCATCTTGTAAGAAAAAACCGCGAAGACTTTCTAAATTACTCAATATAATAAAATTGATATGCTTCAACTTAGCGACAATATATAACTCGTGCATATCCGGAAATGGATAAAAAAGTACTGTATTGATATGGTAAATATATTTTTATGGCAAAAATATAACAAACAAATAATTTTCATAGTTAAAAATCGAAAATTTATTATACTCATATGTGTGCGTGTGTGTAATTTGGTTTAAAATTTATGCGATATGCATAATTTCGACAAGTATAGCCTATTTTATTTTCATAAACAATATGATAATGAAATATAAATATATATATCTATGGTATAATATATGTAGTTACACAATATATACTCGTACACATCGAAGTAGATTCTTATTTTAGAAGTATATTTTTGTTTTGTCCATTTTTTTTTTCTTTTGCGTATACATTCACATTATGTATATACTACATATTTTTGTAAATATACGCGTTTATTCAATTAAGTGAATTTATGAATGAATTTAACGATTTTACTTTTCGATTTTGTTATCTATACCCATAAATTTATGTAGTATACTCGCACGCGTTCACTTGTATGAATGTATGTGTATTAGTGAATGCTTTTTATGTGGGGGTTGCTTGAAATTTCATGTTCTTCTGCTTTTTCTTTTGCTAATTCTGCAAAATTAACATGAAATTAATGCAAACTTAAATAGAAAACAGTTTTTTTAATAAACTTTACATATATTTATATACATAGAATATACCCGTTCATCTATATATTGATCTATACGCGCTCTGCGGGAGTCTTTGAATTAAGTATACATTTTTTGGGCTATTTTTTGCTTTGTTATAGTTTTGATTTATTGTGGGATTTTACCAAATTCTCTTTTCTGTTGTTTTTGTAATTCGTATACAAATTTTTGTCAAAAATTCAAATCATCGTGATCTTAGTATTTTCAATGTTGTTGCAGCTTTGTTGGTTCACTTAATGATTGTTGATGATCGTGAGTATTTTTGTGTAAAAACAAAATTTTGCCACTACATAATTTTTTTTTTTCAAATGAAAAATTTAAGACGTAAGTCATAGTGACTACATGATAGTAAATATGATTTTATATGAGTTAAATTCAGCATACATATGTCAATAATTATAGAATTATATTACTATTACTATTATAATTTAAAATATTATTAAATAGTTTCATTATCATGTCCTTCTCCCTTATAAATTAAACTATTTTATTAATAAAACATTTTAAATGAAAAGTAGTGTAGTATTTATGTATCTAGGCATATTAAGGTGGCACGTTTTTATAGTATTTTTCGTACTTTTCATATTATTCAGGCATAAAGTGGCGCCTCTAGACAGACTACTTTTAATTTTTTTCCTTCCATTAGAAGTTTCCCCTTAAGTAAAATACCTGAAAATTGACAAATAATCCCAAAGCTGCTCAATAATTGTGCCTAGAGGGGGTAAAATGTAATACCGATTCCCATTATTTTACCTCTCTAATAATATTTTCTTTTATCTTCCCCTCTTAAGAGGACTGCCGTACAACATTAGCCGAAAACATATACAAATCATCATATAGGAATTACCTCTAGAGGTGTAAAATGTATGATCGACTCCCATTTATATTACCTCCCCAATATTTTCTCGAGTATACTTACCTTTTACCTTCACCCCTAGATGGGGTTGCCATAGAAAGTGAACGCACAAACACATTAAAATTAACAAATAATCCTCTAGCTGCATAGGAATTCCGTCTAGAGGTTTAAAATGTAAGACTGGCTCCCATTGATATTATCTCCGTAATAGTTTTCCCGAATATACTTAAATCCTATCTTTACCCCTTAAGGGGACTGCCACACAAAATGAATACAAAGACACATAAAAATTAATAAATAATACTATAGCAGTTCAAAAAAAAAATAAATATGTGGCACTTAAAGCCCCGAAGGGCTCATTGGCCGAGCCAATTCTCTTCAATTACTGTTGTGCGTGTTAAATTTTGGACAGTATTAGAAGGGACCTACTTATTTTAGCCGGTCCCGAACGGCAGAACCCTTGCGACATCACTTTTTCTGAGCTTTGTCACAGAGTTCTTTTATAAGCTTTTTCATGGCAAGTTGTTCCTGTCGGAAGCCAATTGCTTGCCGACAGGTGGGTACCGTTCGAAAGAAAAATCTTTCGCGAGCATACTTACCTCTTATCTTTGCCCCTTGATGGGGCCACCATACATAATGAGCCTAAAACCAGCTGAAATTGACAAATAACCATACAACTGCCCAGGAATTACCTCTGGAGTAATCAAATGTAAGGCGACATCTATTAATTTTCTCATTTCAATATTTCTCTCTAACATATTTAACCCCTATCTTCAGGCTTCAAGGGGGCGCCCATACAAAATTGACAAAGAAAAAAACCTAAAAACGAACTCCTTGCTTTTTATTCCTATTCTACTAAATAAGTAAAATATGATGTCAACGAATACAACATCTTCTTGGTTGAACCCTCTTCTGTAAGTTTAGGTCAACGTAAATTTGTGTTGCGAAAAAAATTTTCTCCAAAAATTTGAATTGTTCATCGGAGGTGAAGAGAGTCCAAGATGAGAGTTTTATAGAGTGTGACTTTTTGTCTTCGAGGAT
Organism: Megamerina dolium; assembly: GCA_963854835.1. Taxonomy (NCBI): domain Eukaryota; kingdom Metazoa; phylum Arthropoda; class Insecta; order Diptera; family Megamerinidae; genus Megamerina; species Megamerina dolium. Next base: position 54,936,777 of record OY978528.1, on the reverse strand, counting down.
TTTGTTTTCGAACTCTTGTACATGGTCCCAGAATTACCCGACCTGACATAGGCAGTAGTTTGAAAAAAATTACTTTGGAGAAAAGTGGCAACCTTATAAAACATAAGTTTTCAGTTTCAAGGCGTCACGTTGTTTAGTAATTTTTTTTTGGATCCATCGAAAGTTAACGATCTCAGAGAACTTGCAAACATGGAAAAAATTGGTCACCGTTATGTAATTCAATACGAATATTAAAGCCGAACTAGAGTCTACTCAGGGGGGTCTGCTCCTTCGTATACGATGATAAAATATTGCGTGGGAGAGTTTAAACGAGGTCGTAAGAGCTGCCAAGACGAACACCGTAGTGGTCGACCAATAGAGGTGGCCACGCCAGAAACGGTTAAGAAAATCCACAAACTTGTTATTGGATGATCGCCGGCTGAAGGTGCGTGAGCTAGGTGAAATTACAGGCATTGCAAAAAGTGCTATACATCGTATATTGACCGAAAATTTGGAGATGAAAAGGTATGTACAAGATGGGTGCCGTGTTTGCTCACAATACAAAAAAACCAACGTCGTGAAGATGTTTCTATAGAGTGCTTGGCAAAGTTTCACAGTAATAAAGCCGAGTTTTTGCTTCGATTCGTAACCATGGATGAGGCATGGTTCCGCCACCTCACACCTGAAACAAAGGAGCAGTCAAAATAGTGGACTGAAAGGGGAGAATCGTGTCCAAAGAAGGCGAAGACAGTTCCATCTGCAGGCAAGGTTATGGCGTCTGTTTTTTGGGATACACGTGGGATAATTTTTATCGATTATCTTCAAAAAGGAAAAAAAAATCAAGGGCAGCGATTATTATGCTAATTTGTTGCAGCGTTTAAGTGATGAAATTAAAGAAAAAAGGCCGCATTTGGCGATAAAGAAAGTGTTGTTTCATCAAGACAATGCACCAGTTCACACATTCGCTATTGTGTGCTGAAGCAATTCGAGTTAAAGCTCGAATTGCTTCAGCACGCACCTTATTCGCCAGATTTAGCTCCTTCGGATTATTTTCTATTTCCAAATTTGAAAAAATGGCTTGGTTATAGAAGGTTTGCAAACAATGGTGTAGTCTGAGGCAGATGGCTATTTTAATGTGCTAGGCAATTCATAATATCGCTCGGAAAAGTGTATAGAGCTACAAGCCGATTATGTTGAGAAATAAAGAAAAATTTTCCCAAATTTGTTGTTTTCTTGGTTAGGACGGGTAATTCTGGCACCGACCTGGTACACCAATTCGTGGTGACCCCAAATCAAAGAATGCTACAATATCATCAGCACATGCCAGTAGCACGTTCTTAGCTCTGTCTTTCCATTATTAAGTGTTATTGGTGAAATTAACTGTTTCATGTAAGACACGACGTATGAGCAACGCAGTGCTTTTGTGTCTGAAACATATTAAAATTAAATAAATCATAAATATGTATACAAATAGATCAGTAAAAGCGTGCATGCTGTATTTTTGCTTTGTATAGTTTGGTCGTACTTTTAGTCGCCGCACATGCAAACAATACAATAATAAAGTGCATATTTGCTGTGGTGATGGTGTTAGCTTCATTGTGACATACATACGATACATAGGAACAATAATGATAGCGACAACTTCCATAGATGAGGAGAATGAAGCAAAATAATTGAGTATACACAAGCATACAACTATATAAAATTATGTGGAATATGCGATGGCGTGTTGGAACCAACGTGTAATATTTTATGAATGGTGAATATATTGTACAAAAAAAAAAAAAAAAAAAAAAATAGAGAAAAATATGTAGTTAAAATGTATACACACATTGTCGTTAAAGTAAACGGACAAAAAAAATGTGATTATTATAATAATTAACATTCTACACTACGCACGACCGCATAGCAACCTCGTAACAATTTTTAGACTGTAATGTGGACGGATGGATGAACGGACAGGCGTACATATTTGTAATAGGCAAATTTTCGCCTTCGCCTTACCGAATTTAGTAACACAACAACAACTTGCCACCGTCAAGCATACATTGAATAAATAAATTTAAATACAAAAACAAAACAAAAGTTTTATAAAATTATTTAATGAAGACAAGAATGAAAAATAAGCACCCATATCAAAGAATAAACAACCATAAAATTCTTAAGTCAACACCTACATAACGTATTAACATGTACTACATACATATATATACGCTTATTTGCTTTGTTTCTTACCGTTTGCCTATTCTTGTTGAATTCGAATTCTGGTGCAAAAAAAAAAAACTAAAAAATACATATTTTTTTAAAAAATTTTATGTGATTTCAAAATTAAATTGAAAAAAAAAATTAATTAAATTAAAATAATGGAAAAACAGGAACATCGCATATGGATCAAGCATTGTTTTTTGATGCGAAAAACTGCCGAACAATCAATGCAATGGTTGCAGAAATGTTATCCCACATCTGCTCTTTCGAGACAGACAGTTAATGGATGGCCTAATGGATTTAAAATGGGTCGAACAAGCAACGTAGACGCAACTCGCTCTGGAAGGCCAAAAGAGTCTACGAATGTGGAGATTGCCAAGGAAGTACATTGAATCGTTTTGAATGATTAAAAAGTGAAGTCGAGCGAGTTATTTGAGGTCGTGGGTATTTCAAAAGAACGGGTAGGATACATTTTGCACGATGTTTTGTAGATAGAATGGGGCGACATCGAAAATCGTATTGTTGTAGTTGGCCTACTAAAATGCAACATGGGAAAAGGCGATATCTTTCGGGCGTTGCGACCGATTGGAATCACTCGCAATTTTGCGTATCGTCCTGTGAAATTGTTTGAGGATACTGGTGGAGTATGAGACCATCAAAGATCTAGCCGTCCGCGCATTGTGAGAACTCCGAAAGCGATCAAAGCCGTGAAGAAACGAATCGACCGAAAACCGCTGCGAAAACAGAAAAACTTATCGAAAGCGTTACGCAGCCGGTCCGCTCACTGACAAATTCTGTTTACTGACGTGAAAACCTTCACCGTAGAAGAATCGTTCAATAAACAGAACGATCGTGTGTATGCTCGGTCATCCAGAGAAGCATTCCAACTCATGCCGAGGATCTAAAGAGGCTTCTGCTACAGCTCACAAGACAAAAACGACTCAACTGCGGCTAAAAAACAACATTCCGGATTTCATATAAATGGATGATTGGCCAGCTGGTAGTCTGGAACTTAACCCGTTGGATTACAAGTTGTGGTCCGTTTTAGAGGGCATGGCCTGCTCTACTCGACATCCAAATATTGAGTCGTTGAAGCGAGCCCTTGTCCGTGCAGTGGACAATTTCACCATGTATCAAGTGCGTCTCGCGATCGATGAGTGGCCAGATGGTCTCAAGTCGTGCTGGAAGGCAAATGGAAGTCATTTCCAATAAGTTGTTCTAAGATTTGTAGCCATTGAATAAGCCAATAAATAGGAAACAAATTGTATGAAAAATATTAATTCGTTTTCATTTGGCGTCGATTTTTCTGTGTACCAATATTTATGACTTGACTAAGTATAATTACCTGTGTATGGGGGAGTTTGTGAATGCGCCAAATCGGTTGAAAACCATGCCTGTCTCCCATACAAAATAACTACTGTAGTCGAATACATGTTTTCACATTTTGCCTGCGAAAATAGTAGCTATTAGGTTGACATTCGGTATATACAATTGTGGGTGAGTTTGTGAATGCGGCAAATCGGTTGAAAACCGCGCCTACCCGTCATACAAAAAATGCTTTCGAATGTAAATGTTCATACTTTACGCACGAAAATATAAGTCGGGCTTTTTGAAACTATTGTGCCAAATATTAATAAAAAATTCAATGGAATATAGAATTGATTTACAAAGCCATATCTTTAGTATCAGAGATGAGATGGCGAACTTTTTAGTCACTTATTTTTAGGATCAAAGCAAAAGATATAGCTATAAATATTTTTTACAGATTAGAGAGTTACTATGTGAAATTGGAAAAACAAAATCAAAAGCAGGCAATAATAAACTCGCATTCGGGGTACGAGAAGGTTGCTCACGTGCAATTATTTGCTTTCATAAATATATAAATTGTTTGTTAACGATTGGGCGTATATAATTGACTATTTTTTTCAAACGGTAACTAAGAAAGTGGGTGCCGTAGCTCAGTGGTTAGTGTGTTCGCCTTCTGATCTGTAGGTCGTGTTTCAATCCCCGGCTGATGCATAACAAATTTAATATCGATAAGATTTTTCTTTCGAATGGTACCCACCTATCTCACGAATAAATTCTTAATTTATTGTCGCTATAGACATAAGACTTTACATAGCCCCACAAAAATAGCTTAAAGGAGTTAAAACGCACCATCTAGGCGGCCAATTGACCGGCCCCGAACGTGAATTAAACTGTTCACAGAGCTCGCCTCTCAATTGGATCGTTGTTTCGCGTGCTGTGTGGCATGTGGCATCGTCTCGTTGAAACCACATGTCAGCCAAATCCAGGTCTTCCATTTTGGGCAATAAAAAGTTTGTAATCATCGCACGGTAGCGCTCGCCATTCAGAGTACCGCTCCTGCCTTCGTCGTCTTTGAAAATGTATGGTCCAGTGATGCCACCAGCCCAAACCAAACACCAAACAGTGCATTTTTCGGGATGCATTGGCAGTTCTTGCAATGCCTCTGGCTGCTCTTCACACCAAATACGGCAATTTTGATTGTTCACGTATCCATTCAACCAGAAATGAGCTTCGTTGCTGAGCACAATTTGCACTTTCTTAACCGAGCATGAATTTTGATAATAAAATTCAATAATCTGCAAGCGTTGTTTGCTTGTAAGTCGATTCATGGCTAAATTATAGACCAAGCTGAACATATTTGACAGTAACATGTTACCCGAAAACAGCTGAGCTGCCAAAAACTGTGGTGCCATAAAAGAGAGTTGCTAAAAAATCACCCTGTATGGACGCAAGTACTTAGTTTCTATGATTAATTTTCAATTCAATGCACACAAAAAACAATTGAAATAATAATTAAAATTTATTTAAAAAGAAAAAAAACCAAAAAACAAAAAAGCAACAAGAAAAATAAAATAGTAGGAGAAGAAGAAAAATATGAAAAATCAATATTCTTATCACAAACAGGAAATCAGCATGTAGGCAATGCATTTATAAGCAATACAAAGCACCAAAACAAGCAGCTAACTAAGCACTTCCAATTGATAGTCTGTCCGTCAGTTGTCCGTCGGTTCATCCGTTCAATAGCATTTACGTAAATTTCAAGTATTACACACACACACACAACACACACACACACACACTCTGAAATGTGTATTTACTTAAACAATTTAATTTCAATTCATTTCCTTATACATACAAACAACAACAACAAAAAGAACGATTGTTTTTTCTCATATTTCTTATTTTCATTAATATTTTTCTTTTTGTTGCTTTTTGAATTTATATTAAATATTTACTCTTTGAATGGCATTAATTGCAAAATTTTCTATTCCTCGCTTTCTTTTTCCCCCCACGATATATTTTTTTGTTTCGCTATATAAAATTAATTTGCGCTAATATCAACAATAATTTCAATAAATTTCCCATAAACAACATATTGTAGTATATGTAAGTACATAAGTATGTATGCATGCATGTATGAGGAAAATGGAGAAGGGCGATGAAAAGCAAAAAAAAAAAAACCATGGAATAAATAGAATTAAGTGCTTGCGTACACTGAAAAAAAAAGAAAAAAAGTGAAGTGAAAAACAATTGAAAAAATATAACCGCCCAGATTGAAGATTAACCCTGTGTCATCGGAAAAATTGATTCTTTCCTATAATGGAATAGGCAATTTTCTACTTTTTTTTTTATTTAAATCTGTAATATTCTAAATATTGGATTTTAGTCAGGCAGGGCTCAAATTTAATTTGGAAACACTTACATTTTTTTAAATGTTAATAAATAACTAATTCTTTCCTAGAATGAGAATATAGGATTAATTCTGAAAGGTCATAAAAAAAACTTTATAGAAAATTTTAGTGATAATATTCTGTTAAAACTGATTTGAAATATTCACATTCTAATAACATTTTCAAAGTGATAAGCCACATTCGAAAAACTCGTTTAAACCCGCTTTTTGAACCTTCCGAAAAAAGGAGTAAAAATTTAGTGAAAAATTCGGTTGATTCACTAGGTCTCATGAAGTCGCATATCATAATTTCATCTTCAACCAAAATGCAATAAAAAAAAAAATGATGAGAAATAAACGTGAAATACTCACGAATGAATTTAAGTAATTTTTGTACATCATCATTTGGTAATATTACTTAGTCGTAATACTCGTAAAATAAGTGTGTTATTTTAGCTGGCGTATGCGTTTATTTTGCAAATCAATTAAATATTATCTAAACAAATTCATATAAATACACAATCATATATACGTACATACATGTACTTTATATGCCGCCTATCACACTAACTAATGTGTATAGTATGAATTACAACATTTGCCTGCTTACTTGCTTGCCAACTAAAATATCACTTCCAACCTCTAGCAAATATCACCTCTATCATTCCATTCATCGCCTCACTTACTCAATTGGCTGATGATCGCTATAAATGTGTTGCTTGTTGTTGTTGTTGTTGTTATTGCTGATGTCAGTCGGTTATAAATGTTATTTATGTATTTCATTGATAAAATAAACATACAATTACATTGAACATTAGAGAAACACACTTATTCACATAAACTCGTACACAATTATACGCACATGTACTTGAGTATATTCGATTGGGCAAAAATTATCGTTCTCTCTTCATACACTCGATAACTATAGAAGAGAATGATTGTATCATATCATAATATATATCTACGCATGTCTTATATGTACGTACAAGGGCTGTCGCTGAACTACCCGACCTGACAAAGAAAACAACAAATTTGGAAAATTTTTATTTATTTCTCAACATAATCTCCTTTTCGCTCTATACACTTTCTTCAGCGATATCCTATAGCTTCGATACCCTGTTTATATTATGAACTGTCTAACTCTTTAAAATAGCCATCTACCGCAGACTCCACCTCTTCATTGTTTGTAAATCTTGTACCAAAAAGCCATTTTTTCAAATTTGGAAATATAAAATAATCCGAAGGAGCTAAATCTGACGAATAAGGTGCGTGCTGAAGCAATTCGAGCTTTAACTAATTGATTTTGGCCATCGCAATAGCGGATGTGTGAACATTGTCTTGATGAAACAACACTTTCTCTTTCGGCCTTTTTTCTTTAATTTCATCATTTAAACGCTGCAACAAGTTAGCATAATACCCGCTTTTTCTTTTTGAAGATAATCAATAAAAATTATCCCACGTGCATCCCAAAAAACAAACGCCATAACCTTGCCTGCAGATAGAACTGTCTTCGCCTTCTTTGGACACGATTCTCCCCTTTCAGTCCACTGATTTGATTGCTCCTTTGTCTCAGGTGTGAAGTTGAGGCCCCATGTCTCATCCACGCTTACGAATCGACGCAAAAACTCGGCTTTATTACTGTGAAACATCGCCAAACACTCTATAGAAACATCTTCACGACGTTGTTTTTGTTCTATTGTGAGCAAACGCGGCACCCATCTTGCACACAGCTTTTTTATCTACAAATTTTCGGTCAATATACAATGTATAGCATTTTTTGAAAAGAAAAATGAAATGCCTGTAATTTCACCTAGCTCACGCACCTTCAGGCGGCGATCATCCAATACCATTTTGTGGATTTTCTCAAAAGTTTCTGGCGTGGCCACCTAAATTGGTCAACCACTGCGGTGTTCGTCTTGGCAGCTCGTACGACCTCGTTTAAACTCTGCCACCCAAAATTTTATGGTCGTAAACGAAGGAGAAAACTCCCTCAGAGTAGAATCTAGGTCGGCTTTAATATTCGTTGGACCTTTCAAATGAAAGTATTGAATTACATAACGGTGACCAATTTTTTCCATGTTTACAAATTCACTTTAACTCTCGATGGCTTCAAAAAAAAAAAAAATACTAAACAACGTGGCGCCTTGAAACTTAAAACATATGTTTTATAGAGTTGCCACTTTTCACCAAAGTAATTTTTTTCAAACTACTTCCGGTCGGGTGGTCCTGGGACCGCCCTCGTATATCATACATCTATGCATCGTCCTGTTCGAAAAAGTTGATGAACAATTTGAGCAAACAGCCACATCGCTAAGGAACTTAAGTTATATCGTAACGTTATATTAAAGTGTTTGATATTAGCTGGATAGTAAAAAAAGCTTGACATTTGGGAACCCCATGAATTGAATGCAAAAAGTTGTTTGTATCAAGTTTATATCTGCCTTTCATTACTGAAGCACAATAAAATCAATAAAGAACCATTGTGTTTGTTGATGTATGAGAAATTCCCAATATATTTTGATTTTCAACATTATGGCAAAAAAAAAAAAATGAAATAATGTCGAATATACTGCATTATTGTCGAAAAATTTTGCAACAATATCGACATTTTTTATATGGAATAAATAATTTCTTTTCGAGATTTTTGGAATAATTGCAAAACAAATGAAATAATGTCGAAATAAAAATTTTCGACAATATTGTAGAATTGAAATTTTGCAAAAATTGCTACTGTGACATTATTTCAAAAATCTCGAAACGTAATTAATTATTGCATATAAAAAATGTCGACAGTATTGCAAAATCGTTCGACCATAATGCAGTATATTCGATTTGCCTACAAAAATGTGCAAACATTTCCATGATAAGAGTTTAATACTTATTACCCAAAGCAATATATTTTCACTTATTTGTACACAAGTATGGATATGTGGAAATTCATGAGTAGTACTTGTGTTTGTATATGGTTCCCTTAGTATAAGGTTCATTCATAAAAGTTGCAATATTTTCTTGCAGTACACGTAGTGTAAATTATATTGTATCAAATAATAATGTAAAATAATCAGCAACCAATCAACCAAATTATCGTAAATACATACATATTCATTCGATATAAACGCATATGTAGGTACTCGGTTAGATAATAAATGGTTTTTTTAGTGAATAGTTTCATTTATTCGATTTTAACGAATTGCAATGAATTGAATGATCGTGATCATAATCAATCGAACAATGAGTGTATCGATTGTACGATCGGTTGATTGGCTAATAGATGCGATTAAAGTCAATTGTTTGATTAATTTCATTTGATTTTGAAATCGTGACTAAAAATACGAGCACTTAAAAACGAATTTCTTTGTTTGCCCCCCTGATTAGATGTCTAGCTAGTTGACTGATTGGCTGTTTGTCGTTTGTTTGATATGCAGTTTTTATTCCTCTTGTTGTTGATATTATGATTTCTAACAATTTACCAATGCCAATTTGTATAAATGTAAGTATTTGCGTATATATTCTTAGAAAAATCGGTAATCTCGCATAGAATTTCTCGTAATTATTTCATGCAATCATCTTTAATGAAATTTCTACAATATTTAGCTCAATGCTGTTAAGTGCTCGTGAGTGAGTTCTTTTTTTTTGTTTCTTTTTATAGATTTTGCGTTTGGCAAACATTTTGATTTTAATTATATTTTATTTATTAGACAATTTGTTTTTCTTGAATGTTTTTTCATTCATTGCCTTATAACTACCACATACACATATACTTACCCTTACATTGTATTGTCGCGTAGTCTTTGTGAATATAATATTCATTATTCATGCTTTGTTGATAAATTCATTGATCAAAAGCGCATTTAAATGTTTCCTTTGAATATTTATGTATGCATTTTCACAAGCACACGCACGCACAAAAACATATACACTTGAAAAAACTTGTTTTTAATTAAGATTGTCATATTTCTATATCCGAGTGAAAATGTTAAATGATATTTGAAGGATTCTATAGGTTTGTGAACAGATCTCGTGTCTTGATTTGGAATTACAGCATTATTGAAGTATCCTTTACGGCAATGCCTGCTCAAACGATTGATGGATCCAAATGTTTATAGTTTGGTATGAATATTAAAGCGATTTCCATGAATGTTCCATCTGTTATCGTCGGAAATGAAACAATGCATTGAAATTGATTCAAAGAAAACTGTCCAAAGTCATAAATTGAATTGAAGCCAATTTCACGACTTCTAGTCGGTGTAAAAATCCTGTACAATTCTGCTATCATATTGTTGGAAAGTTCCTCTTTTTTCGAAGATCAAGTACGCTGATCTCCGACATAAGTAATGGCAGATGAGCAGTCAGTGCAGCATTCTCAGAATTGGAAAGAGAGTCGCGCGTCGGATGGGTCTTACGGTGAAGGGGGCAAGACGAAATACATAGTGTAAACAAACAAACAGTCCCGGCATCTTGGACATCACATCACTGTTGATAACTACGCTTTTGAAGAAGTAGTGAAGGACTTGATCTATTTTGGAACCAGCATTAACATCAGCAATGACGTAGGTCTGTAGATATTGGGAAAGATCACTCTTGCTAACAGATGCTACTTTGAGCTAAGTGAGCAATTGAGAAGTTGAGCCTTCTCTCGAGAAACGAAAACTACACTCTCATCATGCCTGACCTTACATATGGCGACGAAGCTTGGATAATTTCCACCGCAGATGAGGGAGGATGAAGCTCACAGCTTTCGAATGAAAAGTCCCTCGCAAGATTTTTGGACTTGTTTGCGTTGGTGACGAATATCGAATAAAGCAGTATGAGCAGCATGAGCTGTGTGCCGAGACCGACATATTAAAGTGCATTATAATTCAGCGGCTGCGCTGGCCAGGTCATGTCGAGCGAATGGAAGAATAGCCCCAACGCTGGATGGCGCAGAAGAGGCAGACCTAACATTCAATGGAAAGACCAAGTACTGAAGGCCTTGACAGCGCATGGAATTTCTAACAACTGGCGCCAGCTAGCAGAGGAAAGAGATGGTTGGCGATTAGGCTCAAATCAATTTTGGGTTGTTATGACTACATAAGTAAGTAAGAACTATTACAAAATTGTAAAAGTGCTATGCCAATTGAAATTGGATATTTGCTGGTATGCGCAGTCAGTTTAAAAGAGGTTCTCAGTTATGAATCTTCAGAGTTCATATTGCCAACACTTGAGTTGGCCCCACCAGCTTCAAAGAACCTTCGGCGGTCTTCTTCGTGCTTCTCTCCATGTTGGAGAGTTGTGGAAAGCACCTTTTTATAGTAGCCGATTTCTTATTGCAAGTTCTTTAAGAAGCGTTTTCGTGACAATTTTTTTAACTGTTTGACGATTTGCGAATTACTTTCCACAGATGAGAATAAAAAATAATTTTGATGTATTTTTGAAAAAGTGCTCTTTTGATATTGCAGCTTCTGTGATAAAAAATTCTAAATGATGATATAGTTCTTGGGTTGGAAATGGAATTCTACACTATTTGGTTATTCAAAAAGCTTTTGCGTTAAATTTTATAAAATAGCAAAACAGGGGGAAAAAAAAATAGAAGAGTAACCAAAAAAATTATTCTTATAATAATTCGATAATTACAAAAACAAAAAAGGGGGAGAAAGATCGACTGCAAAAAAAAAAAAAATAAATAAAATGAAAATGAATGAATAGCACAAGTAAATAAATATTTGCTGTTGCTGTCAGTTTCATTTTCATTGAAAACATTGAACGGAAATGACTAATAAACAATTTTGTTCATTCGCCGTTTATGTGTATGTTATTTAAAAAAAGAACAAATTTTTTAGTTCTATTTTTTCCTTATAGCTTTAGATCGTAATTTTGCAAAAAAGAACAAATAAAAAAAAAAACTGGGGGAAAAAATTACTCGTTCATACTGTACATATGTACATAGTGGTACATATGTACACCCACCGTATAATTCAGTTTATTTAAAATATTTCGCTCATTTAGTTGGTTTGGTTCGTTTGCTGTTTTCTCTATTATCTTCCCCACATTACCAACATCAATTGGTCGTTTGATCGTTTGTTTAGTTTGGTAGTACATACTTTACATACGTACATATGTGCATATATATCCAGTAGGAAAATGCACTAGAAATTGATTATTCTGCAACCAGTAGTGATTTAAAAGCCGTTTACGTCTTTTGGAATGAACTGACTATTTTAATATAGCCATGGCCTAGGCACAAGACAATTGTCTGCCTTTGCATGCCCTTTCAGCTAACTACAAGTTAGCTTATAGTCATTTCTGTACATGAGTGCTACTAGATTGGAATGGAGTGATGTAGTCGATGGCATTCGGAATTGTAGTGCACTCCTCCAGGATCTTTGAATGCTCGTATCCTGGTTGAGTCCAGCGTGAAGCCATATTTATATAGCCTAATTGCTGATATAAGCGCCCTCTGCTTGCCAAATAAATCCACAGGGAGTAGATGCAATATCGTGTAGAGTACTTTTGACGCGGTGATTCTTAGACCACCTATTGTCAACACCGCAGACGCCCTTTGCACCTTGTCTATTAGACGTCTGTGTACCTCCTTATTTAAGGATTCCCACCAGACTATCATTCCGTAAAAAGGAATTGGTCTGACGACCGCGCAGTATAGCCATGATACGATTGTAGAACTCATCCCCCATCTTTTACCTATGGCTTTCTTACAGGAATAGAGTGCTGCTGTTGCTTTACGAACCCTTTCCTCCGTGTTTGGTTTCCAACTTAGTTTTAAATTGACTAAAAGCTAATTTATTTAGTGGTTACACTACAAAAGTGCGATTGGGACTTTTTCTTTATAAAGAAACTAAGATTATATAGCATATGATTGGTTGGTTTCTGGAATACTTTGTAGCTAGCTAAAGGTCCGAACAAATAAATCGACTAAAAGTTAATTTATTTAGTAGTCTCACTACAAAAGTACCGACTGGGTACTTGCTTTATGTACTTGTGCCTCTAGAAGTGTCTAATTGTAACTGTATTTGTTATTATACGATAGGTACGTATGAGTATGTTCATATATTCGTGTTAGGTGGCCCTGTTTCTGTTTCAAGCAATCATCTAACTATCTATCAGTTTATTTGTCAATCTGTCGGTTATATATGTATACTAGTATGTCTGTCTTTCTATTTGTCTATTTGTTAGAGTGGGTCTACATATTGGTAAACAGTTGTTGGTTTTTTACTGTCTGCCTATTTGTTTATGACTCGTCATGTGTAGGTGGTCAGCAATGTGTAAAAATGTAATGGAATTTTGTTGCTTGAAGTTGGTGTTGGTGGATAGCCAATATGATTTTATTTTGCAGCATATAGTAATAAATATAGTAAAAGTACTCACTTACCTATTTTAACATATCGTATATAGTTGCTATGACATTAGAATTATTGTTCTTCCGTTCATTAATTCAATAGAATTGTTATTGTTCTCTGATGTTGATGTGTGACAGAATCAATTGATTATTCATACATGAATACATATGTACATAAATACTAGACATTTTTCGATTGCAAATCAATTGTCAATCTCATCAGTCATCGTTTCTCATCATTCATTCAATGCATTTTATACTCAAGCACTTGCTACTCATTGATTGATTGGTCATGTGGAGTGAGTGTGTGAGTGATTGAGTGAATGGGTTAGTAACGTACCATATATGTAATAATAAGTAGAGTGGTGGAAATATCCATAAATTCAAACATCTTGTTACGTTTTTATTTTGTGAACGTTTAATTCTACTCGAATTAGTCCAGTTCGATCACAGAATTCTGTCGATAATAATTGCAGCACTTATTTTGTACCAACTATATACAACAACAATCTATTTAATCAATACTATTACTTATTTACAATCACTCTTTAATGTACTTGTAACTTAAACTTGTTATCGTTTGTTGTTGCCTCTCTCACTCTCGATATTGAATTTACTCATTTGTCAACAAACTCGCCCCATTTATACTCTGTGGCAACATTTTTGTATTTCACTTTGAATATAATTGATATTTCTCTCATTACGAGAGTGACAGATGACAGAAATTTATAGTGATAGTAATTTAGTCGAACAAACCTAATAAAACAGCAATCAACTGTTTACTTAACCCGACAGACTGATCTGTCAGGTTAGTATTTTATTCGGATGAAGTGCGCCGTGAATTCAGATTAACTCTGCCATCTATCCAGGCGGTAAGATGGCTTCGTCTCTTATTGCGGCTTTAGGCTCATCAACATCATTTTCTAAGGAACAGACTTCTCTATAAATTCTCCATAAAATTAAGTTCTTCGCTACATACATTTTCTATCCATTCGATGATCTCGACTGTTAGATGTTCTATATAGATTTCTAAGTGGACTTTAGATTGGCTCCAAGCAATTTCGGACTACCCAACAGCTGAAAGGCCTATCGAAGGCAGTAAGCTTCGTCGTCCGATGCTTGATACATCGTGCCCAGCGTTGTCAATTATTCAATTTCAAAATGATTGCGATTTACGAAAAGTATTTCTCTTTAAAGTAATTTCAAGACTAACATATTTATTAGAAATACTTTAACTTCCCTTGAACATATGATATAGTATAAAGTAGGCTTTATACAATTTTCTAAAATAAAAGTTATTCAAGATCCATCAGAAGGAAGCTTGTTAGCAGAAACCCTAAATAAATTTCCTATCTTTTATGCAAACACAAGTAGTTGGCCTACTAAAATGCAAAATGGGAAAAGGCGATATCTTTCGTACGTTGCGACCGTCAAAGATCCGGCCGTTTGCGCATTGTGAGAACTCCGAAAGCGATCAAAGTCGTGAAGAAACGAATCGACCGAAAACCGCTGCGAAAACAGAAAATCTTGTCGCGGGAAATGCAAATTTCGCAAAAATCCATGTTCATGAAGATTTAGTACTCAGCGCGTACAAGCGCCTCACTGGACACATGCTCACGGCCGCATTGGAGGGAAAACGCAAGCGAAAATCGAAAGCGTTACGCAGCCGGTACGCTCACAGACAAATTCTGTTTACTGACGAGAAAATCTTCACCACAGAAGAATCGTTCAATAAACAGAACGATCGTGTGTATGCTCGGTCATCCAGAGAAGTATCCCAACTCATCCCGAGGATTCAAAGATGCCTCTGCTCCAGCTCAAAAGGCATCAACGACTCAACTGTGGCTAAACAACAACATTCCGGATTTCATATCAACGGATGATTGGCCAGCTAGTAGTCCAGACCTCAACTCGCTGGATTACAAGTTGTGGTCCGTACTAGAGGGCATGGCTTGCTGAAATCGACACACAAATATTGAGTCGTTGAAGCGAGCCCTTGTCCCTTCAGTGGACAATTTCCCCATGCATGAATGAAGTGCGTCTCGCGATCGATGGGTGACCAGATTGTCTCAAAACGTGATTTCCATTTGCCTTCTAAATCATTTCGAATAAGTTGTTCTAAGATTTGTATCAGTTGAATAACCCAATAAGAAGAAAAAAAAAATTTTTGAAAGATATTAATTCGTTTTCATTAGGCGTTGAATTTTGTGTATATCAATATTTATGACTTGACTACATAGGTATTTTAATATACTTTTATTGTAGATAGGTAAACTTATTTTTACGGTCAAAGCGTGTAACAAATCACACACAAATCATTTAAAAAAATGTTTGTAAATGTTTGAATCTGTTGATTTTTCAGTAATTTCATGGATGTCAAAAATTTTTCGCATATCTTGGTAAATTTGAATGAAATTTATTAAAGAAAAAAGTTTGTAAAAAATCTAAACAAGAATATGAAAGGTTTTAAAGCAAAATAAGGCAACAAATTTAAATCAATTAAATTATTTAAAATTTATTTTTAAAACCATTTGCTCATAGTAAATGATTTTGAATTAATGCGAATTTCAACCACTGTATGTATTTATATATGTATTTATGTGTCACAATTTTTGTGTTGCTGCCACATTTGAAAGGGAAATTGATGTAATTAAATTATCACATGTTTTGTTCATTCGTTTGTAATTATTATTATTTTCAGTTATTCCTACTTGTATGCTTTGGTTTGATTAATATGATTATATACATATACAGTGTGATTCACTGTACGATGGGTGGTAATGAAAAATGTTTCTCTATTTGATCTGTTTTCATTAAATGGCTTTATCGTTCCCTTGGCTAACGCACAACAACATTATTATATTATCCACTATCCCGCGCCAGGAACCACTAAATGTGTGTCAACTCAATATTCACCACAGCAAAGCAGCATCAGCAATGATGGTGCGGAGCTTCGATGAGGATGAGCTTGACATTGCACTAGTTCAGGAGCCCTGGATTCTTCATGGAAGGATCAAAGGCCTATCTGCACAAAAGACCACTTTGTTTTATCCACAAACAGAGGGGAAGTTGAGGACATGCATTTTAGTTAGACATGGGATACGTGCGATTCTAATGTCTAACTTGTGTTCACCGGATCTCACAGTAGTGAGAATAGGTGACGGTGCGGGATCATTTATGATCGCATCAGCATACCTTCCATACGATTCTCCAGACGAACCACCTTCGAGAGAGGTGGAAGCTCTAGTGAGATTCTGTGATGGTAAGGGGGTTGGTCTGATCTTAGGCTGCGATGCCAATGCGCACAGTTCTGTGTGGGGCAGCAGCAATGAAAACTATAGAGGAGAGTGTCTACTCGAATTTATAGAAAGATTTGGTCTACAAGTTGCCAACAGGGGAACAGAACCGACCTTTGTCGACGCACGTCGTTGCGAGGTTATTGATGTTACTCTGACGAATGTCAAAATGTTGGATAGGATTTTGGACTGGAGGGTTGTGGATAGACTAACCATGTCGGACCACAGGGCCATTCAGTTTGGGATTACGTCCGATAAAAGACATAGGAACGACTGTAGAATGGTAAGGATACCGAAACGAACGGATTGTACAAGGTACTGCGAAGTTCTTGAGGAATTATTGCCAAGGAGGTTTAAGAGACCTAGAACAACTGCAGATGTTGAGTATCAGGTGAGAGCTATCAGCTCAGCCATGATCAAAGCATTTGAAGCTTCATGTCCTCTGACGGTAGTGGACGAAGGAGATCCCACTCCATGGTGGAATGGGGAACTGGAATCCATGAAAAAGGAGACAAGGAAGGCTTTTAATCGTCACATGAGAGGGGACCCCAACGCATGGGACGACTACAAGTCAAAGAAAAGGGAGCTGAAGAAGACTCTACGCAACCGTAAAAGGAAAACGTGGAGGGAATTTTGCTCAAATATGCAAGATATGACCGATGTATGTAGATTACAGAGGATCATATCAAAGGACCCGGTGTCAAAGTTGGGATTAATTCGCAAAACGAATGGATCCTTTACAGAGACAATCGGAGAGTCACTGAAATACCTGATGGAGGTGCATTTTCCAGGAAGCTTTAGATCGGAAGATCCTTGGGAAGCCACCCGCAAGGGTGCAAACAGGAATGAAAGATTGGAAGCTGAAAGGATAGTCACCAGAGATGGAGTGATAAACGCCATTAAGCGTTTCTCTCCATTCAAAACAGATGGGATATTTCCAGCCCTACTTCAGTGGGGAGCAGAAGCTCTGGTAGACAGGCTTCTGGGAATATTTATTACTTGCCTGGCTACAGGATATATCCCGACTCAATGGAGAGAGACTAAGGTTGTCTTTCTTCCAAAGCCGGGAAAAAGGGACTACTCAGAGGCTAAATCTTTCCGGCCGGTTAGCTTGACCTCCTTTCTGCTTAAATGTATGGAAGGAGTACTGGCGGACTACATGGAAAGGACAACGCTTCTGACAAAACCACTGAGCAGGTGTCAGCACGCGTACAGAGCTGGCAAATCCACTGAAACGGCCCTACACGAACTCGTTCGCGTAGCGGAGAGGGAACTGTCTTGTGGAGGGATATCTATGTCTACTTTTATGGATATAGAAGGTGCCTTCGATAAGATTGGTTTCGATAAGCTAAGGATGGCCCTTGCTTCTCGTGAAGTCAGCCCAACCATTATAAGGTGGGTGGACAGCATGCTGAGGAAAAGGGCAATAAACTTTCAAAATGGGAGTTACAGACTCAGAGGTAGGGTAGTCAAAGGGTGTCCACAGGGGGGAGTATTATCGCCCATCCTTTGGAACATCACGGTCGATTCCCTACTTCAGCTTCTGGACTCAAAAGGCATACACACCGTCGGGTATGCAGATGACATAGCGGTAACGGTGAGCGGTAAGTTCCTGGACACTATTTATGATACCATGAGAGGTGCACTCAAAATGGTTGAAGGATGGTGCACGGAACAAGGTCTCTCTGTAAATGCTAGTAAGTCGGAAACAGTACTCTTTACTAAAAGGAGGACTGGACTAACAATAGACCCTCTTAGGCTTTTTGGATCGAACATCAACGTATCCAAGGAAGTAAAGTATCTAGGTGTCATCCTGGATAACAAGCTGACTTGGAATAGTCACGTCGATGACAAGATTCAGAAGGGCAAGCGGGTATTGCATCAGTGTAAGAGAGTGTTCGGTCTCATGTGGGGAATCACTCCCAGAGCAGCGCACTGGATCTACACAACGATGGTCAGACCCTTAATAACATATGCTGCTGTGGTCTGGTGGCCTAAGGTCACCCAAAAGACCGCGAAAAGCAAGTTAGATAGGGTACAAAGAATGGCTTGTATTGGGATTACCGGAGCTATCCGGACGACCCCGGTAGAAGCATTGGAAGTCTTTCTCGGGCTGCTGCCGTTGGACTTGCATATTATGAAGTCAGCGGCATTAACAGCATTACGTCTGAAGACAACCAATAATTGGTATGGATTCGGCACAGAGAGGGGGCACAGGGGCATCCTGTCACTGCTATATAGCAGTGTAAAGGAGGCGCAGATGCCAATGGAGGGAATGGGTAGGCTGAAGATGACTGAAAAGTCACACAGAACACTCATTGAAGACGGCCTCACACATGATGTATGTGAGGAAAATGACATCAGTATTTTTACAGATGGTTCATTAATGGATGGCAGAGCGGGTGCTGGAATCTTCTCTAAAGAGTTGGGACTGGCATGCACTCTGAATCTGGGAAGATACGTATCGGTATACCAAGCAGAAATGCTAGGTCTAATGCATGCGCTGGACCATCTACTGGATGGAAAGGTGCAAGGTAAGAAAATCTTGCTAGCACTCGATAACCAGGCGGTGGTCAGGCGGCTGCAACAACCTACGGTATCTTCTAAGTTGGCGCTCGAATGTGTTCAGAAACTTAATGGGTGTGCTCGTAGTAATGCGATTACTCTTATGTGGGTGAAGGGACACATTGGTATAGAACAGAATGAAGCTGCAGACTCCTTGGCTAGACAAGGATCTGAAGCTGAATTTTATGGACCGGAACCAGTAGTTGCTCTCAGCAGCGGAACGGTGAAGGCAAAGGTCGAAGAGTGGATAAAGAAACTTCATCTCACGAGATGGGAGAACTTATCTACTTGTAGACAGGCAAAGGCTTCGTTGAGGCTATCAAAGGGCAGTGAATCGGGGAGGGCTCTCAGTCTAGGACGAATGACTCTAAGCTGGTTGACTGCATTAATAACTGGGCATGGCAATTTCAGGTACCACCTCAGCAAGATGGGTCTTGTTGATGGGGAGGATGCTGATATTTGCAGATTATGCATGGAAGAGGCAGAGACAGCGGCGCACATAGTGTGCCAGTGTCCTGCATTGGCAAGCAGGAGGATGTCCACACTGGGTCGCCAATTTATTGATGAACTCGAAATGTGGAACATACCCCACAAGGAGATGCTTGAAATAACGCGTGATGTTATTATGAGGAAGGAAGTAGAAGAATTCTGCAACCGAACAAATAATTAACACACGATTTGAGGGACGAAAAGGGACCCATATAAGTGGTCTGATTCGGCTAATCCCTAAAAATTTATATATATATATATTATCCACTCTCCTTGATTATCTCTAACTCGAGAGCGGTTGGGGCGGTCATTTATATTCTTTTTCACGTTTTGACTTCGATGGTGCCAAACTAACAAAATTACTTCAAAATGTCTAAGAAATACTCGAAATTCATGTTTTCACTTCGCAAATCGTAAACAACGAATGACAGCGCTGTGAAAACCTGATTTGAGATTTGACATTTAACAGCATTTACTAACGGTTCTTTGTCGTATTTTCTACTGTGAATCACACTATATATTTAAAAATATTTTATTTTATAGCTTGCGCAATACGTAATGTTACAAATAAATTTTGTGAATGAATGTTTTGATTTATTTTTTTTTGTACTCGTATTTATCATTATTACCATCATTATCAAAAGTGGTTTTATGATTAATTAGCGGAAGTGCAATAATCAGTTTAAAAAGTCATTTGTATTGTTGCGTTGCAGTATTTTTCTTAAGAATCGTTGAATTAACAAAAAAAGTAAGTAAATGTAGGAAAGAAAGAATGAATGAGTGAGTGAATGAATGAAATGAAATGAATAGTAAGTCTTTATCGTGTAAAGGCTTGAACAAATGATGAATGTTGCTCTCTCATGCGAATATTCATATTCATAATTTATTTATTTTTTTTTTACTATGATAATTACTCTGTTATAGGGTTGCGTAATTTTCGGCCTCATGCAGATGCCGGGATTTTGAAAATTTTCAGTCATTCCTCTGAAGTATTTTTTTATGATGAAACAATTTCATTTCAACTTCTCGATATTTTTAAGCATGATGATAGAATTTTTCATATAAATAAAATAAATAAATAAATGCTGATACCCTAAAAATATTAGTATCTATCACACATCGTCCTGTGATATTCGGGACAACAATTAATCCTGGCATGGCTACCATATTCAACTTGTAATGGAGCTCAATATGAATGAAGACGAAAAGTTAAGCATAATTTGTTACAATTGAATTATTATGTGGTATGTTTAATGATTAGCAACAGTGAACAATGAAATTGTTGAATTGTATCTCACAATGGTGTTATAGTTAAGTATGAGTGCTTACGAAAGTATAAAGAAAAAAATAAAAAAACTACAATAATAATAATAATGTTGAATGCTTTTTTCTTTGTTTTTTTTTTTTTGTAATTTTCTACACTTAAACATGTATTACCTACACTTATATTGTATATCCGCCCATATCTCTTCATGCGATAATAATGCAAATATTATTGTTGTTGATTACAAAGATGATGAGAAGAATTATGATATTTTGTTTATTGCTACATGTAATAATTAAAGGTAACTACCTAACTACCTACCTATATACAAGGCAGCAGTAAGCCTCAATAAATTCGTGCATATAAAACTCTTCCTAGATGTAATGAAAAAGTGTTCGATGCGCACCTACATACTCATATATAGTAGTACTCCATTCTCTAATCATACTTCATTATTATTACAATTACATATTATTATACTTGTGGTAGTACTTGCTGTTGTTGTTGTTGTTGTTGTTGTTGAAGAAAACTGCCGGAAACCCTGAATATATGAAAAAAAAAATTAATAAATAAAGAAAATACGAAATTTATGAATGGGTAAACACAACAATAATTGTAATAATAATAAGACCAACAACAACAACAACTAGACTTGTCTTGACTTGAGTAGTTGTCGTTGAATAAGTAGGTTGGTTGTTTGGTTGGTTCGTTGCTTGGTTGATTTCTTTGCCTACTTCATTATTTTCTTCCTTATTGCTACTTAAGTTGTTGTACAACATATTTTATTGCTTACAATACGTAGTGGAGCAACTACTACTACCAAATATTATATAGTAAACACTTACATGATCTATGTGTACATGTAATGGCACAAGTGTATATGTAACACCATACATAGCACAGTGTGTTTCTGTTTTATTGCATTTTTTTTTATCAATTTTTTTTTTTTAGATTGGTACTGCATAATTGAAAATTCGAATGAAATTAAATTTTTAAATATAACGATGTACAAAAAAATAATTCCCATCCGAGTAGATTTAGCTATGTCGGTCTGTCGTATCTTCAAAATTGATGCACAAAAAGTATACCGTTGTCGAAACTATCAATTTGGAACTTGGCATTTATGATTATATTTACTTATGTATAGGCAGGTAAAAAAATGGACGGAATCAAATGAAAACCAGGTCTATTTTCCATACGAAAGTATGTTTTTAAATGCATGTTTTCGTGCTTTGCTCGATGAAAAATAAAGTTATTCGTGTGAAACTCAGTATCAATGAGTATTTTTTTAAGAAGTTTAAGAATGGGCGTAACAGGATGAAAACCACACCTGCGTCCCATACAAAAGTATGTTTCCGCGTATATATTTTAACATTATATCCATGAAAACAAAGTTATGGAGCTGCCACTTGGTACATTTGATAATATTCGGATTCGGATGGGCTCGTTTGAAAATAAGAGGAATCGAGGGAAAACCATGCCTACCTCTCATGCAAAAGTATGGTTTCGAAAGCAATTTCGCAGACTTTGCACACGAAAATGTAAAGTTATAGGATTGAAACTCGTTTTATATGATTATTCTTATGGAAAAGTTAGTATACTTGAAAATTGGCGTTGTCGGATGAAATCCACGCCGACTTTTTGTACAAAAGTATGGTTTTTGTATACTTTTCACATCAACATTTTCAATTATTTTTATCCAAGTGTTGGCATTTGTTGTCAGATGAAAATCACGCCTAATTGTCGTACAAAAGTATGGTTACGAAAGTTTGTTTCCATTCTCTTCGTCCGAAAATTTAAAGCAATACGATTGAAATACGACACATTTGATTATTTTTATCCACCAGAGATTATATTTGAAAATGGGCGTTGTCTGATAAAAACCACAACTAGTTCCCGTACAACATAGTGTGACTTTGTAACAGAATTATAAAGTTATAGGTTTAAAAGTTGGCACATGCGATTATTTTGAACAAAGAGTTCGTATATTTGAAAATGGGTGTTATCCTATGGAAACCATGTCTACTTCCCATACAAATGTATGGCTTTGAAAGGTTTGGTGCATACTTTGCACAGGCAAAGTTAAAACTGCGGGATTGAAACTAGGAAGATGCAGTTATTTTGATCAAAGAGATCTTTTAGAAAATGACCATAAAAAAAAAAATAATAAATACGTGTCACGTAAAGCCCCGAAGGGTTCTTTGGCCGAGCATTTCTTCCATTACTATTGTGCGTGTTATATTTTGGACAGTATTAGAAGGGACCTACTTATTTTAGCCGGTTCCGAACGGCAGAACTCTGGCGACATCACTTTTTTGAGCTTTGCCACAGAGTTCTTTTAGAAGCTTTTTCATGGCAAATTGTTACTGAATTGCAAATTGCTTGCCGACTGGTGGTGTTCGAAATAAAAATTATGTCGATATTAAATATGATGCTTCAGCCGGGTATTGAACCCACGACCTACAGAACAGAAGACCAACACACTAACAACTGAGCTACTTCACCCGAAAATGGCTTTTATCAGATGAAAAACACGCCTACCTGCCGCACAAAAGTATGTTTTTGTGACATTTGTTGTTTGTTAAAGTGTAGGTGAAACTAAGCTTTTTAAAACTCATTTGTTTTTAGCTTCATGGAAAACCTGGCTATGCCACTATAGAAGAATTCGTTTTTTGGCATATATTTATTATTCACTCTGAAAACGAAAAGGAAAATACCTCCTAACTTGTATCTTAGAAAATAGTATTTTATATAAATTTTTGAACTGCTTTTGAAACGTTTCTATAGCGAATACGAGCACAAGCAATTAAGACTTTTGTTTTTGTTTAATTGAAGAAATTCAATTTTTCATTTCATGTTATTGAAATGCAAAATTTGATTTTATTAGTTAAATAAAAATTCATTAAAAATTTTGGTTTCTTCTTCTAGATTTGATAAAAAGCACACTGTGCATTGGCATAACCATCATTGCAATGGTGCAATTTCTTTATATTCGTATTTACTCGTCTTTCATGTTTTAGTTTTAGTTTTTCTATTTTTAATATAGTTCACATGAGCGCGTTTAAGCGCACATTGCAGCCTACTCAACCATGTTGCTTTCATCATCATCATCATCATCATCATCATCATTATTATTATTATCGTCATCATAATCATGTTAATTGCTTTTAGTTGTTGAATAAAAATGCCAACAGAGTCGAATTAGCATATGCAAAAGCTAGTACATGTACGAATGGGTATTTATAAGTGCCTACATACGTACATGTGAATATGTATGAGTACTATGAATGTACATGTGTACTCGTAACTCGTTCCATTTCATTCACAAATAATAAACTTTCATTTTGAATGAATTTCTTGTTCCTACTTATTTTTCATTCAAGTATTTTTTTGCGTCTCCTACATGTACTCATGTACACATTTTTTCTTGACTTACTCTGTTGCTATGCAATGCGTTGGTATGTATCGTATATACGATAGTTGGTAAGTAGGTAGGTAGGTAGTTGACTTCATTCACTATCATCGTTGTTATTGTTGTTGTTGTTGTTGGCTTGGTGCTTTCATTATTGTATCATCGCCATCGTGTTGTTAGTCGCTGGTATTTATTTCGTTATTGCTATTGTTGTTTTTTTTTTTAGTTCTATCTTCCTCTCACTCTTGTAAGTTTTATTCATTCATTATACAATACGTCATACATTCATTCATTATAAGAGGATAGATACTCGTACGTATATGCTGGTACCTGTAGTAGATTTTGAATATTGCTTACAAATGGACTAGTGCTTAATGTAGTTGTGTAACAAACTTTATGAGTTGTCATACAAAACCCATGTAGGGTAACTTCAAGTTGAACGAAAATACGAAACATATGAACCACCTCATAATTATATGTGATATTTCAAAACTTAGTCGGGTGATTTTAGTGATCTCTTATGGCCTTGTCTTAAAATAAAAATGCAAAGAAAGTGAAAAAACGAAAATAATAAGTGCTCTGTGCAAAAAGCAAGCATTGGACTTACTCAAGTATCAAGTAAATGTTCATAATTTTTTATTATAAGATAAAGAAGAAGAAGGAGAAGTAAGTTAAGTCGCTTTTGTATAGAGACCAACAACAAAGATGTTTACACTATCGTATAAATTTATGATGATATGACAATATGACGTGTTATGGATATATTTTGTGACCTAAGGAAACTATGACATTTTGTATATGACCACCCAGACAAGTGACCACACAGACCAAGTACTCAATTTTACCAAGAGATATAAAGTCATTTTCCCATCAAGCGAGGAGTGCAACGCTTGCCTAACAAGGATACACTACGATTCGCAAAAATGGATTGATCCAAAACGCTTAAGGTGTAGGAGCAGGAATAGTGTGACCTAGAACACACAAATCAATAACACTAAGTGCAGACACCACAATTTTCCATGCAGAGTTTTATGCTATAATGGAAAAGTGGAAGTCCTATCCAAAAGAGGACTCCAAAGGGTCAAATTTAAAATACTCAGACAGTCAATCAGACCTCAAAGTTCTTAAAAGCTACACATTCACATCAAAAGTCCTCACAGGGTGTAACAATGCACTCAACAAACTGGCCATCCACAATCAGGTCTCTCTGATCTGAGGACACGAAGTTAACGAAATGTCGGACCTTTGTGCCAAAAAAGGGGCTGAAGAGTCATTTATCGGTCCAACCCCAGTCTACTTTGGCTTCAATAAAAACAACATAAAACAGGATACCAAGAAATGGATCCAACATAAAATCAGAGAATATTGGAATAAAGCTGGCGGTCTCAACCACTCCAAAAAATTCCTAAGCTTTGATGCCAAAAGAGCAAACACCGCTCTCTCTTTAAACAAAAAAAGAATCTTAGTTTACTCTCCGGAGCACTAACAGGTCATTTCGTATGCAATAAACACTTACTCAAAATAGGAGTATCCAACACATGTACTTGCAGATTCTGCTGTGATGAGGAAGAGTCCATGGAATACTTAATCAAAACCTGTGATGCACTAGGCCAGAGGAGGCACAAAATTCTAGGTTAATACCTACTAAAAGATAAAAACCTTCAAATGCTCCCTCCGAAGGAGCTGGTTCGATTTCTCGATATATTAAATATACTAAATATCTAAGTATAAAGCGGTGCACAATAGACCAGGTTGGTCTTTGTGTTGAAATACTACGCACAATAATAGTGAGGATGTTCGCATATATCGTATTTTTGTTGAACTGGAAACTTTGACATATGACTTTATGATACCTTATGAATTCCCCAAATAATGTTGTTGCTTCATTTTTTATTTCCACTTACTTATATTTATCGAATAAAGTGTTTCGACTGGCTATAATACAGTATGACAAAGGTCTGGACATTGAAATATATTCTGAAAATAGGTAAAAAATAAATAGTGCACCACAGAATTTCTAAATACAGTTTCTAGAAATAGTTTATATTATAAATTTATATTTTCTGATGAAAAGGCTTTTTAGAGGTGGCAAAATTATTAAAAGAGACGCTGGTACGCTATAATTCGCTGATTTCAAATAATATACCATATCTTTACTGCTGGCATTATTTTTCATTGCGTATTATTGTTACAATTTCTACACATTCATATCTATTCGACTACATTTAGGTGGCACTTATATATAGCACTTGTGCAATATACGTACAATATATTGTATATACATATATTTATGCATAAAACATATACTCTTACGATTCATACACTTTGTGTTCATTCATAAATTAACTAAATTCAGTTAAAGCAAATTAACTAGTACAAGTGAAAATAATAAAAAAAAAAAGAATAATTAACTACTTTCTGATACATGCGTAGTGAATTGTGTTTCCTTTGGTGGAATTTTGTGTTTGTATTTCTCACTTATCATTAAAGACAGTAAACAAGGGTGCATATAAGTTAGCACGATTGATTGAGCTATACGTATGTAAAAGTGTATATATTGCAAGTAATTATGACGTGTTCTTTTAAATTACTACTTGAAATATCTAATTATATCATAGTTTGATATAGGTATGTACATATGAAGCTACTACAGCGCAATAGATAGATAATAGCAGTTAGTGTAATATAACTAATGGGCTTTCATATACTGAATAAAACAGAAATTGCTAGTATGTGTTAATGTATATGTATATGATGTAACTAAGTCACCTTTACAATTTCATACAATTTAATTAAATACATATGTGTATGTAGTTACATGAGCATATACTCGTAATATCTACCAATTTTCTTAATACGCATATTAATATGCACTATAGGTGATGTAATTTTTGTCACATACACATACACATTACTTTTGCAATTAATCATAAGTACTTATGTAATATATTATGTGGATGCTACATTTTTCATACATACACTGAGCTAAATTGGAATATTTTGTTTATGGGTGGGATTTGATGTCTCAGATACGGATTATTTACAATGTCTTCCCAACGTTTAGGCAAATTTTTAATTCCCTGCTCAAAAAATTGTTTGTCCTTGGAGCCAAAATACGCGTCGATATCCCTTTTTATAGTTTCTTTTGAGGTGTAGTTCTTATTAGTTAAATGGGACTGAAATTCGAGGAAAAGATGATAATCACAAGGTGCAATATCCGGAGAGTATGGTGGATGCGGCATTATCTCCCATCCGAGCTCGTTCAGCTTGCCTAAGGTCTATATTGCGGTATGCGGTCTTGCGTTGTCGTGGTGAAACAAAACTTTGCGTCTATTGACTAAAGACGGACGATTTTTTTCAAGTGATTCATTCAGTTTGGATAGTTGATGGTAATAATATTCAGCTGTGATCGTCTGGTTTGGTTCCAGCAGATCAAAATAAATGATGCCGTACATATCCCACCAACGGAGGCCATCTCTGGGGGTTGGTTCTGATATTTCATCTTTATATATCTACTGGCGTTTGCGAACACGATTATTGTAATGGACCCATTTTTCGTCCCCAGTAACAATATGGCTTAAAAAACTCTAATTTTTAAGCTGAACACACTCTGCTGAAGGTTTGCGACGCAAAGCGTATGCGGAACTCATTTTCCCAGCTTTGGAACCTTGCTCAAGTGAACCAGGTGCCTGTAAACTGTTGCATGTAATAAAATTAACCTTCCAGCCATCATATTGACTGTCAAACTTGGCTCAGCTTCCACGAGTTCCAGCAAGGCGTCGGAGTTAAACACCTCAGAACGACCAGATCACGAATCATTTTTTGTACTCAAAAAGCGCCTAAACTGAAGCTATTGAAAAAATAACGCACGAACTTATGGACTGAACTTATATTATAATTTTCTATGATGTAAAGTAAATGTATAAAAAATTGAATGAAGTTTTCAATCGGAAATTTTTCCTCTGTGGACTTGCATTAGAGAGAGGGGGAACGAGAGAAATCCTGATACACGTGTAAACTTATTTGATGTAAAGAATTAAAAAAAAATGTTCGGCCAATTTAAAAATGTCAAATTTGATTTGACAAATCCGTGCGATTTAAAAAAGATTGAGCCATATGCGACTTGTAGTCTTTTATAAGAAAATTTTTGAAAACATTCTTTAGAAGCCCTTGGAAAACTTTTATGTTTCCATATTTCTATGTATTAATCCTAGCAGTAATAACTTGCACATAAAATTAATACATTCACACGCCAATTGCAAATGATAGCTTTTTCGAGAAGTGATTTTTAAAGCTTGCAAAACAGTCTTAGATAAACTTTCATACAAAATACCAATAGAATAATTTTGTTTTGATGCTATATCTTGTTTGCTTCGACGTCTGTGAGAAACCTTTATTCATTTTTTTCTCTTATTCTTCTTTTTTTTTCGTTTTCTTCTAATGTCGTGTTATAATTATTTTATGGAATTATTTCACAGCGACGATTATATTGTTTTATTTAGTTACCCACTACCACATAGATTTTGCTGAATACGCAGTTTTATAATTTATTTTGCTACAATACCCTTGCATTGCACATTTATTCATTCATTCATTCATTCAGTCATTTACTCATTCATGTACACGTATATAATCACTCACACATAAATATCTGTATATTCTTTAGGGTGGGTCAAATTGTTGACTATTTGGCTCAACGACAACACTATGATGCATAATGGAAGAAAATCGGTATAGCTGGAAAGTCTTATAGTGGAGGTTGTAAGACTGGTCGGGACACCCCCAAAATATAGCCTTGAGGTGATTTCTGCGACAGTGAGTGCTTTTTGTAGAATAGCAAGTGTTTTTGCGTTCATTTTATATGACAGCCCCCTTTAGTCGTGTAGATAAGGAGTAAGTATGTACTGAGTAAGTATTGGAGAGGCAAAATTCAGAGAAATTTGAGAGCAGATATTGGTTCTGTAATCAAAATTACAAAATTAAAATTTTTGGAATTTGCTCCCATCGCTACCAAGCTGCCTCTAGAGGGGTGAACTATTTTATTGAACCTCATTCAATTTTACTCTCCAATATTTTTACTTACTAATGATCTACACGCCTTAAGGGAGTTGCCCAAGGAATCGCAAGGGCAGCGATGAAATGTTCGACCGACTCTCAATAGTTTCTGACCATAGTTACAACCTATCACCAACTTCATTCCAACATTTTTACTTACTTACTTTGTTTTAATGCATTTCG